>OZ005738.1:10966154-11348654 GCA_963930755.1 Eudasyphora cyanicolor | reverse complement strand
CCATTCACAAGACATAGGTTGTATACATAAGCTAGTAGTTCAGGCCAGTATTCTCCCAGTACGGCGATGATTTCATTCGGTACTCCATCTGGGCCAGGTGCCTTCCGCTTTTTTAGTTTTCCACATTTTTTCTTGATTTCGTTATCAGAGATGGGTTCATTTACTGAACTCATTGAGATAGACGACAATGTATTATTTTCTTCTACTTTGGGGAAAAGCGAATTTACAATTGTTTTTGCCCAAATTGAATCTGTTATACCTGGTATCTGTCGGTTATTTCCAACCTTCTTCATTACTATACGATATGGTAGGCCCCACGGATCACAGTTTATTTCTTTGCAAAGATCTTCCCAGGCTTTTCTTTTGGCATCCTTTGTCTGTGTCTGTATTGCTCCATGTAGTAGTCATTACCTCTATGTCTTGTTGCTAGACGTTTTGATTTGTGACAGTTTTTTCTCAATACGGCTATATCTCTGTTCCACCAGTATGCAGGTTTCCGTCTAATTTTGATAACTTTTGACATTCCGGCGTTACATGTATCATTAAGTATCTCGTTCAAGTATAATGATATTTCATCCACGTCTCCGGATTCAATTATTTCAGTGGTAGTTACTCTAGACTTATAGTCAAGAAGTACATTTTTACATGCATGGATATCAATGTTGTTTGTATTCCATCGCGGCCTTGGTTCCATGGGTTTTGAATCACACGTATGCATATCAATTTCGATTGAAATATATTGATGATCACTTAACGTTTCGTCCTCTAAAACTTGCCAGGTAAGGGTTTTCCTCGCGACTGATGAAGACGCAAAGGTTAAATCAATAATTGAGCCCGTTGATCCCCTTCTAAACGTATGTCCTAACCTAACCTAACCTAACGTATGGGAGCTTCCTCTATTTAGGCATATCAATCCAAGACACGAAATCATGTCTCCTACTGCTTCTCCTCGTCGGTCAAGGACATCACACCCCCATTCCGGGGATTTCGCATTAAAATCACCTCCAATCAGCACTGGAGTGTCACTTTTTCGAATGTCTGCAGCCAATTTATCAAGAGCCGTAATGAACTCTGATATCTCAACACTGGGTGAGAAGTAGCAACTATAAATCCTCAGACCTTTGGTTTGTGTTACCACAAAATATTCCAGCTCTTCGTTCACTTTCTTCACTATTATGTTGCTGTTCAATACACATATTGCAGCTTTTCCTAGTTTATCTTGAAACCATGCACTATTATCAGTTCTCCTATATTGCTCGTTAATTATCAATATGTCTATCTTCTTTTGGTATCCACTAGACATCATAAGGTCTTGGGCTTCACGTCCTCTGCCAAGATTTATTTGTTTAAGTCTAAGTCTCATTTTTTGTTGTTGCTGCGGTGCTACCAATGTAGTGATTAACTTTTTGACTACCTGCATCTGCACAGCGAATCGAGTTTTTGCATTAGGTTAGGTTAGGTTAGGTTAGGTTAGGTTAGGTTAGGTTAGGTTAGGTTAGGTTAGGTTAGGTTAGGTTAGGTTAGGTTAGGTTAGGTTAGGTTAGGTTAGGTTAGGTTAGGTTAGGTTAGGTTAGGTTAGGTTAGGTTAGGTTAGGTTAGGTTAGGTTAGGTTAGGTTAGGTTAGGTTAGGTTAGGTTAGGTTAGGTTAGGTTAGGTTAGGTTAGGTTAGGTTAGGTTAGGTTAGGTTAGGTTAGGTTAGGTTAGGTTAGGTTAGGTTAGGTTAGGTTAGGTTAGGTTAGGTTAGGTTAGGTTAGGTTAGGTTAGGTTAGGTTAGGTTAGGTTAGGTTAGGTTAGGTTAGGTTAGGTTAGGTTAGGTTAGGTTAGGTTAGGTTAGGTTAGGTTAGGTTAGGTTAGGTTAGGTTAGGTTAGGTTAGGTTAGGTTAGGTTAGGTTAGGTTAGGTTAGGTTAGGTTAGGTTAGGTTAGGTTAGGTTAGGTTAGGTTAGGTTAGGTTAGGTTAGGTTAGGTTAGGTTAGGTTAGGTTAGGTTAGGTTAGGTTAGGTTAGGTTAGGTTAGGTTAGGTTAGGTTAGGTTAGGTTAGGTTAGGTTAGGTTAGGTTAGGTTAGGTTAGGTTAGGTTAGGTTAGGTTAGGTTAGGTTAGGTTAGGTTAGGTTAGAATCCAATAGATGGTCAAGTAATTACCTAATTCTTTGTTTATGAGCGCAAATGTTACATATTCAAATGCCTCAAATTAGACCAGAAAAGTAGTACCAGAGTCGAGTTATTTAAAAATTTGTATTTATACATAAATATTAAAAATGACTTTAGTAAACAGGCCACAAGAATGTCTGCTGGGACAGCATTTAAATGGTATTTAAATCTCAACATTTGCAAAAATGTGATGTAAATCAAAAACTCCCTTAATAGCGCAAATAAAATAAATGCTAGTACTTGCAAGTAAATTAAAACAAGAAACCTTAACCCATTTACTAATTGATAATAATTAATTGACACCAAATTCCCCAGCTTATTCGGTATTAAAAATAATCGCATACTGGAAATTTCCCCCAAATGTACCTGCAACTACTTGCCGTAAAATGCCACACCACTTATCATCTCCATTTTATTCCATATAAATGGTTCCCTTTCATTATTATTGATAAAAATGAATATTTAAATACGTGTGCAACCACCGCCATCAGTTGCTCATTCACCTCTCAGTCACCGCCATCAATCCAAATGAGCACATTTTGCAAACATCCGCATGAGATCCATGTGGCCCCTGTCGACACGACACGACATGTAGTGATTGATACACATACGATACGTATCTGTGTACCCGTATATCAGACACTCCCCGAGAGGATGAGAGATGTTGAAGGATGACAAGCTGGGCGTCTCATCCAAATGGGAGTGCACCGCGAAATCTAAAGTTTCAAACGAGTTGCATCAGTTGGCAGCACTTTTGATTAATTTGGCAAACACTTTACGAGTATGCACAAGCATTGTTACCATCAAAAACAAAAAACACAACGTAACGAAAGGAAACGTGGAAATCGAGGAGGGAAAAACTGCTAACAATAGTTGAATACAACACTCAAACACTTCAGTTGCATGAAAATGATGCTTGATGCTGCAATTATAGTTTCTACTTGTTTTCAGTTTGTGAGTTGAGAGAGAAGCAGGAGAGGTGGTAGAAGGGAAAAGGGGAGAGGTGACGAACAGCAATCCCGCCCATGAGTAAGGAACACCGGATGGAGTATGGCTCGCATAAATAGCGCTAAAACACGCCACGTAGAATACCAGAAGTAATTGTGCATATTTCCTGTGAAAGCAGCAGCAGCAACAATAACAGTTACAAACAAATCGGAGGAAAAAAAACTCTAAAACAATTGCAATGTTATTATAACACGAGTACTCCGAGTCCTTCTGAGAACATCTGTCTCTTTGTGTGCCTGTGTGTGTTGGCAATGTTTATATGACAATGAATGCAAGTGTACTCAGATGTGTGGTTGACGGACCGGTAGCAAATGTAAGTAAGTCACACAAACATACACCGAAGAAAATTGTTTTAATTTTTAAGACTTTGCTAATTTTTAAGACTTTACGATAACGGCAGTTCATACTTAATATTAAGGAAATTGTCCCAAGTTTGAATATAAAATGACCTTATTTAAAAGATTACGAAGGCGCAAAATCTTTAAAATTGGGATAAATTTTTTAATATTAAGTAAATTAATATAGAGTCTTCTCATTTTAAAGATTAGAATGACATTAGCGTAGAATCTTTAAAATTATGTTAAATTTTTAGTACCCTCTTTGAAGCACATACAATTTAAGCAATTTCACCACCTCTTCTATTTTAAAGATGTTACGACAAATGCATACTAGTCTTTAAAACAATAACATTTCATACTTGAACTTAAGACAATTTCCTTATAATTAAGTAAATAGTATTAACTTTATGTTTGATTTGTTGTTATTTTAAATATTAGTACGTCTTTGGAGCAATATTTTTAAAATTAGGACACATTTTTTAATATTTAGTCAATTTTCCTAAGTTTAAATATGAAATTTCTTTATGTTAAAGACTGGGACTGCTGTGGCTCAATACCTACTAAATAAATACAAACTCTTCAACAAGAGGTACAACTCTAAAGTTTGAGTATGTAATGTTCTTATTTTAATGACTAGGAGAAATTCTTTTATATTAAGCAAATAGTCCTAATTTCCTTGTCCTTGAAACAATATTTTTAAAATTTGGACAAGTTCTTTAATATTAACTAGTTTGTTCTATGTCTAAATGTGAAATGTCCTTATTCGAAAGAATAATTCGTCTATGGATACATTTTTTAAAACTATGACAATTTCTTTATTATGAAGTAAATTTCTAAAGTTTGAGTATTTATTTTAAAGATAAGGTACGACGTTTTTAGCGCAATATACTAAAAATAATGACATATTCTTTAATATTAAGACAAATGTTCTATGTCTAAAGACAAAGTATTCTTATTTTAATGATTTGGCGCAATATATTTAATGTTGGGACAAATTATTTAATATCAAGTAAATTGTCCTAAGTTTAGATATGAAATGTAATTATTTACAAAATTAGGACTATGGCGCAAAATCTTTAAAATAATGAAATTTCATACTTAATCAAGAAAATTTACTTTATATTAAGTAAATTTTTTAATTTTGAAATGTCCTTATTTTAATGATTATTAGGTCTATGACACAATATATTTAAAATGAATTTGCTAATATTATATATATTGCCCTAAGTTTAAATACGAAACGTCCTTATTTTAAAGAGTAGGACATTTTTTGGGTAAAAATATATGTAATTAGGACATATATACTTATAATTAGAAAAAAAAATAATATTAATTATATCTTTATAATGATATTATAATGATTTATATGACTTTACCTTAAGTTCAGAAAGTCTTTAGCAAAAATTTTACAAATGAGGACAAATTCTTTAATATTAAGTAAATTGTCCAATGTTTAAAAAAAAAATATATATACTTTATTTTAATGATTAGGACGTATTTTTATATTAAAAATAATATAAATTTATTAATAATAAGGAAATTGTCCACAGTATAAATATGAAAATTTATTATTTTAAAGATTATGTCGTCTTTGGCGTAATGTATTTAAAATTGGGACAAATTCTTTATGTATTAAACTGTCCAAAGTTTGAGTACGAAATGTTCTTATTTGAATATTAGAGCGTATTTGGCGCAATAAATTTAAAATTATGATTCCTTAACGTCAATAAAATAGTCCTAAGTTTAAATATGATATATCCTTATTTTAATGATCAGGACGTTTTTTAATTTTTAAAATAAGACAAAATCATTAAAAACAAGTAAACTGTCCTAAGTTCAAATATGAGAAGTTCTTATATTAAATATTAGCTCGTTTTTTGGCGCAATGTATTTAAAATTAGGATTTTAAATATTAAGGAAATTGTGTAAAGTTTATTGCGACATATTAATCTTTAAAATAGTTGCATTTCACACTTAAAATTAAGTTAATTTCCTCAATATTAAATAATTTTTTCTAAGTTTTAATGAATAAAATGTCCTTAATTGAAAGTTTGGTCGTCATTGGCGAAAAAAAATTGTAATTAAGACAAATTCCCTAAAATTTAGTAAACTGTCTCAAGTTTAAATACGAAATATCGTTGTTTTAAAGATAATGACGTCTTTGACCCAAAATTTTTAATGTTAACACAAATTTTGTAATATGAGGTAAATTATTGTTCTTAGTTTAAATATGAAATGCTTATTAGAATGTATTTTAAAGATTTTGCGACATCTTTAAAATAATGACATTCCATACTCAAGCTTAAGACAATTTCCTTTATATTAATTTGATTTTAGAAATATCTTTAATTTAAAGATTATGACGTCTTTATATTTATATCTTTAAAATAATGAAATTTCATACTTAAACTTAAGACAATTTCCCTAATATTAAATAAATTATAATAAGTTTAAATATGAAATATCCTTGTTTTAAATATTTTAATATTGGCGCAAATTCATTAAAATTGTTACATATAATTTTTTTCTGTGCACTCTTTTAAACAAATACAATACAGCCCACACCACCCACCTCCTCTTTGAAAAACATATACTATTTCTTTCATAAATACTCAGCAGAGCAGCAGGAGAACAAAGGTGTACTCTCATACCACCTTTACATATGCTCACATATACTCGTCTCCTCGCATTCTATTTTTTCAACTGCACTCGTACTCCAAATCCTAATGTACAGATAACCCTCGTGCGTGTGCAGTCAGAAGGACTGACGTTATCCGAAATCATACGCTCCCATGTCGCCATTCACCTTTCGTATGTACAAATGTAAGAGCGCGCGGCGGGTGTGTTTGTGTGTGACCTAAGATGCGATGCCCTAAACTGAACTGTGGTTGTATGTTTTTGAATTATGTAGGTGTGACCTGTGTGTCAACGTGTGTTATGTTGTGTTCGCCGCGACGCGGTGCTCGGTATTGCTGTGCACTCATGTGGGGTTTGCTGCTGCTGCTCTGTTATTGTGAATTATTTTGACCCAGTTTCCGTTCACCAAAAACCTACAAAAGTATGTCCGTATGTACAGACATACATACTTACGTGCTAATGTATGTAGGTGAGTCTCTTCATAGATATGTATGTATGAACATGTGTATGTGTAAACACAGTTACAGCAGTACCCATCACCCACCGCCGTAAGTAAGTGAGAACATGAAATGAACATAGAAAAACTTGGAAACTGTTAAAGCTGAACGAAAACGTGCAAATATAAACAGAACGCTTTTAACAATAATCTTTTCTTGAAAACATATGCATATAAACATACTTACTAAAAATATACGTATGTATGTAGTTTTTTTGTCTGCATATTCATAAGCATATATGTACACACAGGACCTCCTCCTCCTACAACTAATAGGGGCTATGTTTGTAAAACCTTTTTGGAAACAAAGCATTGGATTGTTGAGGATTTTCTCATAGGACAACTTAGTCAAAGGATCTATTTTAATAGGAAAATTTTCTCTCTGCAGAAAAATTGAGAAGGAAACCTTTAAAATGATTAAAAACAGAAAGTTGTGTGAAGAGTCTTTAGTACGAAAAAAAAAATTGTTGTGTCCGAGGCTTCACAGTTTTCTAAATAATGCCGTAGGTTACAGTAGGATCCGTAGTCGAAGGGCAATTTTTATTAGAAATTCGGCTCCGGTTGTAGCAGAATAGAAGCATCATTTTATAAAATGATTAACTTTACCTAAACAAATATTTTATTTATATATTTTTGAGTTTATAAGGTACATTTTATTTGATAATTACATTGACCCAAACCGTTTTCAAATTAATGTTAATAAAATATTGTTTTTCTTTCTTTTCAGGTGAGTGATAAAATATCTAAATTTTTCCTGAAACTGGTGTACATATTCAAGGTAATTACTTAATTACATACCGAGAGATGACCCAGACCCGACATGTGTTTCATTCTACTACTTCGAGCGTTTCGCCGCTTGTATATCACGAAGCCGTCTTATTGAACCACAACTGCGATGTATCGATGTTGACGAGCTGTTGCAGCAGAACAAGGAAAAATTGCTAAATTTTAGCAATGTAGGTTTTGTAACATGTTTCTACAACAATTAGATACCAAATAAGAGCTGATATCTGCCAATTGTTATAAAGATCTGTTGAGAAATGAGGCATTTATGGCGATAAACTGCAAAATCGATAAATATTTAGAGGCAATAGTTAATGTAAATCGGCAAAATTTTAAAATGATCCGTTGGGATTAACATTCTATATTAGTTCTTGCCTCCCTTAGCATTATATGGAGGCAAGAACTAAATCTAAATCGATCTTGATAAAATTAAGCAGTTTTCGTTATTGAGTGAAACACATGTTATCTGCCAAATTGTATCTATATGTAGATGCATATGGGGGCTAACTAACTGTGAATAAACTTTATTCAAATTTGGCAATACAAATTCCTATAATATATATAATTATATAAAGATGTGTTGAAAAATGAGAGTTCTATTGCGTTAAAATGCAAAATCGGGAAACAGGTACACATGCAGGCCAGAACTAAATCTGAACTAATCTTTATAAAATTTAGCAGTATTCGTTCTTGAGCCAAAAAACTGTTATCTGCTAAATTTTATAAAGATATCTTGAGAAATATATACATAGATACATATGGAACCTATAACTAACTGTGAATAAACTTTCATCAAATTTGACATCGTATATTTCTGGTACAGAAAACTGATATCTGCCAATTTTTATAAAGATCTGTTGATACATGAGATTTCTATAGGGCATAGATCCAAAATCTGGATATATCTATTTATGGGGGCTATATCCTCATATAAACCAATTTACAGAAAACTGATATCTGCAAAATTTTATAAAGATATATTGATAAATGAGAATTATATAGGACACAGATCTAAATCTGGATCTTCATATGAACCAATTTACTTCAAATTTGAGCCTAGGGTAGCATGTCGCCTTCTAGAGAGGGAGAAGAGCGTTAGCATAGACACAAACTATCACTTCCTCCTTTTCGTCACGTTAGTCTCCGACAGACACGATAAAGAGGGCGTTGGCGATAACGACAGTATGGCGTTCTGCCTTTCATATTTTGGCAGGGCCACGCCAGCTTGCAATGTATGCAGTTCCTGGGTAATACAAAAGTCATTGCTCAAGACTTTAATTGTTGGCGAGCCCAACAATACGACGGTGAACCAATAGACCCCGATAGCTTCAATAAGTTAAAAGGCAGGGCCACATTGCCTGGAAGTGCCTGACTAGTGCCCACCTTCACACCGCTACACAAGTCATTTCTCAAGATATTAATTTTCTATTAATAAATTTATTTTCTATTTATTTGCTAGTAGGCCGTATGCGGCGCGGGTGAGTTTACAGCTAATGGTGAAGGGCCAATACACGCGTCATGCGGCGCGGTGCGTATTCAGCATTGCCCGTACACAAAACATGTGGTTGTTTTCAATAAAAGTTTAACAAGAAATTGTGTCTGATTGAAAATAATTTAATCTAACAATGCCAATTCAAGCGGCGTCGCGGAAAATTTGAATAAAATTCAACTTTTCTCACACGTCGCGCCGCATTCCGCTTGCATTGACCCTTCACCATAAGCGAATTAACCAAACAAAAACATCGATGACAGCTAATTAAGGGTCATTCACAATAGGAGTTTAAGCCAGAGTTGCTCAGCTGGGCTGCACAGTGTGCCAAAAAACTCGCTTTACCATTTAAGCAATAGTCGTTTAAACAAGATATATTCCAATTTTCCTGGAACATGTAATTCACTTCCCGGCCCTGTAAGCTAATCTGCACTGCAGTTCACTGAGATCTCCCTGTGGTCCGGTAGAATGTTACAGGTCGTTAAGAGAACAGCTTGGTAAATACATCAGTGATCATGCATGTTGCCATAAAGGCACTCTCAAAGGCATGTCCCAAAAAATTTCCAGTTCTTGTGGAGGTACTTTCTAGCCTTACAAGCTCATCGTTAATGCAGTAACCAGGAATTTTACTGTAGCCCGGCCGCCATATCAAGTAGATTTTGAACTGCTAAGCCATCTAGTTACGAAATCTGCGGCTGTTGGGGGCTATTCTTGAGTTCAGAAAAGCAAAATCGTGGGATTTAATGGCAATCAGGCTATCGGAGAATTTGTGTACTCCAATCTTTGACAGAACGATATAACTCATCCAGTCTGCTACCTCACTATACCTTTTCATGTAGCCCTATGTGGAATAAGTATATGGATCCGTCAATAAGAGCGCTACAAAAGTTTTTTTTTTTAAATAAAACAAAAACGGTTTTGGATATCAATGAAATTCTTTATTCCTGTGAAAGTACGTTCGATGCCATTATGTATGGAACTCGATTTCTTTTGCATGGCCACCACGGGCACGCTTGCAGAAGTCCAAACGCTGAACC
Source organism: Eudasyphora cyanicolor (assembly GCA_963930755.1). Taxonomy (NCBI): domain Eukaryota; kingdom Metazoa; phylum Arthropoda; class Insecta; order Diptera; family Muscidae; genus Eudasyphora; species Eudasyphora cyanicolor. The sequence goes on along the minus strand of OZ005738.1, from coordinate 11,338,717 downwards.
CAATTTTCGGCGGTTTTCAAGCATAAATCGGCCGATACTGCTGCAATTTCACGTTCGATATTCGTACGAAGTTCATCAATCGTCGCTGGCTTGTTGGCATAGACCATAGACATGACGTAGCCCCACAGGAAATAGTCTAACGGCGTCAAATCGCACGACCGAGGCGGCCAATCGACTGGACCATTTCGTGAGATAACACGTTCTCCAAACTTGGTTTCCAATAAATTGATTGTGGCATTCGCTGTGTGGCTTGTGGCGCCGTCCTGTTGGAACCACATGTCCTCCAAGTCCATATCATCCAATTGGGGCCAAAAATATTCGGTTATCATTAAACGGTAGCGATTCCCATTCACAGTAAGGTGCCGGTCTTGATCATCACGGAAGAAGTACGGCCCAACGACGCCGCCGGCCCATAAACCGCACCAAACCGTAATTTTTTCAGGATGCAATGATGACTCATGGAGTACGTGTGGATTGCTGTCTGACCAATAACGCATATTTTGTTTATTGACGAAGCCATTCAGCCAGAAATGAGCCTCATCGCTGAAGATGATTTTTCGATTTTTCGCGCTCTTAACGTTGAGGCCACTGACTCCGAATTTTGGTAGTAAATTTTAATAATTTCTACTCGTTGTTGGCTCGTATATCTTTCCATCATGAAATGGCAAACCTTACTGAAGAGAAATGTCAAAAGAGCGGCAAAAAATATGGCGTCGTTTGCTGTCCCTGTCGGTATACTTTTGTAGCGTCCCTGTTGAAAAACCCTTTACTTCTAGTTAAAAAGTGACTCGGACAGAGCGTATTCAGGGATATCTGCAATTGTAGAGAAACACATTTTCCAAGGGGAAAGTAGTCACCGGCCACTTTATTCCGGAGAAAAGTATTTACAGACCTCCTTAGTAGTGGTCACAATTGCAGGTGAAGCCTTTCCCACAAGTTCATCTGCACCGTAGTGCCCCGGATTTTTTCTGTGGCGCTGTGTCTCATATCAGGTGGATTTTTAACTGCTCAGCCATATCGTTAAGAGATCTGCGGGAGTTGTGGGCTGTTCTTGAATTCAGGGATTTAGTGGCAGCCTAGCTATCGGAGAATATATTTATTCCAGTCTTTGTCAGAACGTTATATCTTAGCCATTCGACAATCTCCCTAATTAGGCAGCCAACGAGCTATAGATTTCCTTAGGTATTTCGAGCAGATCCCGAGGTCAACCTTACCATTAATTTCGAAGCTATAAGCATAGAAGTTCATGCATATCATCATACCATCCGGAAGTAGAGCTTTCCATACTTCCCTATCTGTTATGTGTATGGCACTTATTGTCAAAAGGTAGGTCGGATAGAGCTATTCGTACAGGTTGATACTCGTACCTGCAATTTCAGATACCATAGTCATTTCAGACTGTTTAACTAGGTGTTGTTCTTAAAACGACAGTGATGCACACAATGGCCATTCTTTGGACCTTACTCAGTAGGTTAAATAAAAATGAATGTCATTTTTATTTGTCATTATTTTTACCATTATAATTCCATTCTATCATTAATTTCTTTCTGGAATTTTTCCCCCTCCACCCCTTTATTCAAATCATCCTATTGCCATTTACTGCATACTTAGTCTGTATATTTATAATGTTGACATATTTAGCGTTTAAACTCATAGTCTACAAAGTTTACGTAGGATTTATTTTGTAATACTCTTCGCACGTTAATGCACTTCTTGGCAATAGATTTATTACACTTATCCTTGGAAAGAAAAAAAACATAAGTTCTTAAGTATTCCCCGACTTGAGTTATGAAAAGGCCGCCTGAAGCTGCGGCTGCCGCCATCGCCGTCAGTGACATTGAGATACTTAGGCCACCAATTCCCCTATGCAAAATGTTTCCCCCTCCACGCAGCTATGAAAGCAACAATCATGTGAACTGCAGATCAGATAGGGCTGAAAGAGGGCGGCAGGTAGGTAGGCGTTGGGGAATCTTCAATTGAAGCCCCGTGGCTTGAGTACTCAACTGTCGTAATCGCCGCCGCCATATAAGTCATGCATACGAGTCAGTCGAGTACATTGGCTACGGGACGACGGACGGACGGACGGATGGGTACTTTTGTAAACTGACTTAAACATGATGGTATGTTTAAATAAAAAATACTTGTACTTAAAACCTGTAAATTCCGGAGGAAGGCCTTTTCATGTCGTATTTCACGACGCCTTCTGCCGTCCCCTCTCAGTTCATGATACGACACGTGAATATGGTTGCCTGGGGAGTGGAGGGCGAGGATGAGGGCATGAAGTGTTTGTATTCCGTAGCTTTATACATCTTCCGGTTAATGCCATAATTAAATTCCTTTTCATCTTTGTTGGGTGCAGGAGTACCAGTGGCTGGGGTATATGCGTATGTGGATGTGGCTTTGGAGTAGCGGTGGTGGTGTTTTAACAGGAACAACTTATGTGGAAAGTTAATGGAAAATAAGTAAACTTTTTCTTAGTTGCAGTAGCAGTGGTAGCAGCATCGGCACTCGTAAACTGAACAATTTTTAACTTTGTTTATAATAAACCCCTGCTGTTGCCTGTTTTTGCTTGGGCTTTAACTCTCGCTCTCGCTCTCATACATTTCTCCCCAGTGTCTTAATAAACTCCATATAGAACGAGAAGGTATTTCTCTCATCTGCCTTTACCTTTGTCATACTATAGCTCAGCCCCAGCCCGTACATTGTAAACAGGAATGGCTTTTGTTGGTTGTTTGTGTTGTTTGTTTTGCCGTATGAGTGTGACAGTGGCATTGGTACTTATGTGGTCGAATGGCTGAACAGTGGTATTAAGAGCATCAGGAGAGATAATGCTGATCTACCCAGGGAGAAAGGATATATTTGCCAATTACAAATGACAACTTTCCCAGGGAAAAGTTGTCAGAGACCACCTTTTCCCCAGCGAAAAGTTGTCAGAGACCACTTTTTCCCAGGGAAAAATTTTCAGAGGCCACCGTTTCCCAGGAAAAAGTTGCCAGAGACCACCTTTTTCCCAGCGAAAAGGTAATCGTTGATGACTTTTCTATACGAAAAGGTCATCGTTGATGACTTTTCTATACGAAAAGGTCATCGCTGATGACTTTTCTATACGAAAAGGTCATCGTTGATGACTTTTCTATACGAAAAGGTCATCGTTGATGACTTATCTATATGAAAAGGTCATCGTTTATGACTTTTCTATACGAAAAGGTCATTGTTGATGACTTTTCTATACGAAAAGGTCATCGTTGATGACTTTTCTATACGAAAAGGTCATCGTTGATGACTTTTTATACGAAAAGGTCATCATTGATGACTTTTCTATATGAAAAGGTCATCGTTGATGACTTTTCTATACGAAAAGGTCATCGTTGATGACTTTTCTATACGAAAAGGTCATCGTTGATGACTTTTCTATACGAAAAGGTCATCGTTGATGACTTTTCTATACGAAAAGGTCATCGTTGATGACTTTTCTATACGAAAAGGTCATCGTTGATGACTTTTCTATACGAAAAGGTCATCGTTGATGACTTTTCTCTAGGAAAAGATCATCGTTGATGACTTTTCTATACGAAAAGGTCATTGCTGATGACTTTTCTACGATGAAAAGGTCATCGTTGATGACTTTTCTACGATGAAAAGGTCATCGTTGAAAATTTTTTTTATACGAAAAGGTCATCGTTGATGACTTTTCTATACGAAAAGGTTATCGTTGATGACTTTTCTATACGAAAAGATCATCGTTGATGACTTTTCTATACGAAAAGGTCATCGTTGATGACTTTTCTATACGAAAAGGTCATCGTTGATGACTTTTCTATACGAAAAGGTCATCGTTGATGACTTTTTTATACGAAAAGGTCATCGTTGATGACTTTTTTATACGAAAAGGTCATCGTTGATGACTTTTTTATACGAAAAGGTCATCGTTGATGACTTTTTTATACGAAAAGGTCATCGTTGATGACTTTTCTCTAGGAAAAGATCATCGTTGATGACTTTTCTATACGAAAAGGTCATTGCTGATGACTTTTCTATACGAAAAGGTCATTGCTGATGACTTTTCTATACGAAAAGGTCATCGTTGATGACTTTTCTATACGAAAAGGTCATCGTTGATGACTTTTCTATACGAAAAGGTCATCGTTGATGACTTTTCTATACGAAAAGGTCATCGTTGATGACTTTTCTATACGAAAAGGTCATCGTTGAAAATTTTTTTTATACGAAAAGGTCATCGTTGATGACTTTTCTATACGAAAAGGTCATCGTTGACGACTTTTCTATACGAAAAGGTCATCGTTGATGACTTTTCTATACGAAAAGGTCATCGTTGATGACTTTTCTATACGAAAAGGTCATCGTTGATGACTTTTCTATACGAAAAGGTTATCGTTGATGACTTTTCTATACGAAAAGGTCATCGTTGATGACTTTTCTCTAGGAAAAGGACATCGTTGATGACTTTTCTATACGAAAAGGTCATTGTTGATGACTTTTCTATACGAAAAGGTCATTGTTGATGACTTTTCTATACGAAAAGGTCATCGTTGATGACTTTTCTATACGAAAAGGTCATCGTTGATGGCTTTTCTATATGAAATTTTTCATTAGACACAGATGTTCGTTGGTAATTTTTTTTATCTATCATGAAGTCTATTCATTAACTAGTGATACTAATTTATTTATAGACGCATTGCAGGTTGGAGTTTGGGAAGTAATAATGACTAATGTCAACCACGATACAGTATAATATTTATCTATGATTACGGTGCTTCAAAACAGATTATCAAAGATATGTTTAGTTTAGCCCTGAGTACCACAGTGTTTATTACCTTATTGTACCTGGGCTATCTAAAGCCTGCATTGTATGTTGGTTTGTTTTATACGTTGCCATTATTATGTGGTTCCAGTTAAAAGGATACCAGCTTTTCACTCAAGCTCAAAAGGAAATATATGAGAGAAAATTGTTGCCTGTTGCCAGTCGCCTTCATCCTGTGTCTATGCACACAAAAACACAAAACGGAGCACAAAACAAAGACGACTACGACGACAAAGAAGGAGAAGCTCAACTATAAAACCTTCAATTATTACGCTTTACTACAAAATATGTATGCATGAGGATGTGTGCAAGGATCTGTGTACAATGTCAGTTCATATTTGTCCTTCTTCTTCACAGATAGTAGCCATATGCAGGAGATGGCTATGCCTCCACCACCTGCCCTTTACTGCCCTGCACATAGTAGTTGCGAACGTCCAAACGACCATATAACTATTTACTCAGTGTGGTCGCATCTCGGTGCTTTTGTGGTGAATCATTTAAGTGTAAAAAAACTATAAATATTTTATGGAATTTTATATCAAGAAAGGTATTTTTCAATTCGATATTTTCTTTGCTGGCTCACTTTCCATCCCCCTCTCGCTTTCTCTTCTTACAAAATGGTCATAGTCTCCGGTTAGTCAGGTATTGCTTTCCGGTTCAGGAAATCTTATTTGTTCTTTTTGTCTTCGTCTATAATGGCAGGCAACATTATACGATAAAAGGAGCCAAAAGGGAAACGGACAATTTGATGGCCAAGCTTTTAATAAACTGAGTGAATGACTGGGATGTTGATGGTGATGTGGGATGCCAGGACTCCAGATGATATACCTGGCATATGCCATAACGACTAGCCATTTATTACAAATTTCTGTTGGGCCATTTGAAAAAGTTTTGTAATTATTTACTAAAAATTTTAAAAATCTACCCTTATTTCTCGGCACGCGTGTGGAGAATACTCGTATTTCATATTTCTTGGTGAGACAATGTCTGTCCGACAAGAAAAACTCTATGAATTTTTGAATTGTTATAAAATTTGTAGAACTTTATTAAATATTAATCCATTTGACGGACAGGAAGAAAATCGGCCAGGAAGTAATCTACTTATTATGAGAAGAGAAGGAAAGTGAAACCTTAACAATTTATCCCAAAAAGCAAGAAATATCTTCGCATTAGAATTTCTCTAGAAATTTAATTTGGATAAAAGGAAAGGTACTTAATTATTGCTCGGAGGTGTGACAACTGAGTTCAGTTCATCAACAATAATGCATATATAGCCAAAAGGGATTATTTAATCATCACCATCTGGCAGTATCATTGTTATTAATGTGCAATATTCGCTTATTGCTTTAACAGTTCTGTGCAATGTTGTATTTTGTAATTAGTCATTAGAATATCTAGAGGCAGGATGTCGAGCCAGATAAAGGAGTTAGATATCTAGAACATAACATACTGCGAAAACGCAAAAGAAAAAAGCCTCTCGCCTTGTTCTAGAATTTCAGAAAAACTTATCAAACTCCCTCGCGAAAATAATCCGTAGTCAGAATCCTGCGAGTGAGAGAGGCGCTCCCATTTTCTAGTATTTCCAAGTAATCTAACCTGAGCGTTAAAACCGACCCAATTATGGAGAAGCGGAGCACCTCCACCAAATCAGCGGTTAATGATGTAGGTTCAAATACGAAGACCCAACCGATACGGAAGAGGAAAGGAGGTGATAAAAGGTAAGGATGGATCTAACACTCCTACCAGCTCTGTCGAAGCAGGTAAAGAGTCAGACCTTCTTAAGGAAAGCATACTGCGAAAACTTCCAAGAAGAAACTCGGCTCTCAGTCTTACAATATTTCGGAGAAGTCTAACCAAACCAAGAATTCTATAAACAGAATCCCTCTAGTGTAGACGGTAAGGCCGACCCAACTGGAGAAGCCGAGCACATCCACAAAATCATACTTTCAGAATAGGGCCTCCAATAAGAAGGCCTAATCGATACGGAAGAGGAAAGTGGAATTATTAACTAAATGCCGAATTATAGTAATATAAAACTACCGAGAGGATGCTTCCCAGTGACTGATATAAGTAAAGCATCCAACAAAATACCCGAAGACCGTTAAGGATACGAGCTCAAATAAGAAGATCAACCGACACGGGAGGAAAAAGTGGATGTGAAAAAAGGTTATGATGAATGTGTCACTCATACCACCTCTGTCAGATCTCCTGATCTTACAATGAGCCTCATGTCGGAACTCTTCAAGTTTGCACGGTAAAGCCGACTACTTGCGTAGAATGCCAGCTCCTTCACCAAATCATCCGTTAAGGATTGGGTCTCAGATAATAATAACCAACCGCAAAAAAAACTAAGGTAGTAGGAAAAACTACCGAAAATATCTTTGCTATCCAGTGACTGGCCCAAGAAGAAACGGAGCTTCCTGTTTTCCAGTATTTCGGAGAAATAAAAAAAAACTTCAGACAAAATCCTTCGAGTGTAAACAGTGTCTATCTAGGCAAGCGAAAAGTCTGATCTCCTGAAGAACAGAACACTGCGAAAATGCTCATGAAGAAACGGAGCTTCCCGTTTTCTAGTATTTAGGAGAAATCTAACGAAATCAATGGAGTCTTCAGACAGAATCCTTCGAGTGTGAACAGTAAAGCCGATCTAATTGCGAAGAAGACCCGACTAACTCAGAGAAGAAAGTGGATGTAAACAAAGAATCGCCTACTGGAACAAAGGTATCAACGAACTATTATATAGAGATCTATGCTACCCAGTAATCGATACCAGTAGACCATCTGGCAGAATACCCGAACTCCGTTAGGGATACGACCTCAAATAAGAAGACCCTACCAACACGGAAGGGGAAAAGTGGACGTGACAAAAGATTAGGATGAATGTGCCACTGCCATCACCTCTTTCGAAGCAGGTAAAATAGACTGATCTTCTGAAGAGCACAATACTGCAATAACGCTCAAGAAGAAGTGACGCTTCCATCTTCCAGTACTTCGTATAAACCTAAACGTGGAGTATGAATATTAAACCCGACCCAATTGGAACGGAGACCAGCACCCGAATCAAATCACCCGTTAAGAATAGAGTTTCAGATAATAAGACCCAACTAAGTCGGAAGGGGAAATTGGATGTGATTAAAGAATCTCCGATTGATGCAAAGGAAACTGCGAAAACTCCCAAGAAAAAAACAGAGTTTCCCTTCTTCCAGTATTTCAGAGAAATCTTACCAAATCATAGGAGTCTCCAGAGAGAATCCTTCGAGTGTGAACAGTAAAGCCGGACCAATTGCGGAGAAGGCCAGCACCTGCACCAAATCATCCGTCAAAGACTGGGTCTTGTAAGACTTAACTAACACGGAAGAAGAAATTGGATGTCGGTAAAGAACCTCAAACTTGTGCTACGGTAGCAACAAACTACAGAGACCATCTATGCTACCAAGTGAATGATATCAGTAGAGCATCCAACAGAATACTCGAAGACCATTAAGTATACGTGCGCAAATAAGAAGACTAAACCAACACGGAAAAGAAAAGTGGACTTAAAAAATGTTAGAATGAATGTGATACTTCTACCACCTCGGTCGAGACAGGTAAAAGAGTCTGATCTCCTGAACTCCAAATAAGTGTCTAATAGAAACTCTTCGAGTGTAGACGGTAAAGTCGACTTAATTGTGGGGAAGCCCAGCATCTTCACTAAATCATCGGTTAAGTATTGGAACCAATTAACACGGAGGGGGAAATTTGATGTCGGTAAAGAAACTCAAGCTTGTGTTAAGGTAGCAAAAAGACAGTTGCGCGAGGATCTATGCTACCCAGTGACAGATACCAGTAGACCATCTAGCAGAATAAAGATACGAAAAGAAAAGTGGACGTGAAAAAGGTAAGGATGGATCTGACACTCCTACAAACCCTCTCGAGATAGATGAAGAGTCTGATCTCCTGAAGTGCAGAACACTGCGAAAATGCCCAAGAAGAAACAGGACTTCTCGTCTTCCAATATTTCGGAGAAATCTAACCAAATCAAAGGAGTCTGCAGACAGAATGCGTCGAGATTAAAGCCATGCGTTAAGCATAGGGTCTCAGATACCACGACCCAACTAACTCGGAAGAGGAAAGTGGATGTGAGGTAAGAATCTCCGACTGGTGAAAATGTATTAAAAAACTACAGAAATATCTATGTTACCCAGTGATTGATACCAGTAGAGATTCTAGAAGAATACATGAAGCTGTTGAGGATACTACCTCATATAAGAAGACCCAACCGAAACAAAAGGGAAATGTGGACGTGAAAAGGGTTAGATTGAATGTGACACTCCTACCTCATCTGTCGTGGCAGAAGAGAAGCATACTGTGTAAACTACCAAGACGAAAAAGGGCTCTCACTGTTCCTGAAATCTAACCAAACCAGAGGAGTCTCTAGTCAGAATACTTCGAGTAATAATAGAGTTAAAACCGACCCAATTACGGAGAACCTGAGCACCTCCACCATATCAATATTTAGGCATAGGACCTCAAATAAAAATACCTAACCGACACGGAAGATGAAAGGTGGCGTGGACAAAGAAACATGGACCTTTAATAATATAGGCATGAAACATTACCAAGATGTTATTTGCTACCCAGTGTTTCCGTTAAGGATACGGCCTTAAACAAGAAGACCCAACAGACATGAAGAAGGAGAGTTAACGGGAAAAAGGTAAGGGTGTATTTGAACTCGTACCATTTCTGTCGAGTCAGGTAAACGAGTCTGATCTCCTGAAGAGTATCTTCTAATATTTCGGAGAAATCTACACAACCCTAGGCTCTAGGCAAAATCCCCCTAGTGGAGGCGAGAAAGCAGACTCAATTACAGAGTAGCCGATCACATCCACCAAATCATTCTTTACGGAGGGAGACTTCAAATAAGAAGACCTAACGAACCTTATGTTAAGATGGCAAAAAACGCTACCGAGAGGACCAATGCTACTCAGTGATTGATTTTAGTAGAATATCTGACAGAATACCCGACTTCAACAGGTTAATATCGAAGATTTGCTCAAAGCGAGGATGATGAAGCAGATGGAAGATTTGGCCTATACTAGTAATATCGAATATACTTATGGTAAAACAGCAAAAAATACTACCATCAGAATCTATGCTACCAAGTGATTGATATCATTAGATCATCTTGGAGAACTCTTCGACATCAACATCAACAAAAATATCGAATATTTAAGCTATGCGGAAGCAATGGAGCAGATCCTCAATATTAGATTTTAGATTCGGTTTATTCGAAGATAATGGGCCAAATCCTCAAATTTATGGACAGGCCACCTATCGAAGTTGCTGAAGCTGGCATCACAACTCTCGCCGTTATGATTCTTGAGGCACGCTAAAATATCACCAACGACTATCAATGGAAGTGAACAGACAGAAGAGAATGATTCACAGAAATACAATTTTGATAGAGTGTCAGATGATATTACCAACATAGAAGACCGTTTACTAGATACTCCCAATATGTGTAGTGAACAGAGCTTACTGCCAAGAAATATAAAAGAAGTAGTCGGTTTTATCCCCGGAGAACATATTTTATTGAAAGGCCAATGTTACAAGTTAGCCAATGTTACATGTAACATCCTCAGGAACGAGCTGGCAACAATTTTCTGCTGGATACTATAAACAGAGGTAACACTCATATTTTCTAGCTGCAGGGATCATGGACAACTCAGAACAAAGTCATTGGACTAAACGATGTCAAGTACCATGGATTACGATGGATTACCTCCTTCCTCACAGCCCAGATTTCAAAGAAACTAGTTTTCATTTTATTTGCCGACGATGCACTCCCTCACATGGCTCGCCGTATAGACATAGCACAGTGGGGGAATTTAGCAAAAACGGCATCTGTAGTTTCTTAACCAGTCAATTGATTGCAATGAAACTTGGCACGCTAATAGAAGTTATATTGGGGAACTTGAGTTGTAAATAACCGATACGATCTAATATTATAATAATGAATGTGTTTCTGAAAAGAAATCAAACAGAATGAATTATTTACGAAAAAGAAATGCTAATAAATTGCATCATATCACAATAAGAAAATATTTGAAAAATATAGAAAGAAAATTTTTTTAAATAAATTACTTTCGTTGAATTTTTTGGTAGTATTAGTCACCGTTCTATGACAGAAATCCAAATAACATCCAAAATAGCAACGACGTACAAGAAATATTAGTTTCTTGAATAAATGTAGATGGCAACGTCGACGACAGAATAGCACATATACACACACACGAATACATGAAATATTGAGTAATCGCCGATTTTTGGACGCTATCCTTAAGTTTTCCTTTGCTGCTGTTACTAAGAAGAAATGTAAAATATTTTTAAATAAATTAAATATGAATACAATCACAGTGCGCGTCGAAAAAACTCAACCTTCTTCTTAAAATATTTCTCAAAAACTGATCTTTCAAAAATAAAGAAACATCAGATTCCCTATCGTCTGAAACACAACCCTCGACTTCAATCTTTATAGACTCAAACATTAAAAAAAACCCCAGATGCTCAGAGAAGGAAAGAGAGAGTATAATTCACTCTGAGAGCGGGAGAGTACAAATATCTCTCATATAAAGTCAATTTAAGAACTATTCTTTTAAATAATGGCAACTGTCATAAAATGAACTTACAGACCTGTCGTTCTTTTAAGTCAGCACATACTTAATTTGATTTCCCAAATTTTGCATACTGATAATTAAGTCCGATCCGGATTTAAAACTATAACTTGTCTACATCATTGTTTTAATGTACAAAATCCTTAAAAGTATTGAAATATTATTTAAAATAATGAAACATGTCACAAAAGTAATGATTTTTTCTTAAATTTAAAGTAAAGTCATAAATTTAAATATGAACGTACACAAAACTAAAGATTAGCGTTTCATTAAATCAAGTACAAATAACTGTATATGAATGAAAATTTAAAAAAAACATGTTAATTGTCGTTATTTAAATGAAAATTGTTCCTGAATTTATGCCGGGGTCGCATTCTTGATTTAAGTATGTGTAGCCTTTAATTTTATTACTATCTTTTTAGTGTAGAATCAGCTGGATTTAGAACTGTTCAGCCATCTTTTTAAGAGATCTGCTGCAATTTAGGTCTGTTCTTGAATTCAGGAATACATAATCCAGGGATTTAATGGCAGCTATCGGAGAATATATTTATGCCAACCTTGTCAGAACTTTATACCTCAGCCATTCTCTTTAATTCAGTAATACTCAAATTGCCAACCTAACTTTATTGCATTGAAAAACGTTCTCAAAAAGTTTTACATTCTAATGTATTCTATATATGTATATGTACACTGAGCACAATTTTCCTAATTTTAAAGATTTCGATCCAAAGACATAGTAATCTGTAAAATACGGAAATATAAAGTAAATTGTCTTAATTTTAAGTATAGAATTTCCTTCATTTAAAGATAGTCACATAAAAACTTTGAAATCATCAACAACAAAAAATGTCAGTGTATATATTCTTGTTGCATATTAGATTATTTCAATACTTGAATGAATATCCTTTAAATAATTAAATACTTGTTGAACGTTTGAATACATATTTGTGTACATGAATTCCATTTAGTTGCTTGTATTGATACATATTGTGTATATTAATTTGTGTAGGGGTCGCCTGTTCGGAGGCGGGCTATGTATTTGGCCCAATACCTTTTTTTAAATTTATTACACATATTTGGGAAATTCCTGCTTTTAATTAAACATAATGTTTTTTGTTGTTCCTGTTGTTTGTTGTTCATATAAATTTGTATTTCATATGAAAAAGATATGACCAGCAAAAATGTTACACATGTACGGGCGAGTGTGCCGCCCGTGTGTAAGAGAGTGAGTGAGGGGAAAAAAGGATACACAAAGGTCCTTTGTATTTTATTGGCATTGTTCATTATTTCTGCACTAATACACAGAAACACACACCCGTACTCACACGCACACATAAAGCTACATTGATGGCATATTGATTTCATATTTTATGCCACTGAGTTTATATTTATGTGTATATTTTTTATTTTAGTCCTTTGTATATTTGTGTGAACCCGTGTGCGTGTGTGTGTATGTGTGAACTATAAATATTTGATTTGCTAGGTCAACATTATACCCCCATACTTTACTTTATTTCTTTTTACTTTAGTGTTCATTGTTCTGCTTCAATTTGTCACACATTCAGAGAGTGTGTGAACACTTTATGAACTTTGATTTTAATTTATGGCCAGGGATCGAAGTGCCCACAATGGATACATGGATGGATAGCTAGCTGTAAGCACGAGAGGGAGGGAGGTCAACACAATCCTTTGTCCATTACATGGATGAATGACCAACCATTGAGCAAATTCACAAATTCCATCATAAAGCATAAATGCTTGCAATAGTGGTGGGGAGGGGGAAAAGGAAAATAATGAAAGTGGATGACTGGATGGTTGAATAGACGGATGATGATACTTCACTGAGAGAAAAATGTCTTCATTTTTGAAGATTTTGCTTAAAAGACATCCTAATATTTAAAATAAGGACATGAAATATTTAAATTAAAGAACATTTACTAAATATTAAGCAAAGACAAGGAGGTATTAATCTTTAACATGAGGAAATGCCACACTTAAATTGAGGACAATTTACTAAATATTTATGAAATTTTCCTAACTTTAAGTATGAAATTTAATTATTTTAGTGACTATTACAGTTCAGTCTTTAAAATAAGGACATTCCATACTTACATTGAAGACAATTCACTAAATATTTAGACTATTTCTAATTTTTAACGTGAAATATTATGATGTTAAAAAGTCCATCGTCTTAATCTTGAAAATAAGGACTAGTTATACTTAAATTGAAAACATTTTCTAAGTATTGCGGAAATTGTCCTAATTATAGAAATGGAATGTCATTATTTTAAAGTTTAGAACATACTAATCAGAAAAAAAGTACATGCAAAACTAAATTTTAAGACTATTTACTATATATTGAAGAAATTGTGCACATTTAAAGAATAAAATTTCGTTATTTTAAATATTTTGGCATTACATCTGTAAAATAAGGATACTTCATACTTATACTTAAGACAATTTACTAAATATTAATTAAATTGTCCTACTTTTAGTATGAACGATAAGCCATAAATACATTGAAGACAATTAAGTAAATTTTGAGGCCATTTTAGTAAATAAAAAATTTTCATTATTTTAAATTTTGTGTTGATCTTTAAACTAAGGACATATAAAATTAATATTGAGGAAAATTTATTGCATATGAATGAAAACATCCTAATTTTTAATATATAATATCATTTCTTACGATTAGAAATTCCTAGTCTTTAAATTAAAGACATATTGTACTTAAACTGATGACAATTTACAAAATATTAACGAATCTCCTATTTTAAAATGTGATATGTCATAATTTTAAATATTAGAACGTCTTCACCTTGAGTGTAAGGATATATCATAATAAAATTAAAGATAATTTACTAAATATTAATAAAATTGTACTAATTTAAGTCGTAAACTTTCAAACTTCAGGACATGTCAAACTTAAATTTATGAAAATGTACTCAATATTTGGAAAAGTGTCTTGATTTTGCGTACAAAATTTCATTAAAGAAGTGTTCTAATTTTGTGTACAAAATGTCATTAGAAAAGTGTCCCAATTTTTGGGTACAAAATGTCATTATTTTAAAGATTATGAATTCTAGATATTTAAAATAAGGATATGAAGATAATTTTTAATTATTAAAATGAAACGTTATTATTTTAAACACTAGAACGTGTTTATATTCAAAATAAGGACATATTATATGTAAATTCAAAACAATTTACTGAATATTGAGGAAATTTTCCTAATTTTAGGAATAGAATGTCATTACTTAAAAGTTTAGAACGTATTATTTGGTAAAAAAAGACATGTCATACTTAATTTGAAGACAATTTATTATGCAGTAATGACATTGACCTAATTTGAAGTATAAAGTATAATTTTTTCAAAGATTAGTCATACTTAATCATTAAAATAAGAACATATCGTCCATAAAAGAAAGACAATTTATACATTAAGAAAACTATCTTAGTTTTAAGTATATAATTTCATTATTTTAAAGAATCTCCACTTAGTATTTAAATAAGGATGTGCCAAAATTGATGACAACTTCCCGAATATTAAAGATATGTCCTAATTCTAAGTATGAAAGGGAATTATTTTAAAGATGGGATCATCTTAATTTTGAAAATAAGGACAAGCCATAAATTAAATTAAAGACAATTTAGTAAATATTGAAGACAATGTAGCAAACAGAATGGTCATTATTTTAAATATTTTGATCTTTAAACTAAGGACATGGCGTATTTATATTAAAGACAAATTACTGCATATTAGTGAAAATTCCTAATTTTATCGTCTTAATATTTAAAATAAGGATACGTCATAAATAAATTGAAGAATATTTACTATATGAAGTGACTTTACCTAATTTTAAATATGAAATGTCATTATTTTAAAAATTGTGACGCGTAGATCTTTACATGGCATACTTAAATTGAAGACGATTTATCACATATTAAGGAAATTCTCTTCAGTTTAGAAGTGTATTATATGAATAAATTGTAGACAATTTACTGAAAATCAGGACAATGTTCCTAATAGTAAGCATGCAATGTCATTGTTTTAACCATATCTTTAAACTAAGAATATGTCATACATGAATTGAAGCCTAATTACTAGATATTAAAGAAATTGGTCTAATTTTGGGTATGAATTGTCATTATTTTAAATATTAGGAAATATTAATCTTTAAAATAAGGACATGTCTTACATAAATGGAAGACAAATTACTATATATTGAGAAAGTTTTTCTACTTTTAAGTATGAAATAACATTATTTCAATTATTTTCAAATTGTAATCTTTAAAATAAGAATATTTAATTTGAAGACAATTTACTAACTACTAAGGAAATTGTCGTAATTTTAAGTTCGAAATATCAATATTTTAAAAATTGGGACTCCTTACTCTTTTTTTTTTAATTAGGAACAATATACTAAACATTAAGAAAATGTGGCATACCTTACTCCTTAAAATAATGGCAAATCATTTTTAAATTGAGAACAACATACATACTACACATTAAGAAATGTTTCCTAATTTTAAGAATCAAATCTTATTTTTTAAAGATTAAAACGAATAATTTCTAATTTTTAGTATGATATGTCATTATTTTAAATATTGGTACGTCCTAATCTTTAAAATAAGGACATGTCGTATTTAAATTGAAAACAATTAAGTTAATGATATTCTCCTAAATTTCGAAATGTAATCATTTTAAAAATTATCAAGTCTTTGGAGCAAAATCTTTAAAATTAGGTAAATATTTTTTTCATTGTAGTGACAAAACACATATTACCCAGAATATCATATTCATGCATAGTAATGGTTGGTCATCACATAACTCCGTAAATATACAAATACTCGTACAATTGTTTGTCTCTTGTGTATTTATTTGGGAAAGGACGCAATGGTCATTTAATTCCCTTGGGGATTATATTTATATGGAATTGAACTAAGTATCTCCCTCTGCACATGTGTGCGTGGGTGTGTTTGTATGTGGAAGTATTTGACTACAAAACGATTTAGTAGCCATAAATATGTAATAAGTACAACTTATCGAAATTACTTGGGGTTTTGTTGCTACATTTGACCATTACATTTGTCAATTATCCCTGTGCCAGTGGCAAAAATTTCAATACTACCGTCCCTCCCTCCGCCACCGCATTGAAACTCTGAATAAGTCCTTCAATTTAGCTGTAATTGCTGTTAAACTATTTACAGATTAAGGACGAACTGATTAATTAATTACAATTGGTATGCCAAATGAACATTGAAAATGTAGATTAAATGGGGACATTCATCAGATAAATGAGATATACGATAAAACAGTTGCATTGTTGATAGAATATTAACTTTATAACTGAAAATAAAGTAAAAATTATCTTTAGTTAAATATATTTCCAAATGTTTTAGAAAAATTATGCAATTTTCCAAGTCAAAAGTAAATTTAAATAACTTTCATACAAATAGAACTAATAACAAATCCGAAGAGCTGCCTAACCTGCAGCGCAACGTCATGTAATGGTTTTTGTTGGATTTCAAGGTCTTTTTCTTTTATACTTGGCTATTCAAAATACCTTCCTTTACTAGAAGGAACCCTTTGATCTTCAGATCCCACTCCACAGGGAGAAAAACATAAAATAATATCAAAAGTCGTTAGATTGTCAAATATATGCAAATCTAGCACATGATTACCCTAGCTGCCATTCACAATAGACTTTATCAAAGACAGGGTTGTTTCAAAAGCGGCTGAGAACATATGATATATATTTGTGGTACACTTTTTAGTCGTTTAATGCACTCAAATTTTAATAAAATGTACATAAATGAAAGCAAAATTGACCAAAAATGTGCACACTGAGAAAAAAATCATCATATTATAGATTTTGCGTCAACGAGGTAAATTCATGTATAAAATAAATACAATTTAGTTAATACTAAGGACATTGTCTTCATTTTAAGTAAGGTATATACCTATTTTAAAGATTAGAATGTTTTTATTTAAAAATCTTTGAATTTCCAAGTCATTCTTTTGCCAATTATACAAATTTACCTCATATTTACAATCAACGTCCATTCACAATAGACCTGTTTAAAGACAGGGTTATTTCAATTGTGGCTGTGATCATATGAGATTTTTTTGTGGTACATTTATTAGTCGCTTAGTTGTCTCAAATTTTAATAAAATTAACATAAATGAAAACTAAATTTTCCAAACATGTGCACAATGAGAAAAAATAGTCATAATTTTAAAATTTCGGCTTATAACGCAAAATTTAAGACTTGATTGTACAATTATTTTGTTTAGCATATATTTTCAATATGAAAAATAGTATAGCTGAAAATTAAAATAAATATTTTTAAACCGATCAATTCCTTATAAAATTTTTAAACTTTTCCTAATTTGCTACCATAAGAATTTTCATTTCATTTAATTTGGTCACATTGCTGCATCAATTGTCTAATTTCCTCTTATTGGTGTTGACTTGTTTCATTATTTTGTTTAGTTATTATGGCGCAGTGCTAACAGCGAAGTTTCCACAAAACGCCCTCTTCAATGTGGCAAATGGCCGCGGGCTATGAATTTATTACAGAGGACAAACTTCCTCAAGCAAACCACGTGCTCAGGCATGTTAAAGGCACTCCACAAAATAAGGGAGTACACATTGTTTTCTTAATAATTAAATTGTGGGTATTTGATTAGTGAAATGTTTGATTAAATTCCCTCTGTACTAACAGATGACTGCTAATCAGATGCCATTCACAATACCCGTTCAAAGACAGGTTTGTTTGCAATATGGCTCAATTGTTGTTTAATCTTAGGTAATTTAAAATATGTAATTGATACATACTTTCTTCTTATTTTCAAGTAGACAAAATTGAAATCAAAAGCTCATATTTAAAATTTTCCTTTAGCCTCTATCTAGTGAGGAATAGGAATTCAATTTGCAAAAATCTTTCAGATGTTTTTAAACAGTTGTCTGCTTATCACATGTCATTCACAATAGTCGTTCAAAAACCAGGGTT
This sequence comes from Eudasyphora cyanicolor, assembly GCA_963930755.1. Lineage (NCBI taxonomy): Eukaryota > Metazoa > Arthropoda > Insecta > Diptera > Muscidae > Eudasyphora > Eudasyphora cyanicolor. Next base: position 11,320,225 of record OZ005738.1, on the reverse strand, counting down.
GTCTGCAATAGCGCTGTCATCAGGGCCGAACCAAATTGATCACATCACAGTTAAGGTAAGTACACACGATTTGCAGATCGGACAACATTGCCAGAAAAATGGCGGAAAAATGCAACCCTGTGAATTTACAACCGTGTGAACATACAATTTTTGTTTTGCAACGTTAGCAGAAAAGTCATAGCGAGATAATTTGCAGATTGTTATATGTGCGAAGTTTATGCAAGTGACAACATTTTATTTGCAACACTGTCTATAATGTATTTTTATTGGCAATCCTGCATATAAATATTTACAAAATATATTGTAAATATATGAAATTGTAATGTTTTCATGCAATCGTCTGAACTATCAATTCACCTTTGCCTAACAATCTGTCAATGTCCGTATATTTGCAGCACTTTAACAGGGTTGATAACGTTTGCCGATCTGGCAATCGTCTATACTCAGCTTTAGTAAAAAATTTGTGTCTTCTTTAATGGGTATTAACTCCGACTGCGTCCAGCAGCTGTCACCGGTAACCAGAAAAAATTGGAAAAGTCCAACATCTCACGCGGTAGCATCTTTGTATAACCAAACTCTTCAGTTTCTCTTTTCCGCTAATAATTTAAATACGTGGACGAATATTATGGAAGTTTGCAAAACATACGCAAAAACTATTCTACAAGTTATACGTATAAAATGAAGCCACATATAAGTTCTGAAACATGAAATGAAATTCAAAAAGGGGAAACAAATTCGTTCAATGCTTCCCCGAGCAAAACCACCAGAGATAAAATCAGAAGTAATGATCGAATACCGACAGGCTGCGACTAGAATAGTTTATATAGCTCGACCAGATCGCGAAAGATTCGTTAATGATGTAGCAGAAGAAGCTGAACAAACGACTAATATAGGAAACCTGCGCGGTGTTTACTCGGCCATTAAACAGTTAAATGGAACTGATATTAGAGGTACCAGTACTTTGATGGTTCTGAACTAACCACTACTGACCAACAGCTCGAGATATGGAGCGAATTCTTGACATCGCAGTCGGAGTTAGGTGAAAGCGACAGCTTGACAAATGATGACTGCTCAAGAATGAGACGCAATCCAAGAAGGGACATTTAAACAACCCTTCATCGGCTTTCAGAGATTTTATGGATAATCGAAAATATGAAAAATCACAAATCAGCTGATACAGACAACATCCCTGCAGAATTACTTAAGTATTGTTCAATCACAATAGCGAAAGCTACAGCACCACTTATCCGCAGTGCATGTTTAAACGAACACATACCTGCTGAATGAAAATAAGGCGAAGTGATAACAAAGGGAAGTGTCCTTGTCAAATTGTTTTATTGTCTTTGGCACCAAACCAATGTAATTTTCTTTAATATTAAGACACTTTTTGTTAGTGTAAGGATTGATTTGTATCACTTAACTAGCATTAAATGTATCAAACAATATTGCTGGATAAGGTATATGACGATTTGTTCGGTTATCTGCTCCCTACTTTAATACCAGTTGGGTTATCTAATCCTTAGTAGACGACTTGTCGGCTTATCTATTTCTTATTAGATGACTAGTTGGGTTATCTACTCCTTAACAGATTACCAGTTGCCTTATCTACACCTTAGTTGACAAACAGTTGGATTATCTACTCCATAGTAGATGGCCAGGTGGGTTATCTCTTCCTCAGCAGATGAGCAGTTGAATTATCTATTCCTTAGTATAAGACCAGTTGGGTTATTTACTCCTTTGTAGGCGGCCAGTTTTTTATTTACTCCTTAGTTCGCTACCAGTTTGGTTATCTACTCCTTAGAAGATCACTAGTTGGGTTGTCTTTTCCTTAGTAGATGACCAGTATGGTTATTTACGTCTAAGTAGGAGACCATTTTGGATATCTACTTCTTAGTAGAGGTTCACTTGCGTTATCTAATTATTAGTAGAGGACGAGTTGACTTATTTTTGTACTTAGTTGACGATCAGTTGCGTTATCTTTTCCTTAGACAATGACCAGTTGGGTTATTTACTCCTTAAAAGGTCGCCAGTTGGATTGTTCACTCCTTATTTGACGACCAGTTGGGTTATCTATTCCTTAGTAGACTATCAGTAGGTTTATTTACTCCTTAGAAGATGACCAGTGGCGTAATTTACTCCTTAGTAGCGGAACGGTAGCGTCATCTGCTTCTTAGTTAGGTTATCTACTCCTTAGTAGACGACCAGTTGGATTATCTTTTCCATAGTATTTGACCAGTTGGTTAATTTACTCCTTAGTAAAGGACCAGTTGGGTCATATATTTTCCTTAATCACCCTTATCGGGAATAAAATTCCCCACGGAATTTGTTCCCTGTTCCCTAAATTTCACATTGAAAAGGGAACAAATTCCGCGTGGAATTTTATTCCCGATAAGGGTGAATATATGACCAGTTGGGTTATTTACTCCTTATTACGCGGTCAGCTATGTTATCTACTCCTTAACTGAAGAACTGTTTTTTACTCCATAGTGAACGACTGGTTGCATTCTCTACTATTTAGTATTTGACCAGTTGAGACCAGTTTGCGAAGTTTAGCCAAAATGGTTTCCCATCAACCTTATGCTGTGAAGGGTCACATAGAATTAGGGATAGCTATTCTTTTAGACAAGTGCTTGGATATATCACAAGGTGATAATTCACCAGCTCCACTGACAAAGACATGACCCATTTTCATATAAATGGGACAATCTTTGACCTATCATGCGTTTGAAACCAATATATTTGTGTTTATTTTCAATTAGACCTTTCTCCCAATTTTCTTTGGACCCCAATGGCGTCGATGAACTCAATTTAATACTATAATACGATTTACCAACATTTCCCCCCCTTAAATTGTCTGCTGTAAATTTGTAAACTTATTTTGCTCTTCAACTATTTATGTAAATTAAATTGGTTGTCGAGTAAAAGCTTCCAAAAAATCAACAACTTTTAGATAATCTTTCGGTTGTTTTCTTCTTTTTTGGAAAACTAAAATGTGAACTCACTTCCAAAGAGAAGCAAAGAAAGACCCAAAGAAAAAAATGTTGTCTATCACGTCTTAAAACGCGTAAATTTCTATCAGAATTGGCGAAATTGTGTAGAGCTTAAAAGTATCCTTGGGCCCAGAACAGCCAAGGGGTGGAAATTGTTGCTGCTGTTGCCGTTTCTGACATTGGCTGTTGCTTAATTTCAGTTTAAGTGGACACGTACCAAGAATGTAAACACCTTCAATAACTTCATAGATTTACTTGAAATGTTTTCGAATTCATTTGTTGAACATTTTCATGGCGGGGAGGAATGTTTCTATTTGTATCCCTCTTTCTCTTTCTCTCCCCCTTTCCCTTTCGCTAGCTTTCTTTTTTCCCCTATGAAGAACCAATTATTTGAGCCTTAACATGTTTGTGGGTCTCGGTTTTTTTTTGGGTATCCTCGTTTACATACCACCTTAGCAGAAGGATGTGACTGTGTCCTGTTTTTCGGTTTGGCTAAAACTTGCATTCGTTTCTTGAATGTTGAACAATTTGTGCTGTAGTCCAGGAACATATTGTTGCTGATGAATGTATTGTAGTGAAGGACGACGTACATGAGCAGAGACACAACGCCGGGGCACAGACCAGACACATTCACGTATTTCAAATAATTTACTTAGGTCCTTTCTTTAAAATGAGTTTAGCTCTTTGCTGTGTACGTGTTAGTGACAATTGTAACATTTGTTGCTGGTTTAAAATTGTATTTCGTCTCTTCGTCCTATCTCTCTCTCGCCCTCGCCCTCGCCCTCGCCCTCTTCCATCCGTCTTTTCTGGATGGTTTTCTGGTTTTGATAAGCGTTAATGAAGTGGCCAAATGAACCCACAAAATGGTGTTTTAGTTTGCCTCATTTCCTTGAGAACTTTGGTACTCAGAAACAAAAACTTTGACAACAACTTGTAGATTTTAGTATACCCTCAAAAATATATAAGTAGGATGGAGAAAATTTGTCATTCCGCCACTAGCTTTGGGAAATTCTTCTAATTTTTGGGACTGTATTAGCCTTGTATACTTATTACCAGAAGCGTAACGGAATACTTTCAGCATTATTATAAAATCCACAGTGAAGAGTGATTTAAAAATACTTAATTTGTTTTGTTGCTAACACAGTTCTACAATGAGGGAAAATTCGAATTATAAAAATGGGAAAATAAAGGAGTATATTTGTAGCGGATACACGGGGAACAGGAGAGCCAATTTACTTGAGTCTACTGATTCCAGTATTGGTTCAATTGGGACCTATCACCAATCTGATGAGGTTTGGATTGAATGGTATCTATTATTTAGGGTTAAATGCACCAAACAATATTGAAATCTACTACTTATCAGACGACTAGTTGGGTTATCTACTCCTTAGTAGAGAACCAGTTGGTTTATCTATTCCTTGGTAGGCGACCAATTTGGTTATATTAACCCCCATTAACACAATGCAAAATAACCTAGCGTTAGTGCTAACGAAAGTCAAATTGTATGGAAATTGACAGCAATAACCCATAGTTAGCTCTAACACGTACTTTATGTTTTATTGTTAATAGGCCTTAGTAAAATACTAGCGAGATTGTCTACTCTTTACTTGACGACCAGTTGGGTTATCTACTCCTTAATTTAAGATAAGATAGGTTATCTACTCCTTAGTTGGCGATCAATTGGGTTATCTACTCCTTAGTGGAGTACCAATTGGGTTATCTTGTCCTTAACAGAGGACCAGTTGCATTATATACTCCTTAGTAGAGGGCCAGTTGGGTTTTCTACTCCTTACATAATGACCAGTTGGGTTATCTAATCCTTAGTAGAGGGCCAGTTGGGTTACTAACTCCTAAATTTACGACCAGCTGAGTCATCTACTCCTTAATTTACGACCACTTGGGTTATTTACTCCTTAGTTGACGACCAGTTTTGTTATCTAATCCTTAGTTGAAGACCAGTTGGGTTATTTACTCCTTAGTTGACGACCAGTTTGGTTATCTAATCCTTAATAGAGGGATAGTTGGGTTATCTTTTCCTTAATAGAGGGCCAGTTGGGTTATTTACTCCTACAATTACGACCAGTTGGGTTACTTACATCTTAGTTGCCGACCAGTTGGGTCAGACTCTCCTTAATGTACGACCATTTGGGTTATTTACTCCTTACTTGACCACCAGTTGGGTTATCTACACCTTAGTAAAGGAGCAGTTGGGTTATCTGCACCTTAATTGACGATGAGTTGCGTTATCTAATCCTTAGTAGAGGGCCAGTTGGGTTATCTTTTACTTAACAAAGGGTAATTTACTACTAAATTTACGACCAGTTTGGTTATCAAATCCTAAGTAGAGGGCCAGTTGGGTTATATTTTTCTTAAAAGAATACCAGTTGGGTTATTTCTTCCTAAATTTATCTTACTACTTCTTAGTTTATGACCAGTTAGCTTATCTACTCCCTAGTAGACGACCAGTTGGGATGTCTACTCCTTACTTAACCTCCAGTTGGGTTATCCTCACCTTAGTAAAGGAGCAGTTGGGTTATTTGCTTCCAAATTTATGACCAGTTGGATTATCTACTCCTTAATTGACGACAAGTTTGGTTATCTACACCTTAGTTGACAACCAGTTGGATTGTCTACTCCTTACTTGAAGATTAGTTGAGTTATCTACTTCTTAGTAGTGGGCCAGTCTGGTTATCTTTTCCCTAACAGAGGACCAATTTGGTTATTTACTCCCTAATTTACGACCAGTTGGATTATCTACTGTTTAATTGACAACCAGTTGGATTATCTATTCCTTAGTTGACGACCAGTTGGGTTACCTACTCCTTAGTTGACTACCAGTTGAGTTATCTACACCTTACTTTGAGATTAGTTGAGTTATCTACTTCTTAGTAGTGGGCCAGTGTAGTTATCTTTTCCCTAACAGAGGATTAATTTGGTTATTTACTCCCTAATTTACGACCAGTTGGATTATCTACTGTTTAATTGACAACCAGTTGGGTTGTCTACTCCTTACTATATATTCCTTAACAGAGTACCAGTTGGGTTATTTGCTCCTAAATTTACGAACAGTTTGCTTATCTACTCCTTAGCTGACGACCACTTGGGATGTCTACGCCTTACTTGACAAACAGTTGGGTTATCTACACCTTAATTGACGACCAGTTGGGTTATCTACTCCTTAATTGACGACCAGTTGGGTTATATATTCCTTAATTTATCACCATTTGAGTTATCTACTTAGTAGAGGGCCAGTTGGGTTATCTACTCCTTACCTGAAGACCAGTTGGGTTATCTAATACTTAGTAGAGGCCAGTTGCGTTATCTTTTCCTTAGCAGAGGACCAGCTGGGATATTTACTCCTAAATTTACGACCAGCTGGGCCATCTACTCCTTAATTTACGAATAGTTGGTTTATTTACTCCTTAGTTGACGACCAATTGGGTTATCTAATCCTTAGTAGAGGACCAGTTGGGTTATCTTTTCCTTAACAGAGGATCAGTTGGGTTATTTACTCCAAAATGTACTACTAGTTGGGTTATCTACTCCTTAGTTGGGTTATTTACTCCTTAGTTGACGACCAGTTGTGTTATCTAATCCTTAGTAGAGGGCCAGTTGGGTTACATTTTCCTTAACAGAGGACCATTTGGGTTATTTATTCCAAAATGTACGATTGGTTTGATTATCTACTCTTTAGTTGCCGATCAGTTGGGTCAGCTACTAATTAATTTACGACCAGCTGGGTTATTTACTCCTTTCTTGACCACCAGTTGGGTTATCTACAGCTTAATAGAGGAGCAGCTGGGTTATCTTTTCCTTAACAGAGGGTTATTTACTCCTAAATTTACCACCACTTGGGTTATCTACTCCTTATTTGCCGACCAGTTGCGTTGTTTACTCCCAAATTTATGACCACTTGGATTATATACTCCTTAATTGACGACCAGTTTGGTTATCAAGTTGACGACCCGTTGGGTTGTCTACTCCTTTCTTGACGATCAGTTCGGTTATCTACTTCTTAGTAGTGGGCCAGTTGGGTTATCTTTTTCTTAACAGAGGGCCAATTGGGTTATTTACTCCCTAATTTACGACCAGTTGGATTATCTACTGTTTAATTGACAACCTGTGGGATTATCTATTTCTTAGCTGACGACCAGTTGGGTAACCTACTCTTTAGATGACTACCAGTTGAGTTATCTACACCTTAATTTACGACCAGTTGGGTTGTATTCTCTACCTTGCTAGGCGCCCAGTTGGGTTATCTATTCCTTAGTAGAGGACCAGTTGGGACTAGTTTTCGAAGTTCAACAATAAAATAGTAAAGATTTAAATTAATTTCAAATCAAACTTATGCTATGTCATTATATGACATTGTGGGGTCAGGTACTGTACTTTTAGACATTTATATTTGGATATGACTTCAATGAATTAGCCCCTTGGTAGATACAGATCTAATCACAATTAATTACAAATATCCAAATTACAGTCCAATCGGTCGAAATTCGAAAGAAATATAGCGTCAAGAATTCATATCGGGGAGGACCTACATATATATGGGAACTATATTTAAACATGAACCTATGATGACAGTTGCTTGTGTGAATGGTTCGGTATATAAATAATTATAAAATAAAGACCTTGAAAATAAAATAAAAGATAGTGAAAATTAAGGTTAACTAACAAAAATCTTAATTAAAAATTAAAGTGATATTTCTTTCAAAAATATTTCCCAAGAAATTTGATTTCTATGGAAAATTCCCGAAATTTGATTTCTACTCGTATTGACTATTTCCTACAAAAATGTATTTCTATAAAAGTTGAAATTGTTTAAAATATGTATTTCTATGGAAACATTTTCCAGAAAGTTAAAAAAAATATAGAAAATTTCCCAAAAAACTAGTTTGAATTCTATCATGTAATAGTCTATGATAAAATTCAAACCAATCAGCTGGAGAGTGATGACAAAAAATTACTTTCATATGAGTCAATCCGAACAAAAATCGAATGACTATGTTCAATCTTTTCTTTGCGTGCACTAAGCGAGAAGAATAGTCTTTCTCTCACATGATGAAATGCAATACACATTTTTCATTTCCATGCAGTGAAGAAACGAGTCATAATATTAAAGAAAGTGGCCTTGATTTGAAGTCAAAGACAGTAAAACAGTAATATATGAACACTGCATACTTAAACTAAAGAAAATGTACTTAATACTAATTATACTATCTTAAATTTAATTGAAAATTTAAAGTTGACTTATTTTCTGGTTTTATTGTCTTGGAAGCCAAATCAATGCATTCTTCTTAAGTCTTTTAAATATAATTTAAATTTTAAAGTTATTAAATTTAAATTTCTTTAAATTCTGCCTCTCGAGTGTAGAGCTCTCTCTCTCTCTTTCGAGTAGTAATAGAGAGCTCTCAGTTGAGGGTAATTTATCGTGTATTGTCTAAATTTGAAGTAATATTTGAAATATTCCTTTCAATATGTCAACATTATTGTTCTCTAAATTGTTCTTGAAATATGACACATTTCATATTGTTATGAAAATATCTCGATAACGACTCATTCTCTGTCTCTTTAATTATGATAATCAAAGACTCTTCGGCTCAAATTAATTTGTAGCCAAATTAGGAACAATAAATGTGCCAAAGTACTTCTATCCCTCATTGACAGTTATGAAAGGCCATTTATAATAATCGAGAGCCATCAATGGCCACTCAATCAAGGAAATACTTTTAATATTCTAGACTGAGCAATAAGAAAGTCACAAGGAAGGAGAAGACATAATGTCGGATTATTAACATTAAACGATTTTGCCAATGACAGCCAAAAAAAGAAGATATCCAAATCATTTTACGTTTTGATTCAAATGAAAGAAAACCAGACGAAACAAAACGAACGATAAAGCTGTTGTTAGTCAAACGTCATCACGGGGATAGAGTGTGAGCGACAGACAGACAAAGGGCGGACATAAAGAAATCTGTTATAAGCCAAACATTCGGCTGCATGTATCCGTTTCCTTCCAAAAACAAATTGAATTTGAAATCCCCTAGAGTAATATGCGGCAAAGACACAGGCAGATGTTTACCCACACACACATACATACATATGTGTGTATTTGTATCGAGGGTGTGTATGTGTGAATGGAAATGAAAACGTATCGATTCGGGATACGTGACTATTTAATAGAATATGCTAATTTAAGGATAATAAAAGGAGCTGTGGCAACAAAAAAAAAGCGGAAAAAACAAATGGAATCGCAAACAAACTATACGACGACGTAATTGGCTTCACATATTCCTGCAACGAAAACAAAACACATTCGCACCACCAACACAGAAGAAATGAAACAATAACAACTAAACTAAGAGAAAAAACGACAAACATAAATGCCGGATACGGAAACATTAACACGACCACCCAATAACAACACATGGCTGGGCTATGCAAAACACAACACTGGCTCTCTCCCCCCTCCGCCGGATATCATTTCTTTTCTTTTATTTTTTTGGTATTCAACAGAGGGTGACCAATATATGAACGAATTACATAGAGTCCCTTTGCCCATCAAGGAACGGTCAAGTGCTAATGTTCGTTTCGCTCCAATGAAATAAATAATAAATTTATTTTTTTTACGCCCAATTTAGCATTTTGACTTTGACTCCGAAGTCTCAATAATTACATAAAATTAGTTTAACATTCAATCCAATTACGATGAAAGATATTCAACGATATATATGAATATACTACAGTTTGAGACGAGGGACTCAATGTACATTTATTTATGAACACTCCAGGCCCAATTATCATATCAGACGAGGGAGGTCTAAAATGTTTCATGTATTCAAAATGTATTCACAATTTTCCAAGATTGATATTTTCCTGGAAAGAATTTCCCGGAAATTTTATTACAATAGAGAATTTCCCAGAAATTTGATTACTATAAACAATTTCCTCAAATTTTTATCTATAGAAATTTGATTTATATAAAAAAATCCAAACAAATTTGGTTTTTACAAAAAAATTCGGAACCAATTTAATTTCTACAGAAAAAAATTGATTTCTATAGAAAATTTTCTAAAAAATTTGATTTCTTTAGAAATTTCCCAAGAACTTTCATTTCTATAGAACATTTAATGTATAGAAAATTTCCCAAGATTGATAACTATAGATAATTTCCCGAAATTTTGATTACTATTGCAAATTTTCCGATTTCTATAAGAAAATTTCCACAAAATATGATTTTTACAGAGATTTCCCCAAGAAAATGTAATTTCTATAAAAAATGTCCAAGAAATTTATATTTTTATATATTTTTCAACACAAAAAATCTTTAGAAAATTTCCTAAAAATTTTATGTTTATAGGAAATTTCCTAAGAGTTTGATGTCTATAGAAAATTTCCTAAGAATTTGATGTCTATAGAAAATTTCGTAAGAAATTTTATGTCTATAGAAAATTTTCTAAGAAATTTGATTTCTATTGGAAATTCCCAAGAAATTTGATTTCAAGAGAAAATTTCCTGAGAAATTTGATCTCTGCAGAAAATTTACCAACAAATTTATTTCTCTAGAAAAATTTCTATGCGAAATTTCCTGGAAATTTGATTTCTGTAGAAAATTTCCCAAGAAATTTGATTTCTATAGAAAATTACCCAAGAAATTTGATTTCTATAGAAAATCCTGAGAAATTTCATTTCTGCAGAAAATTTACAAAAAAAAATTATTTCTAAACAAAATTTCCTGAGAAATTTGATTTTTATAAAAAAATTCCTGAGAAATTTTATTTCTATAGAATATTTCCGGGAAAATTTATCTCTATAAAAAATTTCCGGGAAAATTGATTTCTTAGAAAATTTCCGGGAAATTTGATTTTTATAGAAAATTTCCCAAGAAATTTGATTTCTATAGAAAATTTTCCAAGAAATTTGATTTCTATAGAAAATTAGCAAGAAATTTGATTTCTACTGAAAATTTCCCAAGAAATTTGATTTCTATTGAAAATTTCCCAAAAATCTATAGAAAATTTCCCGAAAAATTAGAATTTATAGAAAAATTATAGAAAGAAATGTGATTTTTATAAAAAAAATATTTCTATAAAAATTTGCTATGATATCCGAGTTCTCTCACAAATTTCCTGAAAATCTGATTTCTATAGAAAATTACCCAAAAAAATAATTTCTAATGATAATTTCTCAAGAAATTTTATTTATAGAAAATATCCCAAGAAATTTAATTTCTATAGAAAATTTCCCCGGAAATTTGATTTCTTTAGAAAATTTTCCAAGAAATTGATTTCTATAAAAAATTTCCCAAAAAAATTATTTCTGTAGCAATTTTCCAAGAAATTTGATTTCCATAGCAAATTTCCCAACAAATTTGATTTCTGTAGCAAATTTCCCAACAAATTTGATTTCTTTAGTAAATTTCTGGGAAATTTGATTTCTATAGCAAATTTCCGGGAAATTTGATTTCTATAGCAAATTTCCGGGAAATTTGATTTCTATAGCAAATTTCCGGGAAATTTGATTTCTAAGGAAAATTTCCCATAAATATGATTTGTATAAAAATTTGATATTTGATTTTATAAAAAAATATATATTTGATTTCTATAGAAAACTTCCTGGAAATTTGATTTCTGAAGAAAATTTCCCCAGAAATTAGATTTCTATTGAAAATTTCTCCAGAAATTTGATTTCTATTGAAAATTTCTAATCTAATTTCCAAAGAAATTTCCTGAAAATCTGATTTCTATAGAAAATTTTCCCGGAAATTTGGTTTCTGTAAAAAATTTCCTATGAAATTTGATCTCTATAAAAAATTTCCTTACAAATTAGATTTTTATAGAAAATTTCCTGATAAATTTGATTTCTACAGAAAATTTTCCAAAAAATTTATTTCTATAGAAAATTTCCTGAGAAATTTGATTTTTATAGAAAATTTTATGAGACATTTGATTTCTATTGAAAAATTTGTCAAAAAATATGATTTCTATAGAAAATTTTCCAAAAAATATGATTTCTGTAGAAAATTTAAGGAAATTCTCTAACAAATTTCCTGGAAATCTGATTTCTATAGAAAATTACCCAAAATGAAAATTTCTCAAGAAATTTGATTTATAGATAATATCCCAAAAAATTTTATTTCATTCAAATTGGATTCCTATAGCAAATTTCCCAACAAATTTGATTTCTATAGTAAATTTCAGGGAAATTTTATTTCTATAGTAAGTTTCAGGGAAATTTGATTTTTATAGCAAATTTCCGGGAAAATTTAATTTCTAAGGAAAATTTCCCATAAATAGGATTTGTATAAAATTTTGATATTTAATTTTTGAAAAAATTATTTATTTGATGACAGAAAATTCCCTGGAAATTTGATTTCTGAAGAAAATTTCCGCAGAAATTAGATTTCTGTTGAAAATTTCTCCAGAAATTTGATTTCTATTGGAAATTTGTCAAGCTAATTTCCTAAAAAATTTCCTGGATATCTGATTACACTGAAAAAAAATTTGTCATACAATTAAAGAAATGCTCCAAAGACGTCCTTAGTCTTCAAAATAAGTACATTTTGTACTTAAAATTAAGAAAATTTACTAAAACTTAAGTAAATTACATAATATTATTGAAATTATCTATATTTTAAGTACAAAATGTACTTATATTGAAGGCTAAGGACGTCTTTGGAGCATTTCTTTAATATTATGACAATTTTTTTTTTCAGTGTATAGAAAATTTTCCCGGAAATTTGGTTTCTGTAAGAAAATTTCCCGAGAAATTTGATTTTTATAGAAAATTTTATGAGAAAATTAATTTCTATTCAAAAATTTTCCAAAAAAATTGATTAAGGAAATTTTATTTCTAGGGAATATTTAAGAAAATTTGATTTCTATAGAAAACATCATAAGAAATTTTATTACTATAGAAAACTTCCTAAGAAATTATATTTGTATAGAAAATTTCCAAAGAAATGTTATTTCTACAGTAAATTTCCTAAGAAATTTATTTTTTATAAAAACTTTCCTAAGAAATTTCATTCCTATAAAAAATTTCCTGGAATTTTTATTTCTACAAAATGTTCCCGGAAATTTGATATCTAAGAAAATTTTACCGGAAATTTAATTTCTACAGAAACTTTCGCGGAAATTTGATTTTTATAGAAAATTGCCCCGGAAATTTTATTTCTATAGAAAATTTCATGAAAATTTGATTTCCATAGAAAATTTCTCTTGAAATTTGATTTCGGTATAAAATTGTCCCCGAAATTAGATTAGATTTCTATAGGAAATTTCCCCGGAATTTGATTTCTATAGAAAATTTCTCCGGAATTTGATTTCTATACAAAATTTCCCCGGAAAGTTGATTTCTATAGATATTTTCCCCGGAAAGTTGATTTCTATAGAAAATTTCCCGGAAATTTGATTTCTATAGAAATTGTCCTAAAAATTTGATTTCTAAAGAAAATTTCCAGACAATTTGAATCATATTTAAAATTTTCTGGAAACAAGATTTCTATCGAAATTACCTGAAAATTGGATTTTTATGGAAAATTTCCCGGAAAATTGATTTCTATGGAAATTTCCTATTTTTCCTATAATTATAGAAAATTTTCCGGTGACATTTTAATTTCTATAGATAATTTGATAATTTTATATCATTTGAAAATTTTATATCTCAACCAGTCTCCTGGAAAATTTAATATTCCAATGATAGAGTTATTATTTAATCGTTTATCTACACATAATTTTCAGAAAATTTTATGTCTTTATAAAATTTCCTAGAATTTTTTCTCTTGGCAGTCTTAATATTTTATCAGAAATATTGAGACAGGAGACTTGGAGTATCCCTCGTAAATTAAGATATCAACCTTAAGAATTATGAACATCTTATCCTACTCATATCTGAAGGATACTAAAGGGTAGACATAAATATCCAACAACCTAAGGATGTACACAAAGTACATATTCATGTACAAACGTACACACATACATACGAGTATGTACGTGTTTATAACTCACCAATATTAATGTCTAAGCAAACATGGATGCGGCAACCCACAAACGTACGAGTATGCTTCGTGATAAAGGAGTTAAGGTCAATCGACCGAACTTAATCATATTGCAGGTCATAAATTTCAAATCACCCACATTAGAGAGCATCATCGTCTCTGATATGCTTACCGCTTGCCCGGGAGTGCTGCAGGGCAGGACAAAGCGTCTTGGCCTTTCCTCCTCCTCCCGTTGTGATCCCTCATATCTCATTTTCCCTCCGGTTTACCCGCCGTTTTCCCCCTTGGTTCACTCCGAATCCGTTATCCTCGATTTCATACGTTTAGTTGGTTTGGTCTGAGTCTACGAGAATTTTAAGATTATATTAAAGAAGGTAAACATTATACTCATATCTACACACTGGGGAGTGGGATGAGGATGGAATATCATATTTTTCTCCACAGCAGCAAGAACAACAGCATCAACCGAGAAGAACAGATGGGTATTTTGTGTAAAAGTTTCCCCCGCTAAAGATTAAGGGTTGTAAGCCATCACTCAACTCATATCTATTCTAAAAAAGTTTTGTTTAAAATTTGACTTCAACTACAAATTTACATACACATATGAATTTTTAAAATCCTAAAAGGAGTGGTAGTAGAGCCATACTGAGTCAAGATATCCCAAAAGAGATGACGAGACAGACAACATGACATTTGCCCACAATTTGATGTAATGATTAAATAAATTAATTGTAAACGAAAGGATTAGTTGGATCTATGGCATAAAAGATTTTAATGAAGTATATGAGATGAGGAAAATTAGTAGTTAAGTTACACTGTGATTATCAATAAAACTACTAATTACTGCTGAATGGCTTGCGTTACTCACTAACTACAGATGTAGCTGAAGTCAACTGATTGTGTAAAGTATCTATATATTCCAAAAATTTTCTATACAAAATAATTTTTACCTAAAATTTTCTACAGAAATCAAATTTTACGGAAATTTTCTATAGAAATCAAATTTTACGGAAATTTTCTATACAAATCAAATTTTTCGGAAATTTGCTTAGATATCAAATTTCCTGGAAATTGACTATAGAAATAAAATTCTTGGGAAATTTTCTATAGAATTAACATTTCTTGGGAAATTTTCTATAGAAATTCAATTTTAACGAAATTTTCTATAGAAATCAAATTTTTCGGAAATAAAATTTCTTGGGACATTTTCTATAGAAATCAAATTTCCGGGAAAATGTCTATAGAAATCCAATTTGCGGGGAAATTTTCTATAGAAATTTAATTTCTCAGGAAATTTTCTATAGAAATTAAATTTCTCAGGAAATTTTCTATAGAAATCAAATTTTCCGGAAATTATGTATAGAAATCAAATTTCCAGGAAATTTTCTATAGAAATCTAATTTTTCAGGAAATTTTAAGAAATTTCCCTCAAACTTTGTATGGTTTGTACACAAAATTTCCTAAGAAATTTGATGTCTATAGAAAATTTTCCAAGAAACTTTATTTCTATAGTAAATTTCACAAAAAATCTTATTTCTATAGAAAATTTTCCAAGAAGTAGATTTTTATAGAAAATTTCCCCCGAAATCTAATTTCTCAGGAAATTTTCTATAGAAATAAATTTCCCGGAAATTTGCAATCAAATTTCTCAGAAAATTTTCTTTAAAAATCAAATTTCTCAGGAAATTTTCTACAGAAATCAAATTTTCCGGAAATTATGTATAGAAATCAAATTTCCAGGACATTTGCTATAGAAACCTAATTCCTCAGGAAATTTTCTATGGAAGTACATTTCTCGGAAATTTTCAATAGAAATAAAATTTTTCAGGAAATTTTCTATAGAAATCAAATTTCTCAGATATAAAATTTCTTGGGAAATTTTCTATAGAAATCAAATGTCCGAGGAAATTTTCAATAAAAATCTATTTCTTGGGATATTTTCCATAGAAATAAAATTTATTGTAAATTTTCGTTAGGATTCAAATTTCGCAGAAATTTTCGATAGAAATCAAATTTTCCGGAAATATTTGGAAGAAATCAAATTTTCCAGAAATTTTCGATAGAAATCAAATTTTCCGGAAATTTTCGGAAGAAATCAAATTTTCCAGAGATTTTCGATAGAAATCAAATTTCCCGGAAATTCTCTATGGAAATCAAATTTCCCGGATATTTTCTACAGAAATCAAATTTTCCATAGAAATCAAATTTCTTGGGACATTTTCTATTGGAAAAAAATTTCTTGAAAATTTTTCTATAGAATTCAAATGTCTTATGGAATTTTCTATAGAAATCAATTTCCTGGAAATCAAATTTAGCAGACATTTTTCTATAGAACTCATTTTTAAGGAAATTGTCTCTAAAAATTAAAATTCCCATAAATTTTCCTTTGAAATAAAATTTCCCAAATCGAATTTCAAATGTGAACCCCTTCATTCTCATATACATAAGAGTAGTACATGTCCTTGGTTTCCCTTTAATTAAGGGCTAAGGTCAATGTCATAAGTCTAGTAGAGGTGTCGCGAACTTTCTTACACCCGTACAAACATACTCGTACATACATACAAACATACAGACATATGTTAACGCGCACTCAATTAGGTTAAGTAAAAACAGTCACTTGATGTCTGTCAGAAAAAGGTTTCTAATTTAATGACCCCTTACTGTTGTTGTAGCATACTCGTATACTGCAGTTGAATGCGAAGGATGGATAGATGGTTGGTGAGACTGACGGCTAGCTTTGCTGGCTGACTGTTTGGATGGTTGGTTGGTTTGTATGCAGTTGATGCAATTGGTTTTTAGTGCATTTTTCTGCCATTTCAACGAAAATAAAATCCAATGCTTGCTTTACGATAGTATTTTACAGCACTTGTTAGAAAAATATACTACAGTTTTTATTACTTTGCATTGCAGTTAATATTTAGTATGACTCTCGGACAAGAATATGTATGTACGTGCGTGTGTTTAAAATATTAGGATGTCCGGATTAAGAAAATCTCAGTATGAAGTTTAAAACTATACCGGATAAACTGATCGATTCTATTTTCGATAAAAATGGTAATCGAATATAGAGGGGTTCTATTCTATGAATTATTTAAGAAAATTTTTTATAAATAATAAAAATTAAAATTTTTTTGGAAATTCGATAGAAAATATTTATCGAAAGGATTTTGTTATTATTACTTTTATATTTTATTTACTGATGTTTTTAATGTTATTTACTGATTTGTTGGAGATGTTCCATTCTAAAAAATTCAAAGAAAAATCTGAAGTGATATAAACCGATGTACTCTGTATTAACCGATTTATTTCACTTCAAATTGTGATAAAAAAATTTATATAAAATTATCTTGCTCAGTTTATATAGTATGTCAATGATATCGAAGTGAAAGACCACTTCGATTAATATTATCAATCGAAATTTCAATTCCAGTATTATTTGTTTTTACAATTTTCTTTAGCAATTTATTGGAAATGTTTCTCTTAACTGAAAGAAAGCGATATATTATCCAAAACTTTATCAATTTTTTTAATTTACTAATTTAAATTGAAAGAAAAGGTTATAGTGATGTAGAGCGATTTACTATAATTTCATGTTTTATATCGTATCATGTACACAATAAACTGACCAAATTAGTTTGCGATGCATTTTGTTATCGAACTGTATATCGACATTTTTTATTTACTGATTTATGGAAGACATCCTTTTGATATTAATCGATTTACTCTGAATTCCAAGCCTTTAAATTTCGATAACAAAATTTATGGAAAATGGAGTTTGTCGGCAGTTGTATGTGGACAATATCGAGTTTGCATAGGATTAAGTGATCTAGTTTATTTCGATACTTCGAAGGTATGTATACAACATACTCGTACAATGATCAATTTCATTTCGATAAATAATTTTATCGACATGTTTATAAACATTTTTATTAAGCAGCTTTTTTGAAAATCTCTTCTATTAATTAATTATAACTAATTAATTTAAATTAATTTACTTGGAAATAAATCAGGGTAAAGAGACCAATGTCGATGTCCTTTCTGCAAAAAAGTGCAACATATTCTATGAAGTTTTCCCTAATGCTGGACTTTTATATGGAATTTTGAGAAATGAGCTGTATTTAATCGACATAAAAATAACAAATATTTTTTTTTTATTTCACGTCGACGGGGTACCATTTTTGCAGAAAGGACATCGACAATAGAAATCACCAAAGGTCCATTTCGATAAATATTATTTATCGAAATTTGTAGCGCAACTCATGACTGTAAATTTCAATAACAAAATTTATCAACAACAAAATTTATCGATAACACAATTTATAGATAACAAAATTTATCAACAACAAAATTTATCGATAACACAATTTATAGATAACAAAATTTATCGATAATACAATTTATCGGTAACGAAATTTATCGATAACACTATTTATCGATAAATGAATTTATCGATATCAAAATTTACAGATAATAACATTTATCGATAATAATATTTATGGATAAAATATATCTGTAACACAATTTATCGATAACAGAATTTATCAACAACAAAATTTGTCGACAACAAAATTTGTCGATAATAATATTTATGGATAAAATATATCTGTAACACAATTTATCGATAACAGAATTTATCAACAACAAAATTTGTCGACAACAAAATTTAGCGATATCATAATTTGTCGATAACACATTTTTTAATAAAAAAAAATTATCGGTAACACAATTTATCGATAATACAATATTTCGGTAACGAAATTTATCGATAACACTGTTTATCGATGACGAAATGTATCGATTACACAATTTATCGATAACATAATGTACGGTAATATACATACTTTATTTATAACAAAATTTATGATAACACAATTTATTTATAACACAATTTATCAATAACTCAATTTGTCGATAACAAAATTTATCGATAACACAATTTATCGATAAAAAAATTTAGCGATAAAAAATGTGTCGATCGAATGTTATGTTATGCAAAAGTTATCGATAAAAAAATGTATCGATAACAGAATTTATTGACAACAAAATTTTTCTGATAACAAAATTTATCGGTAACAACATTTATCGATAACTCGATTTTTCGATAAAACAATTTATCGCGAACACAATTTTTTGATAACAATACTTACGATAACACAATTTATTTATAACAACATGTATCAATAGCTAAATTTATCGATAAAAATGTATCTGTAACACAATTTATCGATACCAAAATTTGTCAATAACAACATTTTCTTATCAATAACTGAATTTGTCGATAAAAAATTTTCGATAATACACTGAATTTATAACAAAATTTACGATAACACAATTTATTTATAACACAAGTTATCAATAAATCAATTTGTCGCTAACCAAATTTATCGATAATACAATTTATCGATAACAGAATTTATCGATAACAAAATATACTGATAACACAATTTAACGATAACACTATTTATCGATAACAAAATTTATCGATAACAGAATTTATCGACAACAAAATTTTTCTGATAACAAAATTTATCTATAACAACATTAATTGATAACACAATTTATCGAGAACACAATTTATTGATAACAAATATTACGATAACACAATCTATTGATAACAAAATTGATCAATAACTCAATTTTGTCGATAAAAAAATTATCTGCAACACAATTTATCGATAACACGATTTATCGATAACACGATTTATCGATAACAAAATTTTTCGATAACACAATTTATGGATTGTAAAATTTATCGATAACAAAACTTACTATAGCACATGTTTTTGAAAAAAAAATGTACCGACTACACAATGTGTTGAAAATGTAAGGGAACTCATATGTTCCGGTACCATTTCGGCACATTAAACTTGAGTTAAAATTTCGATAATAAACATGTTTCGAAATCTAGTTTTTCAGTTTATCCTGTTTATAGGCCATACAGAATTTTTTTAGGAATTTGCTATAGGAATAAAATTTCTTCCTCAGGAAATTTGCTATAACAATCAAAAGACTTTCTCAGGAAAATTGTTATAGAAATCAAATTTCTCTGGAAATTTCTGATAGATATTAAATGTCTTGTGAAATTTTCTTTAGAAATCAATATTTTAGAAAATGTTCTATAGTAATACATTTTTGTGAAATTTTCTATAAAAACTAAATTTCTTAGGAAAATTTCTATACAGACTAAATATCTTGAGAAATTTTCTATACAAATCAAATTTTTTGGGAATTAATATCAAATTTTCTGTACAATTTTCTATTTCAATTTATAGAGGAGGACATGTTCTACAAATGAATAAAGAAAACAAATCAATATAAATTTCGATACACAAATTGTCTAATCAATTTTATATCGAAATTTAATGTCAAGTTTTCAATAATTTTGTTTATCGATATTGAAGATATACAGAACATATACGATAACACAATTTATTGATAACAAAATTTATCGATAACACAATTTGTCAATTACAAAAATTTATCGACTACACTATTTAGGGAAAATTTAATGGAATGGACAGATTTTTCTATACATAATATCCATTTCGACATTTTGAACTTCTGTTACAATTTCGATATTAAACATGTATCGAAATCTAGGTTTCCATTATATCCTGTATACAGGCGATATTGTGTAGTATATTTTCTCTTGTTAAAAGAAGAAAATATATGTATAGATACATTCGACTATGTATGGACACCTTCAAATCATTACTTCCTTCCCTGCTATACTTCAAATATTCCTCTTCTCCCCTTATTCGCACTGAAGTGAATGCAGTTCATTTGAATTTTATTCAATCAACATGGCAAAAAGCACAACAGATTCCATTAACTTAAAATATACAAATTCAATTTTTCTGGACACTCTAATATTTGCATACTTTTGTAGTATGTATGTATGCGTACGTGCGGGAGTGTGTATGTTGTACATGAATGCTTGATGATGCATATTTGTGCCTGCGTTTGTAGTTTACATATTTATGTATGCAAATATATGCGTTGTTTTTCATTCGTTCGTCGTTTATTCATCATTCGCTCATTCATAAAGAAAAACACATTCATTCTCTATAGTTTTTTTTTAGTTGCTTTTTTATTATTTTTCATTCATTTCTGTTTTGGGCTCCGCTTTGCTTCTGCCCGGTTTTGTGTCTATTCTGTAGCTGTAAGCGGCGGCGTTGATGATGGTTGGGCGGTCTGGGCATGGCATGTCCTGGCCTGGCCTGAATGGCGGTGGCAAGTGGTGGTTTTTTGGGGCGAAAACTGATTTCTCTTTCAATCTTTTCAACAAAGGCGCGAATCGCAACAAAAACCCCCCAAAAAAAAAACGTTGAGAATTTAGAACAAAGCTACTACTGTTAGTCGCAGGGAAAACTGTTAAAAAATGACGTTGTTTACTGCGGATCATGGCAAATTTAGCGGTTTCACCCATTTTTGCTGCTTCCGCCGCAACCATCATCCATCATCCAAGCCATTGGCAAAACCACTATCCATTTCACCCTTTTTTTTCGGTCGATGTGCTGAGATTTCTGTGCGACGTATGCAAACGTTGGTTGGTGGTGGGGGGTCAGAAGGGATGCGGTGTGCCGTGAAAAGAGAGGGAGGGAGGGAGGTGGGAGGTAACCACGCTTGACTTTGGATACTTGAAAAATGCGATTTGAAAAAGTTCTATAAAATGCTTTTGATTGTGTCGGCATGATTAAATTGGATCATACTCATCTCTATGCATGCAGACAGACAGACAGACATACGTGTAGTGTGAGTGCGTTTGTGTAAGTAGTACTCACACATGTGTTTCATATCCTCTCCTCGTGATAGAAACGAAAGTTATGCACGCTTATTTCCCTCGCTTTGTGTATAGATATGTGTGTGTCTGTATGTTCACAGTGTTTCACAAAGGAAGTTGTCAAGAGTCAACAAAAGTTTCACGCTAGAATTGCCAAAGGGAACATACTCCTACATTTCTAGTGTCACTAATGTGGATTACCTTCTTTCTCTCTCTCGCCCTCTCTTTATCTTCCAAGAAATTTGGCTGGAGTTAATTTGTAGCTTTCTGTACAAAGGAAATTCAATTAAAGTTTTTTTCTCAGCAGATGGTCAGACAGACAGTCATGCTTCAGCCGTTATTTAGGTCCATGCGGAAGTACTGATTTTTGTTTGTCACATCTGCAAAAGGTTTATATAGGGTTCTTATAATGCAAATAGTTCAATTAGTTGGTGTTTACTTAGGAGTTCTAGCAGTGAACAATCCTAATGGAAAAGAAATTCGATTACTATGAAGTTTAATCAAGTTTTTCTTGAAGTTATTTAGCCGAGGGTAAAGGAAAATACGTCGTTAGTGTTAAATTGAAGAAGTCCATTCCCAAATGCATAAACTGACCAAATCCATTTTTCGATAAATTTTGTTATCAAAATGTAATATCATGATTTACATCATAATCCGGTCTCATAATTACTGCGTTTTATTTCTTTTAATTTATAGAGGAGGACATCTTTTATAAATGAGTAAAGATATTGATTAATAAAAATTTCGATAAATATGTAAAAAAAAAAATTATTGAAATGGAAATGGCCAATTTTTCCGGTATACACTTGATGTTATTGGTTCAATTTCAATATCGATAATTATTTTTGATCAACAGTTAAGTTTAAGAGTATATCGATAACAAAATCTTATCGAAACTGAATTAATAATTCCTTTTTGAATTCCTTTTTGATATACCTTAAATTTACTGTAAATTTCAAAAAAAAGAATAATTATTTTTTTAATCTTTTCCTTATCAACTTAGGTAAATATATATTTTCCGCATACTGCATTAACTTTTTTAGTCCACGCCAAGATGGCGGGACTTAAAAAAAAGAAAACACAAAATTATTATAATTTTATTTAAATTATTTTATATTTATGCGGTTGACAGCGTGCCATAAGCGGTGCGGCTGAGTTTACAACTAACAAATGCAACACTGACGGCGTTGCCATCACTTAACGAGTTTTGCGGCGTTGTGGTTAAAGCCAACGGCTCCAAATGTGATGCAGGTGGCGATGATGTCGACAGTCAGCTGTTGTGACTTCAACATTAACTTTTGTTATCTAAATTTAAAACAAAAAAAATTACTGCGTAAATCGGGTTATATCAATCCGACATTTTTTTTCAATTTATAGAGAAGGACATCTTTTAATACCCTGAAAAGAAAATAATAAAAATTTCGATAAACATTGGAAAAGAAATTTCGATAAAAATATCTATCGTAATGAATTTTGTTAGTTTTTGCAGTATAATACCATCCATAAATTGAAAGAAATCTCTGTATGTTCCAATTTCTGGTGCCAATCATGGCTTTAAATCTGATTAAAACAATTGATAGAAAATGTACTTGATATTTGATCGATAATATTGAGTTTCGATAACAAAATTTTATTAACTCAGAGGATATAATCATATATGGGAAATCCATGACAAATCGACGGGTTCAAAAAAAAATCCGGTTTGATTTTTCCCATTATTTTATATTTTTTAGTTCACCTGAGGAAACGCTTTGTGGAATTTTTTTTGGGATTTTTCTGATAAATCGTTCAGAAGTTATCGATATTAAAAAAAATCGTTAAAAAATCATTGCGTTTATCGTGTTTTAGTTCTTAAATTATGATCCGATTTGAATAACCTTTCTTTGAAATGTTGGTTTTTTTTCGGTAGTTTTCAGAAAAAAATATAAGAAGAATATTAAAATTGTTTTTCTGTGCGATTTGAAACCCTTTGTGCTCTCCGATTTTCGCGAATTTTTTTGGTATTTTAAACTTTTATTAATTCCTAACATATAAGCTTTGGATGGAAGTGGACCTATTTTTATTAATTTTTTTTTTAATTTTTTGAAATTCGAAACATTTTGGTTTTTTCAATTTTTATAAATTGTTTACAAAAAAATTTTGCTGCAAACCAATTTGGTTGTGGCATGAAGGCAAAGTACGAAAGGCAGGAGACACCTCAGGAAGAATTTCTTCCAAAACAACCGCTTTTTTTATAGGGTATTATCAGTGGTAAGGGGGTGCCCTTACCACTGATAATACCCTACAAAAAAAAACTACATATCAAAAGTATTAGAAATCGATGGATTTCGAAAAACTCGTATGCTAGAGAATTATTTAAAAATTTAAATATAAAAAATTCGCGAAAATCAGAGAGTAAAAACATTAAAAAAATAACATTTAAATATCAAAACTAAAAAATTGCACAAAAAAAGTTTAATGTTTTTTTCTGAAAAGTACCGAAAAATACCAACATTTCAAAAAAAGAATTTCCAAATCGGACAATATCTTAAGAAGTTATTAGGACAAACCCGATATATAGAGTGATATCTTACCGATTTTCTGAGCGAGTTATCGCAACAATCTCAAAAAATTCCACAAAGCGTTTCCTCAGCTGTACTAAAAAGTATACAAAAATGGGAAAAATCAAAACGAAAATTTTTTGAACGCGTGGAATTCCGCATATAAATTTTCCAACAAGAGGTGTTATTTTGGTATTCAAAGAAAAATGCCATTTTTTGAGATAAATGATCGGATGTTTATTTCATAATAAAAAGGAAGGTATGCCGTTAATAATAAAAAAACAACATCAGCCAAATGGCCGCCACGACCACGCTTACAGGACCATATCCTTTTCATGAAATTTTCCATAACCAAATCGCAAAGTGCCTGCCCTATGTCCTCGATAGCCTCACGAATTCTATCTTTGAGGTCTTGAATCGACGCTGGGCTGTTGGCGTAGACCTTATCTTTCACGTGGCCCCAAAGGAAGAAGTCGCAAGGTGTTAAATCACAAGATCTCGGTGACCAATTGTGATCACCTCTTCGAGAGATAACACGGTCCGGAAACTTTTCCCGTAACAGAGCAATGGTTTCGTTGCTTGTGTGGCACGTAGCGCCGTCTTGTTGAAAGTAAACGTTGTCCAGATCAATACCATCCAACTCCGACCATAAAAAATCATTAATCATCTCTCGATAGCGCAATCAATTCACCGTAACTGTTGATCCAACCTCATTTTCGAAAAAGTAAGATCCAATGACCCCTTCGGACCATAAACCGCATCAAACAGTCACACGTTGAGGATGGAGAGGCTTCTCAACAATAACTCTTGGCTTTTCCGAGCCCCAGATGCGACAATTTTGATTGACGTAGCCACCGAAATGGGCCTCATCAGTCAAGATGATTTTTTCGATGATTTTTGATTTTTCGAATTTTAATAATTTCAATGCGTTGTTGAATCGTGTATCGTTCCATTTTAAGCAATGGCGTAGTTTCTACATACTTGTCAACTGTCAAAGAATAAAAGCTTCAAAAGTGACAGCTACCGAAATATCGGGTGATTCAAAATAACTCCTCTTGTTGGAAAACCCTGTACTATATAATATATACTGGCTAAACTATATAAATTGATAAAGTAAATTTCGATAACTTTTTGTTGAGGAACTGCTGCTCTTTAATAAGGCAAAGGCCACTAGAGCCTTACAGGACTGTGACACATATAAGGAAGAACTCAAGCAGTACCAAAAAGAGTTGAGAAAAGCGCAAAATAAATCCTGAATAGATTTCTGGAGTGGCGTAGAAAGCTCAGGCGAAGCCTCAAGTTTATGGAACATTTTAGCCTTAACACCTTGTACTATTGGGTACATTAAGAAAGATGATAGATAATAGTTCCTGGACTACGTCCAGTGAGGAATCGCTGGGAGTGCTCCTGAATAGACTTTTCCCGGGCAACTCAGAAGAGACATTGAATACTTCAATTGGGGATTCCCTTGAAGTGCAGCCATCAGAGGTCGCCAGCGATATTGTAATCGAATATAGAATTTTGAAGTCGACAGGGTCAGACAAAATCTCGCCGGCAGAGCTACAGCCTGTGGCTGATACAATTGCTTCGCTGGACATCGGACAGATCTACACATGTTGTATCAATTAGGGATACATACAAAAAAATGGAGAGGATCCAGGATTGTTTTCATTCCAAAGCGGGAAAGCCATCCCAAACTGAAGCTAAGAATTTCCGGCCAATTAGTCTATCGTCATTTCCCCTTAAAACTATGGAGAGATTAATAGATAGTTACCTTAGGACTTAAATTGACACTTGGCTATTGTCCAATCACCAGCGGGCCTACAGCAAGGGCAACTGCAACGAAACTCTTACACCTGATAGATCAGAATGGAATACTCGTTACCTTTTATGCAGATGGTTCCAAACTCCACAACCAAGTGGGCTTTGGTGTCTTTTCTGAGGAACTTGAGCTATCTGTAGTGTTTACCAGGCAGAAATCTTAGCTATTGAAGAGGTAGCGGAATGGCTGGATATTAATGTTCTGACGATAGTCGGTACAAATATTTTCACTGAGAGCGCCCCAGTAGGTGAGTTGGTAGCGTGCTCGCATATGAGTTTGTGGGTCGTGGGTTCAATTCCCACCAGAGGCTCTTGTTTGATGCTGCAAAATCTAGCCACGTGGTCTTTGTAACCCGGCTTTTAGTGGTCTTTGTAGCCCGGCTATAAATTTTGCTTTGTAGTGTAATTCATATAAATAAATAAATATTTTCTCTGATAATCAAGTCTCTGGAAACTATATTCCTGATTTCGAAAACTGTCCTTGACTGTCGCAGATCTCTTAACGAGGTAGCTGAACAGTTGAATATTCACTTGATATGGGTGCCAGTCCAAAGCGATATACCAGGGAAATACAAAGCAGATTTACTTGCAGGACTAGGAACTACCTTAAACGCTCCAGGGGAACTGGAATATGTGGACTTACGAGAACAAATAACAGGTGATCACTAGTCAGGAACTGCCTACATTCCAGGTGAATGTGGTCCGGCCCAGACTTAAAACGCACCAAAGCACTGCTGTCGTTGTCGAGAACGGACGTCTCACTTATCGTGTCTGTCAAGACGGGTCATTGCCTTATTCGATGGCACGCAGAGATGTTTAAGGTCTTGCACAATGACTTCTGTGTAGACGAACAGTAGGAGGAATCAATAGGACACCTTCTGTATCTCTCTGTCTTCTAAGTTAGGTCTTGTTTTTGCGATATTTGACCACAAAGTTTGTGGGAAAATCAGAGAGGTTAGTTATTTTGGTGGTGATTTTGAAGTGGAAGACTTCGGAATACACGCTTCAGTCCAAAGAACGAAGTAAACGGAAACCTTGGAGAATTATTTTTCTCGAACTGTCGTCCACGCTTCTCACCCCCTTACCACTGAATAATTGCTATCAAATCTTTCGATATTTTTTATAAGATTTAAGCAGATTTCGAGTTATAACAAAATTTTTAAATTTTTCTACTCATAGCAGAAAATATTTATTGATATTAGTTTTTGACTTAAATCTGTAAATTATAAGTACATACGAGTATAATAATAAATTATTACAATTTTGGTTAATGTTTATAGAAATTACAAAGCTAACCAACAAAACCTACTAAATTATACCTGCCGATTTTTCGGAAATATACTGAAAGGAGACCCATAGTAATTTTTCGCTAGGAATATTTTTCGTTAAGACACCAACTAAAAATGTCGACCATTTGGATGATGATCATACATATGGTATGATTTGATTGCAATTTTCAGGGGTAAAGGGGTGATAAGCGTGGACGACTATTTTAAGAGAAATAGTTCTCTAAAGGTTACCTTTATTTCGGTCTTTGGACTGTAGTGTGTATTCCGAAGTCTTTCACTTTAAAATCACAACCAAGATAATTAACCCCTCCGATTTCCCAACAAACTTTGTGAACGAATATCGCGAAATCAAGAGCTAATCTAGAAAAATGGCAAATACCACTGGATTCAGCATGGGCGAAATAGGTATATCCGTAAGATCTTCTTACTGTTACACTTTCAAAGTTTACATTTCGAGCACAGTGTTATTCTATTTTGTTTTCCTATTTTTATATCTCCCTTTGTACCCACTGTATCTTATCGCGGTGTTAAATATTCTGGGAAAAATGATTTATGTTCATATTTCACGGATAATATTCCATAAAAAAGCAGTTCTGTTTTGTAACTAAATGAAATTGAATTTAATTAAATGTCTCAATTACATCCAAACGATGATACTCACCTTTCCCCCTTCCCCCATGTTCCCCACAAACCCACAATAAAAGGCTACAACAAAGGACTTTTCAACACACAGGCAGTAACAACACTAACAAAACAAAAAGCAGAGAAAGAAAGGACGTCGCCGAACAAAACTGCCGTGACAAAAATGATTATTGACATGTGTTTGTTAGACAAATTTGATTATCATATACAAGAGAGTACCTACACGCATACATACGACATTCATATGATGTGAGTACGTGAATGGGTTTGGAGTATGAGTTTAAATGAGAATGGGTAACTGAGTGACTCTCTTTGTGTAATGAATATTATGCATAATAACACAAAAGCATATATACACTAGTGTGTGTTTGGTTGTGTTGATTTTGGTTGACTGGTATGTCGCAAAACACACGTCTATACAATTTTTGGGAAATTTGTCCAAAATGAAAAATAAATGCAATGATAATGTTATTTTAAAATGTAAATTCATTTTAATTTACATACATTTCATTTCATTTGCTCCATCTTCTGCTTCTCATTGGGTGTACGAGAGTGGAGAGTGTGTGTGCAAATATCTCAGGACACTTAAAAATAACTTGTAAAGAGAGATATGCAAATTCCCTTTAGTTTGTACGAGTATAGGTATACTCGTACCTATACTCGTACAAACTAAAGGGAATGTCTTGAATATTTGCCGAGCAAACATATGCACACATACTCGTGTGTGCATATGTTTGCTCGGCAAATATTCAAGACATTCAACTTTTCCGTTTTATATCTGCACTGCCGATTGGTGTCGTTACCCAAAGCAGGTCTATGGATCTGATGAAGGTAAGTCTGCGGGGAGGGAGGCTGCGACAAAGGATAAAACAACTTTAATTAAGAAATCATTAAAAATACATCAAGGTACCAATGATGCAAAGTAATTTCCGTTTAGAAATTTATGCAAGCATCATCGACAGCAATACACACAAACTGCACTGGGAGAAAAGAAAAACTAAAAAAAAATACTCCATAAGATCAATATATACTTATCTATTAATCACTCTTTAT
The DNA here is from genome assembly GCA_963930755.1 of Eudasyphora cyanicolor. NCBI lineage: Eukaryota > Metazoa > Arthropoda > Insecta > Diptera > Muscidae > Eudasyphora > Eudasyphora cyanicolor. Next base: position 11,291,105 of record OZ005738.1, on the reverse strand, counting down.
CTTTTCCTTTGGCTTTTATGCTGAGTCTAGTAAAATGTTCCCTTAAATGTTGGCTAACTTCAACAAAATTACTGTCTTCTTTTAGGACCCACGGATATCCTTTATTACCATTACTTTTGTCATTTACCAAGCAATTTAAGGTAATTTATTTTCAGTGTACATACTCCATAAGGCTGGTTAGCTCTCAGATGTCCGGCAATAATAAATGTCTTGACCAGCAGTATTCATTCAACAACACCCATATACTCATACACATATGTACATATGTGTGTATGTAGAAATACTCGTACATGCTTTTATGTATTATCCTTAAAGTCCTGCTAGACATTAAAATGAATAGGCAAACTGTAATAACGAAGGATATTTATACATAACATCGTCATACTGTCTAAACAGACCAAGTCCATTTTCGATAAATTCTGTTATCGAAATTTGAAAGCATGATTTTGCCATGTAAGACAGGTTACAATGGTTTTTTTCAGTTTATAAATTGGTAACGAAAAAAATTCCACAAAAATTTAAATTAGAATTGAAATTTGGAAACAAATTTCTAAAAAATTCCCATTAAAAATGTTTTTTTTTTTTTTGAAAAGTCAAAATGTTTATCGATTATTCATTTATGGTAAATTCGATAAAATTATATTAATTTATTAATTAAAAAAAAATAAAATTGGAATTGAATAAAAAAATCAGAAATTTGGTAAACATTTTTAAGCATTTAAAATTACGCTTCGATAAGAAATATTGATCGAAATAAATTTGGTTTGTCTATGTTGTATATTTGTTTATTATATTATTATGTAGTGAAAAATATAATAAACATTTCTATAAAAATAAAAAAAATTATTTGAAACTGTTTCGATAAATGAATATTTATTAGTGGAATTAGAATTTTAATTTTTGCATGATACCGATTTTTTCATTAATTTGTGATTATTAATATATGGGGAATTCCACGTCAAATCGACGGTTTCAAAAAAATTTCGTTGTTGATTTTTCCCATTTTTTTATATATATTAGTACACCTGAAGAAACGCTTTGTGGAATTTTTTGAGATTTTTCCCATAACACCTTCAGCAGTTATCGATATTTTAAAACATGTTAAGATATCACTCTGTGTATCTGGTTTTTGGTCATAACTTCTTAAGTTATGGTCCGATTTGAAAATTCTTTTTTTTTTTTGAAATGTTGGTATTTTTCAGTACTTTTCATAAAAAATATTAAAAAAAATTTTGTGAGCGATTTTTATGTTTTGAAATTTAAATGTAATTTTTAAAATTGCTAATACTCTCCGATTTTCGCGATTTTTTTTATATTTTAAACTTCTATTAATTCTCTAACATATAAGCTTTGGATGAAAGTAAACTTGAAATTATTAATAAATTTTTTTAATTTTTAAAAAAAAAAATGGTGCTAGCCACTGTGGTGTACTTGTGGCTTAAAGGCTTCAAAATAAATGTTCCGCGTCAAAAAAACAAATTAAAGGATATACTTCAGAAAGCATTTATTCCAAAACACCCGCCACCCCGCTGATCCCCTTACCCCTGATAATCTTCTTACAAATATAACTATGTATATATCAAAATTAGTATCAAATCAATCGATTTGATTTTTTTGGTAATGTATTCGACATATAAATAATGTTAGGCCCACTTCCATCCAAAGCTTATATGTTAGAGAATTAACAAAAGTTTAAAAAAAATCGAAGAGTACAAACAATTTAAAAAATTACATTTATATTTCGAAACATAAAAATCGCACTCAAAAAATTGTAATATTTTTATATTTTTTATGAGAAGTACAGAAAAATATCAACATTTCAAAAAAAAAAAGATTTTTCAAATCGGACCATAACTTAAGAAGTTATGACCAAAAATCCGTAATTTTTTTGAATCCTTCGATTTGTTGATTTTGTGGAATTCCACATATGGATAGCAGGATTCCTTCTCTATAAATTAGTAAAGAAAAAAGTTAATAAACATTTCGATAAACATTAATTATTTGATAAAAAAAAAGTATTTCGGGGGTATCCCTGTATAACCTGACATTTTAATTATAATTTCAGAATTTTTATTGAAATTTTTGTCTCTACTAAATAAGAAAATAATACAAATTTCAATTAAGATAAAAAAATGCATTAAAAATTTGATACAATTATGTCGTGGGTAGTTTTCATAAATTTTTATCTTTACTAACAAATATGTAGTATATTTCCTTCTATATAAATTCGTAAAGAAAAATTATTAAACATTTCGATAAACATAAAAAAATCGATAAAAAAATATTTGGAGGGCCGGCCAACTCCATTTCGATAAATATTTATAAACGAAATTGCAATTTGAATTTTTGCATTTTTATCGAAATTTTTATAGATTTTTGTCTTTACCCATGTATAATAGGGTGGGCCATTTAAAATTTGAACTACCGATTACTTTGACTTGTGATTTGAGCCCTTTGAATTATTTTCTGTGGGGAGCCATTAAGGATAAATGTTACGCAAAGCATCCAGAGCCAATTGAAGCGTTAAAATACGAAATCGAAGTTGCCATTGAAGAAATTCGACTCGAAACAATCGAAAATGTACTGTAAAATTGGTTTAATCGGATGCGGTACTGTCGAGCCAGTCGTGGTAGTCATTATTAAATGACAAAGCTCAACCTTTTCAATAAAAACAGAAATATGAAAAAATTATCAGTACTTTTTTTAATAGCCGATTCAAATTTTAAATCGCCCAACGTACCTGAGTCCATTCCTAAAATTCTCAATGGCCGAGTCAGGCGTGGTAGTCACATGAATGATATTGTGTTCCATTATTAAATGACAAAGTTCAACCTTTCCAATTAAACCATAAGTTTTAAAAAAATTATCAGTACTTTTATTATAGCCGATTCAAATATAAAATGTTAAATGGGCTATCCCGTGATGTCCTTCTCTATAAATGACTAAATAAAATATTAATAAATATTTCGATAAAAATGATAAAACTCGATAACAACATTTATCGAAATAGTTTCTAAAGTACATCAACGATTTATCGAAATTGAAGTGTTCAATTTATCCTATCCTGAATAGGATAAATTATTCAGGTTATCCTATAACCTGAATAATATCGGTAAATACTTTTTTTTTCGATATTTCTATTCAATTGTTATATTATTAAACGAATCATTATTCATTATTTTACATTAATTTTTATCGAAATTTCAATAAATATTGATTTAATTTTTAAAATTCGTTAAATAATAATATTTCGAGGATATACTGCATAAACTAGACTATATTAATAATTACATTATTGCAATTTTAATTTTTTTTTGCATTTTTTTTAATAATTAAAATTTTGTTATTAATTTTTGTCGTTACTAAAATATAAATTGAAAGACACTGTAATAATCTAACCGTATTCATTGTAAATCATAGCTTTAAATTTCGATAACAACATTTATCGAGAATGGAAAAATTAGTTTATAAAGTATGCCAACGATTTATCGAAATTAAGTTGGTCAGTTTATCACAACAGATTGAATAAAATTATTTATCGATATTTCAATTCAAATTTTATCATATTTATGCAGTATGCACAAGACAGATTTAATTAAATTATTTATCGATATTTCAATTCAAATTTTATCATATTTGACGAGTTTTTTTAAATTGTTTGACATTATTTTATATCGAAATTTCGGTAAATGCTTTTTTTTTAATATATAAAATTGGTACAAAAAAAATATTTAGGTCAAAATATAATATCGATAATTATTTTATATCGAAATTTTTTATTAATTGTTTATCTTTAATTTTTATCGATAAATATTTTTTTAGTATATAAAATTGGTAAAAAATTTGTTAGGTCCAAATATAATATCGATAAATCTTTTTTTTATCGAATTTCAATTTAAAATTTTATCGTATTTTTCGAATCTTCGTATTAATTACTAGATCTCAGATTTTATATCGAAATTTCGATAAATGTTTTTTTTAAATCTATAAAATTGGTACAAAAAATATTTAGGTCAAAATATATAGCATCGATAATTATTTTATATCGATATTTTTTATTAATTGTTTATCTTTAATTTTTATCGAAATTTTTTTTAGTATATAAAATTGGTAAAAAACTTGTTAGGTCAAAATATAATATAGATAACTTTTTTTTATCGAAATTTCCTTTTAAAATTTTATTGTATTTTTCGAATCTTCTTATTAATTACTAGACTCGATAAATGTTTTTTTAAATATATTAAATTGGTACAAAAATATTTAAGTCAAAATATATAGTATCGATAATTATTTTATATCGAAATTATTTATTAATTGTTTAAATTAAATTTTTATCGAAATTTCGATAAATATTTTTTTAGCATATAAAATTTGTAAAAAAAATTTTTAGGTCAAAATATAATATCGATAAATCTTTTTTTATCGAAATTTCAATTTAAAATTTTATCGTATTTTTCGAATCTTCGTAATAATTACTAGACCTCAGATTTTATATCGAAATTTCGATAAATGTTTTTTTTTTAATCTATAAAATGGGACAACAAATATTTAGGTCAAAATATAATATCGATAATTATTTTATATCGAAGTTATTTATTAATTGTTTAACTTTTTTTTATCGAAATTTCGATAAATATTTTTTTTTAGCATATAAAATTGGTAAACAAAAATTGTTAGGTCCAAATATAATATCGATAAATCTTTTTGTATCGAAATTTCAATTTAAAATTTTATCGTATTTTTCGAATCTTCGTATTAATTACTAGACCTCAGATTTTATATCGAAATTTCGATAAATGTTTTTTTTTTAAATATATTAAATTGGTACAAAAAATATTTAGGTCAAAATATATAGTATCGATAATTATTTTTTTTTATTAATTGTGCAACTTTAATTTTTATCGAAATTTCGATATATTTTTTTAGTATATAAAATTGGTAAAAAAAATTGTTAGGTCAAAATATAAGATCGATAAATCTTTTTTTTATCGAAATTTTATTTTAAAATTTTATCGTATTTTTCGTAATAATTACTAGACCTCAGTTTTTTTTTTAATATTTTTAATTGTTCATCCAATTGGAAGCAAACTTTGCATTTAGAAGTTTTATCGTTCAAATATAGAACATTTAAGCGCAAATCGAAAATATGCAAAAAAAAATAAATGTGAAAGATAAAACATCTAAATACAAAGTTTGGTTCCAATCGGAGGAAAAATTAGAAATGTGCATAAATCCGAGGTCTATTAATTACCAACTTACGCTATAAGTCATGAAATTGAAATTCGATAGCAATTATTTTAAAAATGAACTTAATCAATTTATCCTCTATACCAATGAAATTCACATAGTTGAAAAGCAGAACGTCAATCATGACATAGTCATTGAATTTTTCAACTCAACTCGTCTTAGATTCGATTCGAATTCACAGAGAGAGATCTAGATAATGTCAAGCTGTGTGCGTGTCAGTGTGTGTGTGTCAGTGTGTGTGTGTGCGTATGTCCAGGCAAATGAATGATACAATACGTTTTATTGTTCCTTCCTGTTTCCGAATGAAAAGGCAGAACACAAAAAAATCTAAATCATTAATAACTCTATTAAGATGCGAGTATGGCTGGGGTTTTATTGAAATTGTCTAAAGACAAGAATAAACATAACAATACAATAAACAAATTAAAGAAATTGGAAAAATAATAAATTTAAGGCACAAAAAAAAATAATTGTTATTGAAATTTTAATCTTTTTATAAATATAAAATGTCCTGAATAAGCAGCAAATTAAAACATTGTATTGAAAATGTTCGTTATATTTGCATAAATATTGATTATATCTGCATGATATATTGGTTTAGATAACTTAAAGCTATACCGAGAAAATATACTAACCTATATCGTCCATATATAGAATAAACTGGAAAACTATGTAGATTTCGATACATATTCGTTATCGACATTTTAACCCTGTCTTTTAAGCTTCATTGTGATAGACAGGTGATTAGCTTTCATTTGATTAGTAAAGGTTGTCATTTTTGTCATCTTTTACTGAAATACATTTTTAATGAAATTTTCGATTGTAATTAAAATTTTAGAAAAATTTCGAAAATATTTCATAGAACCAAAATTTTACGGAACATTCTAAAAAAATAAAATTTTTAGGAAACATTACAAAGATTTTCCGGAAAGTTTCTATAGAAATAATAAAAACTCCTTGAATACAAAAATAATTTTGAATATTTTTAAAAAAATACATTCCTAAATTTTTTATAAAGAAATGTTACTTTTTGTAATTTTTAAGAATTTTTTTTTTAATTTTTTTTAGGAAACATTCTCGAGATAATATTTGAAGACATTGTTTTTATATAAGACTTTCAAAAATAATAAAATTTTTCCAAAAATTTGATATTTTTTAAAGAAATAGCACTTTTTTGTAATTTTTACGAAATGTTTTTAATTTTTGTAGGAAACTTTCTAGAAGTGATTTTGTAAAATAATTGTTTTATAGGAAATTTTCCAAGAAACAACATTTTTCAAAAACTTTATACAGAAATAAGATTTACCGAAATTTTTCTATAGAAATAATAAAAATTCCTTGAATACAGAAATAATTTTGAATATTTTAAAAGAAATACATTTCTGTACTTTTTTTTAAGAAATAGCATTTTTTTGCAATTTTTACGAAATTTTCTAAAGAAAATGTAGGAAAAACTTGTCATTCCATAAAATTTTCGATAAATTGTGTTGTCGATAAATTTTGTTATCGATAAGTTTTGCTATCGATAAATTGTGTTATCAAAAATTTTGTTATGCATATATTTTGCTATCAAAGAATTTCCTTTGAAGAAATTCTTTGATCTTCAGCTCAACTCCACAGTGAGAAAAACCATAAGATAATACAATTTATTGATAACAAAATTTACCGACAATACAATTTATCTATAACAGAATGTATCGGTAGCAAAATATATGCATCAATAACAGATCAATCCCGCATAGGGAAATATCAAAATTGTATTATCGTTTAATTTTCTAATCTATTAATTTTGATATGGAAAAAAATTGTTATCGATTATATAACATAACATCGATTTCCTTTAGTTATTAGAGGAGAATATCTAAAAATCTGTAATGAAAATTTTCTACAAATTTCTATAAATAATAATAATTTAATATTTAAAATATTTATCCTGTGCAACCGAGATATCGTGGTCATACTGCGTAAACTGTCGCCAAGTCCATTTTCGAACAATTTTGTTATCGAAATGTAGAGCATGATTCATACGGTAAATTGAGCCATATACGGTAATGATATGGCTCAATTTACCGTATGAATCATTTTCTTAAAATTTATAGAGTAAGATATCTTCTATAAATTAGTAAAGAAAAACTGCACAAACATTTCGATCAATATGTTAAAATTCGAATTTATATCAATTTGTTATCGAAATGTAAAAACATAATTTATCCGGTAAATCATACATTTATAGCGTTTTCTAATAATTTTTATGGGGGGGGGGGGGCATCGAATTGGAACTTAGATAAATAATATTAATCGAACTTTATTATCGAAATTTAAAACCCAGAATTACACTCTAAATCGGACCATATTGTAACCGTATTTTCTTTTAATTTATAGAGAAATACATCTTCTATAAATTATGGAACAAATACAATTTTCGATAACTATATAAAAAATTTCCTTTAAAATATCAATAAATAATATTTATCGAATTGAAATTGGTCAGTTTATATCATATGTATAGAAGTATATACAGTCATCGTCAACATTTATGGAAGAAAATCTTCAATAAATTAGTAAAGAAAAAATTTAATAAAAATTTCGATAAACGCCTAAAAAATTCAAATTGAAATTTCGATTTAAAAAAATTTATCGAAATTTACTTGAAGTGAAACTTTATGCATTGAAAATAGCATATGTAATTATTGTGTCATTTTGTAAATTGAATTTATCGAATTTCAATAATTTTTTTTTTCAATAATACTTATTCCTTAATATTCTTCTTGTGATACGTACTTTATACCATCCTAATCAGCTTCTATGTCCCAAATTTAACAATGTTAATAAGCTTTGTTCTTTGTGTCTATGTGTATGTCTTGTTTATAATTCGCTCCGCTGATTTTCGTAATTGTATTGCCATAATCATCTCCCTCTCATATGTCAATTTTAATGCAAATACAAAATTTCCCTTTTCATTGCTTGAAGCAACTTCACCACATTCGGGTACTCGTATATCACTGGATTCCTGTCTGTGACATTCATTCGAAAATCTTGGAAAAAAATATAGAAAACCCGAGCAGCATGAACGAACCTGTCAATCAACTGCATGAAAGTGCTTGATTGTCATCCTAGGTGGATGGATACATGGATGAAAACGGGTTATAGGTTAACGTTAGAAGCTGTCACTGTGGTTTGTTGTAGTAGACAGTTAGACATACGGTCGGTCATGGCGAGATCGATTTAGATGTGATGTATGTAAATGTTACCGAGTGACAAGAACCAATCCATGTATCGTACGTATGGTTATTTTTCATTTGTCCTAAGGCGTTCGTTTCATATGGAACCCAAAAAGGACAACTTTTCGCTGGGCTACTTCAAAAACATGTTTCCTTTAATATCCTCCTAATAAAGACTTCAAATGGGGGGGGCGCACGATTATGACTATGGCGAGGAAAGAACCATTCGTCATCTGAGGATATAAACTTCGATTTATGATTTAGGTAAAAGTGTGAGAGAGGCCACACGTGTAATGCATTTTATGATTATTTTGGCACATGTTGTGGTAATAAATGTAAGCGGTTGTCCTATGTGGAAAATAAAACAGCTGTGGACATTAGCTGGCTCTATCAGGTTTATTATGGTGAAAATGCCTCATAGAAGTCTGCATACAACATTTATGGGTTACTAATGTTTATTTCATTGATAATGAACTTAATTTTATAATTTTGTCTTGAAAATTAGATTTTATATAATCTCTTATAAATGTTCTTCTTTTCAGCTGCCAAAAAAAGTATCTTTTAATTAGAGAAGTTATTACTCGTCTGGACAGATATAGCAGGTAAGTTTTTTATTAACTCTAAACAATACAAATATCATTGTTATCCTCTTCACGAACCACGCTAAGTTATGGCAATTCACTATAGACAACCCTGTCTTTGAAACAACCTTCTCGTTAATCAACCCTGTCTTTAACACAGACTTATCTATAAAACAACCCTGTCTTTAACACAGACTTATCTATAAAACAACCCTGTCTTTAACACAGACTTATCTATAAAACAACCCTGTATACTAAACAACACTGTCTTTAAAACTATTCTGCCTTTAAAACAACCCTGTCTTTTAAGCTTCATTGTGATAGACAGCTGATAAACTTTCAGTTAACTAGTCCCGATTTAGACTGGCTGAATGTTCAGCAGATTATCGGCGTTTTGTAGGAGAGAGAGGCAGTCGACATGAGGGGGGAACAACTCAGTTCTTCGTGCAATTTCAAAAGAGAATTTGATGATAAGCTGCTAAAAAAAAACTTGCCTTGTGTAAATCTTATGTCGAATTTTTTCTGCAAAAAAGTGCAACATTTTCATTGCCCTTTTTCCGAAAACGGCACTTTTGTGATACTTTTTTGAAATTTGGCAAATAAGTTACTCGAATTTAGCACAACTAAAATTTGAAACTTTCAAAAAAGCGATATTATAGTGCAGTTTTCGGAAAAAGGGCAATGCAAGTGTTGCACTTTTTTGTGGAAAAGAATTCGCCATTAGTAAAGGTTGGCATTTCGTCATTTTTACCGAAATACATTTTTAATGGCATTTTCCACTGTAATTAATATTTTAGGAAAATTTCTAAAATATTTTATAGAATACAAATTTTACCGATACTTTCAAAAATAACATTTTTAGGATTCTTTATAATGCTTCTACGGAAAGTTTCTATAGAAAAATTAAAAATTTCTTGAATACAGAAATAATTTTCAATATTTTTTAAGAAATACATTTCCGGAATTTTTTAAGATATAGAATTTTAAGTCATTTTTTTTAAACTTTGTAGGAAACTTTCTACTTATAATTTTTTAAGCAATTGTTTTTATAGAAGACTCTAAAATAATAAAATTTTTTAAAATTTTTTTTTAAAAGAAATACTACTTCGTTTTTACGAATTTTTTTTTAATTTTTCTAGGAAACTTTCTAGAAATAATTTTTAAATTAAATAATTGTTTTTATAGGAATCGTTCTAAAAATATAAAAACTTTATACAAAAGTTACATTTGCCGGAAATTTTCTATAGAAATAATAAAAATTCCTTAAATACAGAAAATTGTTTTTAATACTTTTAAAGATATACATTTCGTGATTTTTTTAAGAAATAATATTTCTTGTAATTTTTATGAAATTTTCTAAAGAAGCGTATTTTTTTTTGGAAAATTTGCTATAGATTTAAAATTATTTAATAAATTTTCTGCAGATATAACCTTATATAAAGAATCTACAGATTTTTTCTATATATACAAATTTTTTTAAAGACATTTTCTATATATTTTGTGAAATTTTCTATGGAAATTATTTTGGTAGAAATAAAATATATAGAAATACAAATTATGGAAAATTTAAATACCAGTAAATTTGTATAAAAATATAAAAAAATAACAAAATTTTCTCAAAAATTATTTTTAAAAAATATTAAAAAAGAAATATTTTTCTAGAATATATTTATAGAAATAACATTTTTTTAAGGAAATAAAATTTCTCGAAAACTTTCCATAGAAATAAATTTTATTAGAAACTTTGTAGAAAACTTCTACAGAAGTAAGATTTTCCTGAAATTTTCTATAGAAATAATAAAAGTTGCTTGAATTTATATACAGAAAATATTTTTATTTTTTTTAAGAAATACTTTTTCAGATTTTTTAAAGAAATAGTATTTTTAGTAGTTTTTACGAAGCTATCAACGGAAATGTTTTTAGGAAATTTTTCTATAGAAATAGTTATTTTAAAAAAAATTTCTATAAAAATAATTTTTTGCATTTTCTATAGAATTTAAACTTCCTGAAAGTTTTCTACAGAAATCAAATTTAAAGGAAATTTTCTAGAAAAGCAAATTTCCAACAAATTTTCTAAAGAAATCAATTTTTTTACATTTATTTAAATTTTTCAAAATTTTCTATAAAAATAACATTTCCAGGAAATTTTCTATAGAAATCAAAATTCCAGGAAATTTTCTATAGGAATCAATTTTTTATTTATAGAAATCAAATTTCCAGGAAATTTCCCATAAAAATCTCTGGGGAAATTTTCTATAGAATCAAAATCAAATTTCCGGGGAAATTTTCTATAGAAATCAAATTTCGGGGGAAATTTCCTATAGAAATCAAATTTCGGGAAAAATGTTCTATAGAAATCATATGTCGGGGGAAATTTCCTATGGAAACCAAATTTCCGGGGAAATTTTCTATAGAAACCAGAGAAGTTTTCTAAAGAAATCAAATTTAAAGAAAATTTTCTAGAAAAGCAAATTTCCAAGAAATTTTCTAAAGAAATCAATTTGTTTACATTTATTTAAATTTTTCAAAATTTTCTATAAAAATAACATTTCCAGGAAATCAAAATTCCAGGAAATTTTCTATAGAAATCAATTTTTTATTTATAGAAATCAAATTTCCAGGAAATTTCCCATAAAATCTCTGGGGAAATTTGCTATAGAATCAAAATCAAATTTCCGGGGAAATTTTCTATAGAAATCAAATTTCGGGGGAAATTTCCTATAGAAATCAAATTTCGGGGGATATTTTCTATAGAAATCAAATTTCGGGGGAAATTCCCTATAAAAATCAAATTTCTGGGGAACTTTTCTATAAAAATCAAATTTCTGGGAAATTTTCTATAAAAATCAAATTTCTGGGGAAATTTTCTATAGAAATCAAATTTCCGGCGAAATTTTCTATAGAAATCAAATTTCCGGTGAAATTTTCTATAGAAATCAAATTTCGGGAAAAATGTTCTATAGAAATCATATGTCGGGGGAAATTTCCTATGGAAACCAAATTTCCGGGAAATTTTCTATAGAAACCAAATTCCCGCAGAAATTTTCTATAGAAATATAATTTCCGGGGAAATTTTCTATAGAATTCAAATTTCCGGGGAAATTTTCTATAGAATTCAAATTTCCGGGGAAATTTTCTATAGAATTCAAATTTGCGGGGAAATTTTCTATAGAATTCAAATTTGCGGGGAAATTTTCTATAGAATTCAAATTTGCGGGGAAATTTTCTATAGAATTCAAATTTCCGGGAAAATTTTCTATAGAAATCAAATTTCCTGCGAAATTTTCTATAAAAATCAAATTTCCGGCGAAATTTTCTATAAAAATCTAATTTCCGGGGAAATTTTCTATAAAAATCAAATTTCCGGGGACATTTTCTACAGAAATCAATTTCCAGGAAATTTTCTATAGAAATTAAAATTCCAGTATTGAAATTAAATTTCCAGGAATTTTTCTATTGAAATTAAATCTCAAGACATTTTCTATAGTAATCAAATTTCCGGGGAAATTTGCTATAGAAATCAAATTTCCAGGAAATTTTCTATAGTAATCAAATTTCCAGGAAATTTTCTATAGAAATCAAATTTTCAGGAAATTTTCTATAGAAATCAAATTTCCAGGAAATTTTCTATAGAAATCAAATTTCCAGGAAATTTTCTATAGAAATCAAATTTCCAGGAAATTTTCTATAGAAATCAAATTTCCAGGAAATTTTCTATAGAAATCAAATTTCCAGGAAATTTTCTATAGAAATCAAATTTCCAGGAAATTTTCTATAGAAATCAAATTTCCAGGAAATTTTCTATAGAAATCAAATTTCCAGGAAATTTTCTATAGAAATCAAATTTCCAGGAAAATTTATATAGAAATTAAATTTCCAGGAAATTTTCTATAGAAATCAAATTTCCAGGAAATTTTCTATAGAAATCAAATTTCCAGGAAATTTTCTATAGAAATCAAATTTTCGCTGAAATTTTCTATAGAAATCAAATTTCCGCTGAAATTTTCTATAGAAATCAAATTTCCTGAAAATTTTCTATACAAAAAAATTTTCAGAAAACTATCTATAGAAATAAAATTTCCGGGAAATTTTCTATAAAAAGCAAGTTTCTGTGGAAATTTTCTATAGAAATCAAGTTTCTGTGGACATTTTCTATAGAAATCCAATTTCCGGGGAAATTTTCTATAGAAAACCTATTTCGAGGGACATTTCCTATAAAAATTTAATTTCCCGGAAATTTCTATAAACATTAAAATCAAATGTTCCAAAACTTTTTTAAAAGCCTTTTAAATGTTTAATATTTTAGCCGGAATTTCAAAACAAATTCTCGAATACGCTTTTACCGTACACCCACCCGTTTAGGATATGATAGTATTATAAATATTAGAGAACTCAATAAAAGCCACCTCCACCACCGCCAACAAACAAAAGCAACAGCAACAATTTGTATATTTTTTGAAATAGTCCCCAGTTTTCTACTTTTAATATCCATTAAATCGAACTAAACGTAAAAAAACTCATAACGACCATGACTCAACCAAAAAAGTTTTCCATTTCTTTGCGACGTTCGGTAACCAATTTCCCAAAGGTTGCCACCCCCGCTCACCTAACTTAACCAAGACCGTGGAACCCAATTTAATTGTTTTCTATCTTGAGGGGTGAGAAGAAGAAAAATAACGAGGAAGACACTAGAACCAGCCACTAATATGGACGAATAAGTTTGGTAAACAAAAACAAACAGAAAGTTAAAAAATCGGAAAAAGTGAACAAACATCCAGAGTAGAAGAATTTTGCAAGAACGAAAAGATAACACAAAAAGACGTTATTGTGAACTTAAATTTCTATTTTATACTGCAAATGACGGTTTAAACTCAGCTACTCCTACTCCACCTCCCCCTCTACAGCACCATCCTTTATGACGGGCTTTTGTTTGCCTAATGGTGTATTCTGGGGAAATAAAAACAAACACCAAAAAAAATCAAAATTCGCCAAATGACAGGGGAATAGTTTTAGCCAAAATCTCTAGAGTCATTGTCAAAGCTAAAGAGCAAAAAATTAAAAAGGAAGGAAATAGATAGGGCGGAGTGGGAGGGGAAGGAGGAGAAAGGACTAGACATCGAATTAGATGCAAAAACAGAGTCAGAATCAGAGGTGGGGATATAAATAACACATAAAAACTGTCTTAAATTTCATTTACCAAATAACTAAGCGACTGAAAAACAGAGAGAATGAAAGAGAGAGAGATGGAAAAAAGGGACCCTTTACACACAATTAACCCAATTATTGCACGAGTTTTACGACCTGTTAAAAGAATTGTCTACAAATACTTGGAACTCGGAAATCCCAAATGTAATGTAGTCATTTACAAACACAAATACAAACAAATACTCGCACACAAACACAAAATAAACACAAACAACAGAGGCAGGACATCATTTCCAACGAGTGCTCAATGCTGACGAATACAAAACAGACGTTGAAACGCATAAACACACATATACTTCAACATACATATCTCCCTCTCCCTTCACCTGAACTAATATCTCCCTACTTGAGAGTGGAGTAGAGTAGAGTATTTGTAAGTCTATGTCATAATAATGGGAGAGACAGACCGACCAACCAACCAACCGACCGACCGACCACCACCACATAATGACGATGATTAATAAGCTCGGCACAAAAAAGGATTACGACTTGTAAAACAAAGCTTTGATGACTTGTATTTGCTGTTGTTGTTGTTGTTGTTGCTGAGGGGAGAGGCAGAACCACTCTCTCCCCAGAGATGAAACTTCACTTCTGGTTACGGTTGATGTTGTTGATGATGATAAGGAGTGAAAATGAAAGGCTGAACACAGTGGGGGGATTTAGCATTTCCTAGAAAATTTTATTTCTATAGAAATTTTAATGGAAATTATCTATAAAAAAAAGAATGATAAGTTGTGAAAATGAAAGGCAGTGGTGGATTGATTTCTATTGAAAATTACCGGGAAATTTGATTTCAGTAGAAAATTTATTTTATATAGAAAATTTCTATGAAATTTAATTTCTATCGAAAATTTCTCTGAAAAGTTGATTTCTATAGAAAATATCCTCGGAATTTGTTTTCTATAGAAAATTTCTCTGGAAATTTGATTTGAATAGAAAATTTCCGAAAAATTTGATTTCTATAAAACATGTCCTCGAAATTTGATTTCTATAGAAAATTTCTGCGAAATTTGATTTCTATAGTAAATTTCTGGAAAATCAGATTTCTGTAGAAAATTTCCCACGAAATTTCATTTCTATAGAAAATTTTCCCGGAAATTTCATTTCTATAGAAATTTTCCCATAAATTTGTTTTCTATAGAACATTTCTCCGGAAATTGCTATAGAAAATGTCCCCGGAAATTTAATTTGTATAGAAAATTTCCAGGATATTTGATTTCTATAGAAAATTTCCCCGGAAGTTTGATTTCTATAGAAAATTTTTTCGGAAATTACGTTTCAATAGAAAATTTCCCCCGAAATTTGATTTCTATAGAAAATTTCTTCGAAAATTAGATTTCTATAGAAAGTTTCCCCGGAAATTTGATTTCTATAAAAAATTTCCCGGAAATTTGATTTCTATAGAAAATTTTCCCGGAAATTTCATTTCTATAGAAATTTTCCCATAAATTTGTTTTCTATAGAACATTTCTCCGGAAATTGCTATAGAAAATGTCCCCGGAAATTTAATTTGTATAGAAAATTTCCAGGATATTTGATTTCTATAGAAAATTTCCCCGGAAGTTTGATTTCTATAGAAAATTTTTTCGGAAATTACGTTTCAATAGAAAATTTCCCCCGAAATTTGATTTCTATAGAAAATTTCTTCGAAAATTAGATTTCTATAGAAAGTTTCCCCGGAAATTTGATTTCTATAAAAAATTTCCCGGAAATTTGATTTCTATAGAAAATTTTCCCGGAAATTTGATTTCTATAGAAAATTTCCCCGGAAATTTGATTTGTGTAGAAAATTTCCCCTAAAATTTGATTTCTATAGAAAATTCCCGGAAATTTAATTTCTATAGAAAATTCCCACAGAAATTTGATTGCCATAGAAATTCCCTGGCAAATTTGATTGCCATAGAAATTCCCTGGGAAATTTGATTGCCATAGAAAACCTCTGGGAAGTTCGATTTCTATAGAAATTCCCTGGGAAATTCGATTTCTATAGAAAACTCCCCCGGAAATTTGATTTCTATAGAAAGTTCTCCCGGAAATTTGATTTCTATAGAAAATTCCCCCGGAAATTTGATTTCTATAGAAAATTCCCCCGGAAATTTGATTTCTATAGAAAATTCCCCCGGAAATTTAATTTCTATAGAAATGTTCCGGGAAATTTGATTTCTATAGAAAATTTCCGGGAAATTTGATTTCTATAGAAAATTTCCGGGAAATTTGATTTCTATAGAAAATTTCCGGGAAATTTGATTTCTATAGAAAATTTCCGGGAAATTTGATTTCTATAGAAAATTTCCGGGAAATTTGATTTCTATAGAAAATTTCCGGGAAATTTGATTTCTATAGAAAATTTCCGGGAAATTTGATTTCTATAGAAAATTTCCGGGAAATTTGATTTCTATAGAAAATTTCCGGGAAATTTGATTTCTATAGAAAATTTCCGGGAAATTTGATTTCTATAGAAAATTTCCGGGAAATTTGATTTGAATAGAAAATTTCTGGGAAATTTGATTTCTATAGAAAATTTCCGGGAAATTTGATTTCTATAGAAAATTTCCGGGAAATTTGATTTCTATAGAAAATTTCCGGGAAATTTGATTTCTAATTCCCACGGAAATTAGATTTCTATAGAAAATTTTGTGGGAATTAGATTTCGGTAGACAATTTCGTGGGAATTCGATTTCTATAGAAAATTTCGTGGGAATTCGATTTCTATAGAAAATTTCGTGGGAATTAGATTTCTATAGAAAATTTCGTGGGAATTAGATTTCTATAGAAAATTTCGTGGGAATTAGATTTCTATAGAAAATTTCGTGGGAATTAGATTTCTATAGAAAATTTCGTGGGAACTAGATTTCTATAGAAAATTTCGTGGGAATTAGATTTCTATAGAAAATTTCGTGGGAATTAGATTTCTTAGAAACTATATATTGCTATAGCAAATTTCCCCGGAAATTTGATTTCTATAGAAAATTTCCCCGGAAATTATATTTGTTTATAAAATTTCCCAGGAAATTTGATATCTATAGAAATTTGTCCAGGAAATTTGATTATTCAGAAAATTTCCTGGAAATTTTATTTCTATAGAAAATTTTCAGGAAATTTGTCTTCTATAGGAAATTTCCTGGAAATTTGATTTCCATAGAAATTTTCCTGAAAATTTATATTTCTTTAAAAATTTCAGGGAATATATCTATAGAACATTTCCTTGAATTTTGTTTTCTATAGATAATTTCCTTGAAATCTTTGTCTATTAATTTGAGGTATTGACCTCGAGCTTGTTTATTAACTAAAAACAACAATGATTTTAGTCTTATCTGAAAATTAAAATTTTTCCAATTCTCCCAATGTGCCAAATATGCAAAATGGGTACAAAGCAAAGGGTTGGGTGCTGGGCTCTTTCACTCAAAAACATTAATAAAACCACAATTTACCTAAAAACAACCAAATAAAAGCACTCTGCCGCCGACATACACATCGACAAAAGGTACAAATAAATATCTATAGATGAATGTAGGTTTTTGTAGGTTTGGGTGTGCTTAATGTTTGTGTTTGTGTCCATTTGGTAAATAGGTATACGAGTATTTGCGTAAAATGTACAAATCTACGTTCACCCAAAAGTATTACCAACGATTAAGGATTTTTATACGGACCTTCATGCATACATAGGTATGTACGTATGTATGTGCGAAGGTATTTATATAGCCATACAAATGTATGCATAAATCCTAAATAAATAAACAATAAGCTATAAACAATTTGATTTAACCGTAATTTATTGCTGATGATTTATACATCTTAACTTTGACTTTCCCTTTCGTTTCATTTCGGGGATTTTGATTCCATCTCTTAACGTTTTTATGCCTTTATCGTCCGTCTCCGGTTAAAACCGTTTGTTGTTATGGTTGTCGTCATCATCTTTGTTCTTGTTGTTGTCGTTGCTGTGTTATTGTTTTATTGTTAGCTGGCATTTTAACGTTTTAATATGACTGAGTATTTTGTTTACAAGTTCAGTTATGTTCAGTTCTTGGTGAATGTACTCGCCGTCGCCGCTGCTGCCGTCACCGCCGTCACCGCCGTCCTCGTCGAACAATAACGACAATCATAATAATAATACACACTGTCATGCATCCACACACACGCACACACACACACAATTTCGCGAACGTTTTCTCTTTCAATTTGATTTGATTTCATCACATCACATCGCATCATCATCTCACATAACTGAACCCAGTATTTTGACGGACAACATCAGCGGCCGACAGCATCCTTTGCGATGTGTGTGCGAATGAGAAGAGCTCTGTCAGAGAGTAAATGAGAGAGTAGAGGTGTATATATTCAATTAACTGTTTGAGTTAGTAATGACGAGAGTTTTTGGTACAGAGACAGAAAAGCTCCTTTTCGAAAACAATGTTGCCAATGTAGCACTTTAAAAGGATTTAAACGATTTTTAGACCAAAGACCGAGATTGGGATATACGAAAATGTGGAGGTAAAAGACAGTACAATCTGGTTTTTCTTTTTCAAATTTTACAACTTTCGCGTTGAAAAATGTTTTATTCTGTAACCCGTAGTTTTTTTGGTGCGCCTTCGGTATTTTTCATTCGGTTTACACAACTGAACTTTCTTACTTGTTAAATTATGCATCGATTTTCTTCATTTACGATAAAATAATAAGAATATAACAATTGTGCATTTTTCGATGTTTTTAAAATGTTTTAATTAAAAATTATTAAACTTTTCTCAAAAAAATAATTTTTTCGAAATACCTTGTTAGATCCCTGAAACCTTGTTAGATCGTTGAAACAATTGTACATTTTTCGATGTTTTTAAAAGGTTTTAATTAAAAATTATTAAACTTTTCTCAAAAAAAAAAAGAATTTTTTCGCAATACCTTGTTAGATCTTTGAAACCGTTGATGGGATGGAAAAGTGATATTAGAAGAAGATGATAATAATTTGTTAAAGCTTCCCTGAACAAATTACCACAAATGGTTCTCCAGTTATACCAAAATATATGGTTGAACCTCTACTTTATACGTTTATCTTCATTTTGATAGATAAACAAGTCCCATGCCAATAATAGACCACAAAGCTCTTATAGGAACTGACCTAAGCTTTCAGTTGAGCAAAGATAAAAATATGGGTTTAAACAAAAATGTCAAAATATGTTTCAAATTCCCGAAAAAAGTCACAAAAAAATATTTTGGCTAATTTTGTTATTTTCTTAAAAAGATTGAAGATGGTCTGAAGCTAGGAGAACATCCTAGTTACAAATCGATTTAAGAAAAAGCTATCGAAAACTCTTTGGTAAAAATTTTCTAAATACTATAGGTAATTACTTAGTCATATGAAATGGGAAAAAGCGCCTTCTGACCAAAATGTAATACCCTCCAACTCGAAGAGTTCTTAACCGATCTCATTGATATTTTGTGTCATAACTAGCAATTCAATAGGACGAAACTTGGTTCAAGTTTCAACCCGATCGGAAAACATCGCTTTTAAAAATTTACTCATTTGACATGAAATCCGCCCTATAAATAATTGTAGGCCATTCTTCCATCCAAAGCTTATATACATATTAGAAAATTAATAGAAGTTTAAAATGTAAAAAATTTTCAAAAATCGGAGAGTACCAACATTTTAAAAAAATTAATTTAAATTTCAAAACTTAAAAATGACACAAAAAAATATTTACTATATTTTTATATTTTTTTATGATAAGTACGGAAAAATGTAAACATTTTAAAACAATGATTTTTTTCAAATCGAACCATATCTTAAGAAGTTATGATCTAAAACCCCATACACAGAGTGATGTTTTAAAGATTTTTTAAATATCGATGTCTTCCGAAAGATTTATGGGAAAAATCTCAAAAAATTCCACGAAGCGTTTCTTGGGGTGTACTAAAAAATGTTAAAAAATGGGGAACAAATCAAAACGGAAATTTTTTTTGAACCGTCCTATTTGCCGTAGAATATCCCATATATTTATCAATGCCACATAAATACGTCACATTTTACAAACGATTTTGCTAAAACTATACATTTTACAGTAAATAATTCAATTGAAAAACTTTATTAATGAATAATATAATATTTATCAAAGTTTCAAAATGATGCAACTTATTAATTTACTACCCCAACTTCGTAAAAAAAAGGAACTCTTATATTATAGAATTTCTTAGCACTCTTCAATATTACAGTATCACCTTTCTTTCACATTGACAACACTGCCTGTAACAACTTGTAGGTTAGCTTTAACTAAATAGCATCCTGACGCTCTTTCTCTTCCTAGCTCTCACTTTCACTCTCTCTTCAGTCTCTCTCTCATGCACTGCAACACATCTCGTATAAATACGTGTTTTTCCATCTCAAGCAATTCAGTTGCTCTCGACTTTTAAACGTGTCAACATGTGGCGGCGTTACGACGACAACGATTTTTCGGAATACAACTACTAAACTCTAAAATTGTGTGTGTTTTTTACTTCAAAATTTTTTTTATTACTTTGCCAATGTGTGGGACACATACCTGTTTCATAAAAAGAAAAGAAGAAAAATAAAAACAAAAACAACAGCGGTATCGGAAAAGAAAGAAAAGCACAAGAAACGGATAAAACTTTATGTACTTCGAAGTATTGAAACGAAATAAAACTAGTACTAGAATTTCGGTATTCTACACCAACTCAAGAGGAAGACAGCGAAGAACAACAATAACTACAAAAACGAAAAATACGCAAAACACTTTGGTAAAGCTTCAATTCAATCTATGAGTGTGTAAGTGTAAATGTGAGTGCGGCTGTGAGTGCGTGTGTTTGTTTGTGGGTTGAGTATAGGTATGACAGACAAGTGAACTCTAACAAGCAATAGTAAAAAAAACGAAATAATAACAGTAAACTCACCGAGACGAGTCGAGTCGGAGTGGGGGAGAGCGAGAGCAGAGCAATACGTTTATGTTGCAAAACCGTTTAAAAAACAAGCATACTTTAGGGAATACCAAAGGAATACTCAATGCGACTCATAAACGACGACGACGACAACGAAGACAATGACGACGACGGCAGACTACTGCTAAAATGGCTGTGGGAGAGTATGTGTGCGTGTGTGAGTGTTGCAGGAAGTGTGAGTAAGCCCATGTAGCAATTTCACTATTAAAGTCATCGTCTACGTTGCCAGCTATCGCAAATCTCATCACTTCCAAACAAACTCTGAAAAGAAAATCAAAATAATAAAAAACTTACTCCCGCACAGTGTCAGAGACCCACAAACACACGCACACACAGTGGGAATGGGATGACAAATATAATAGCGGCGCGCGACATTGCGATAAAATGTAAATTTGACAGCAGATCATAGATAAAAATTCGAAGTTATAATAAAAATAACAATAGAAAGAAAAAGTGAAGAGAAAAATAGAGAAATCTCAAAAAGGAAAAAAATCAAGAAAAGCAAAAATATTCCAACAAAAATCTATACTTTTATTTTGAAAATTATTTAAGACAAAATGAATGGTTGCAAAGGGAAGAGAGAGAGGGGATTCAGAGAAAGATAGCTACAGAGCAGATATTCACTCAAACAAATAACAACAGCAACTATCAGTGGAACGACAACAGGACTCCACACACAAACTCAAACCCAGAGAGAAGGAACACAGAGAAAGAACACAGAGCCTGCAATAAATTTTTTGAAATCATGATGATGAGCTGCTTGCCAAGTAATGAGACAATTTCATGCATGAATGACACAACCATCTTTGGTGGTTATTATACGAGTACATATATAGTAAGGCTATATTTTACTCGAGGTATCCCTCACGGTGCTGGTTGTTATTCTTGTTGATTTTCCTCCCTTAGGGGGCGGCAAATGGAAAGGCACTGGCGCGTTAAGTTGTTGTCATTCCATATTACCACCTTGCTATTTAATGTCATCAGCACTATGGGTTGGGTGTTGGGGGGGGGACGGATGGATGGCATAGCTGACTGGTGACTACGAAGGAAAAATGATGGAATGGCAAAACCTTTAATTACTTAAATAGAAAAGCAATTTCAATTATATTTCTAAGCAGACAAGAAGCTGACACAGTTGTGGAGTAATTTGGTAACAAAATGAAACCTAAACGAAATGTTCTAAGGAAATAAGCGTTGAAAAGGAAAATAGAAAATGTTGTAAAGACTTAAGGAAGGCGCGCAAGAGAATTATTAATTAATTTGTAAAGTAATTTATTTGGTTTCCTAATTGGGATTTTTGCAAAATATCTATGCACAGAGAACAAACTGAAATTGAATCTTCTTCAATAATTTATTTGAAATTTATATTTTTATTCCTTTTTTTATAAAAATCAGTTTATTAAAGAGTCTAGGCAATTAAGTAGTTACGAAATGTTAAATTTCGTTTGAATAATGAAGTGGCCGTATGAGTAATATTTTGTAACAGGTTAACGTCAGTCATACGTCTAGTTTATATACGTACATACGTACGTCTAGGTAATTATTCAACAACTGTTAAATTTCATTTGAAGTAACGTATGAGTAATATTTTAATATGAGTAAGTCAATCATACGTCAAGGTGGAACTATAATGCACATATTAATATTATGCATACACCATATGCATCCAAAATAATAATACTTCAATTCATTTGAAGCGTATGAGTGATATTTTAATATGAGTAATATTAACGCCAATCATACGTCAAGGTGGAACTATAATACATATATAAATATTATTCAGACACTATATGCACCCAAAATAATAATAATAATATATATTATATTTTTACAATAAGTTCTTGACACTCATACTCCTAGGTAGAATTCTAAATTATTATTAATACGCAAATTTTAGCCAAAAATATTACATTCTACAAAAATACGTTAAAGCTTGTTTAGAAATTTCAATTGACAACATTTTTTCTGGGTAATTATTTATACAGGAAGAAGCTTTTTAAAGTTTATTTTTAAAAATTCCTAAAAAAAATGACGAAACTCATGTTTTTCGGAAAATTACTGGTTTATATGACAGGGAAAATGTTCCCATAATTTATGAAACACGATTTCTTTAATGTGGCCTAGGCTGGCTTCTCAGCATCGCATCATGCCAACACAATTTTCTAAGACCTTGGTGACCCTTTCTGACATGAAAATGATTGAATCTCATGAATGGCTATCTCTTAAGGTCCTGAATAGTTAATGGACAGTTCGCATTACATCGGTACTTCACGGGTCCCCTAAAATAAAAAGAGACCACTATTTGGCCAATCCTTTATGGAGTACCATGTCAAGTGAGTCAATTTTGAAAAACGATGTCTTCTGATCGGGATGAAACGTGCACCATGTTTAGTCCTATTAGATAGTAGTTATGACACAAAATTTCAACGAGATCGGTTGTTACTGTCCTGTGATGTTGAATCTTGACATTTTGGTCAAATGGTCCTTCTTTCCCCTTCATACAACTAATTACCTATTGCAATTAGAAAATGTTACCCAAAGTGTTTTCGCACGCTTTTCTTCAATCTTTTTAAGAAAATAATTCGCAAAAATTTTTTTTTGCGAAATTAACTTGTTTAGGCATTTTTGTAAAAACTAATATTTTTATATTTTGTTTAAATGCTCAAAATAAGCTTAGGTCATTTTTTTGAGAAATTAAAACTTGTTTTGACATTTTTGTAAAAACCAATATTTTTATTTTTGACTTTTTTTGCTCAAAAGAAAACGTAGGTAATTTTCTTTAGGTGCTTTATGGTCTTTTAGTAAGATGGGACCTGATTATCCATCAAAATAAAGATAAACCCCTAAAAAGTGACGTTCAACCATACATTTTAGCATATCCGGAGAACCATTTGTCGTAATTGGTTCCGGAGAGCTTTAAATAATCCTAAATTAAGTAGCCTTTATATTCTTCTAATATAATTTCTTTATCCCATTAACGGTTTCAAAGATTTCTAACAAGATATTGCGAAAAAATCCCAATTTTAATAATTTTTTATGTAAAAGCTCTTACAAAATTTAATTAATTTTATTTTATTTTATTTTATTTTATTTTATTTTATTTTATTTTATTTTATTTTATTTTATTTTATTTTATTTTATTTTATTTTATTTTATTTTATTTTATTTTATTTTATTTTATTTTATTTTATTTTATTTTATTTTATTTTATTTTATTTTATTTTATTTTATTTTATTTTATTTTATTTTATTTTATTTTATTTTATTTTATTTTATTTTATTTTATTTTATTTTATTTTATTTTATTTTATTTTATTTTATTTTATTTTATTTTATTTTATTTTATTTTATTTTATTTTATTTTATTTTATTTTATTTTATTTTATTTTATTTTATTTTATTTTATTTTATTTTATTTTATTTTATTTTATTTTATTTTATTTTATTTTATTTTATTTTATTTTATTTTATTTTATTTTATTTTATTTTATTTTATTTTATTTTATTTTATTTTATTTTATTTTATTTTATTTTATTTTATTTTATTTTATTTTATTTTATTTTATTTTATTTTATTTTATTTTATTTTATTTTATTTTATTTTATTTTATTTTATTTTATTTTATTTTATTTTATTTTATTTTATTTTATTTTATTTTATTTTATTTTATTTTATTTTATTTTATTTTATTTTATTTTATTTTATTTTATTTTATTTTATTTTATTTTATTTTATTTTATTTTATTTTATTTTATTTTATTTTATTTTATTTTCATCAGTTCAGTCACCATGTTCCACCTAGACGTATGCGTTTTTAACACTCATAACATGTATGGGAAATAAATTTTAAAATTTTAAAACAAGTTGATAATAAATTTTATTTCTAATACAAAAAATAGTCGCATGACTAATAGTTTATAGAAGTATTTACCAATATTTGATATTTAAAAAAGGTCGAATGAAAACAAAATCTTATGTATGTAATGTCTCTCATATTTCAAGGTGATAGGCAAAAATCCAACGAAAAACACGCTCAACCCAATAACAGTCACGTTTTAAATAATATACATATTCAATATAAAGAATAAAAAAGGATATTCGCCAATTGATGTATGTATTTTATCTAAGCGTATTGAGCTTTTAACACTCACGCGTCTACCGGAGCATTATATGTTAATATTATTCATACGCCACGCGCATAGAAAAAATTAACATAAGAAGCAAAAGCTAGAAGAGGGTTTTATTTAAAGATGGAAATCATTTTTTATTGAATTAATCTTAGGTGTAAAAATAAACCAGCAAATCGACAGATAAGGGAAGATTAGAAAGGATATTCAGCACTCTTGCTTTAAAAATTATATTTGGTTTTGAGAATAAAAATCATAGAATAAAAACTGTTTCATATATTTTTGAAAAAAAAAATTATCAAAAACGGGCTTAGCTGGGTCAACATTCTACCCAAAGTGGAATGAAATATTCATGAAAGTTATCCAGAAAAGTAGTATAGACATTTAAGGAATCCAAAAAGTTTAACTAAAACTATGCATATGAACTGTCTGAAACGTATACGTCTATAAGGCCTTGCATGGTATAATTATTCATACGCTACACACTACAAAAATAAACACAAGCAGCTACAGCTTTTGTTGTTACATCTTCTTTGAAATAAGTAGTTCAATTGCGTAAACTAATTAAATCTATTTTGACTGATTAATAAATTATTATCATACATATACATGCGTCTAATTTCGATAAGCATACATGTTTATCATATGCGAAGAATAAATATTAACTAACCACTAATGCATCAAGTTTAATTAATTGGAAGAAATCTTACAATTGTTGTGTAATTTATTCTCTATTTAATTAATTATTTTCTGTAAATAAAGATTATCTAAGAAATTTGTAATGAATTAATAGTTTTTATTTGAAATATAAAGTAAGCATATTATCAATATTTCATAGCAAGCGCTGATATCATTCCGCCAAGATGACAGGCCAAAATTTCTCGTAGTAACATAAAAAAAGCGAAAAACCTAAAAAGCAAAACTCGTTTTTATTTTATTTTGTACTGTTGTACTCTAACGTTTCCCAATATAAAGATATTCACTTTGTAGGATAAATTTACATATTTCACCTAGACGTATGAGCTTTTAACAATCAAACGTCTAGGGGGTATTATTTATTAATATAAGTCATACGTCACATAGTCCCAAAAAAAGAAGGATGCATTTTATTCATAGAAAGGAGGAATTCCTTTGCTGAATAATATTCATGTGCTAGATGAATTAAGAGGTGAGGAATTAGTGTAAATTGTAGATTCATATAAGTCATAGGTCACACACGAGTATACCCAAAAACGAAGGATGCATTTAATTCATAGATAGACGTATTTAAGTTTCTGAATAATATTTATAAGGGGAACATAAGCAAATACTTGGGAGTAATCTTGGATCAGAAACTGTACTGGAAAGATCATCTTGAAGAAAGAGTTACAAAGGCACACAGATGTTGGTCGTTGTGCAGAAGAGCTATAGGTTTAAAATGGGGACTACGTCCAAATATGACCCACTGGCTTTACATGAGCGTGATTAGACCAATAATCACCTACACCTCTGTAGTGTGGTGTACATCAATGGACAAGAAGTGCAACGTAATACCTTTGCAAAAAATTCAACGTATGTGCTGTCTAGGCATAAGCGGGGCATTTAGTACTGCACCAACAAAAGCGTTGGACACTATACTGCACATCCAACCAATAGACATCCGTATAAAGTATGACAGCCCTCACAGCAAGACGTCTACAAGTGATGGGTGAATGGATAAATCGAGACCACAAGTCGTACCATCAGAAGATTTTAGAATATCTAGTTGGTCACATTCAAACGCCAGAAATCTCGGACCGCATTCCTGAAGTGCGGCTTACAGCTAACTGTGATACGTTTGTGCCAGACAGACGCTCCTGGGAAAATGGAACTTTGGCCCATGTGCCAGTGGGAACCAGCTGCTACACGGATGGGTCCAAGCGAGGAGGAAGGACGGGTCTGGGACTTTTTATTGATGAACCAGAAGTCGAACTTCACTTCCGCCTCCCTGACCATGGTATTTCAAGCAGAAGTTCGAGCAATCACGGAGTGTGTGAACTGGCTCAGTAACACGACAAAGCCTAAATATGCCAACATCTTCACAGATAGCCAAATGGCGATTAAAGCAATAACATCGGAAAGGGTCAAATCCAGAACTGTGTTGGACTGTAAAAGAACGATAAATGATTACTCAGCCCATGGTCAAATGCGTATTTGCTGGGTACCAGGACACAGCGGAGTGATTGGAAATGAACGGGCAAACAACTTGGCTTCAAAGGGCAGAGAACTTCGAGTAATAAACTTGAAAAATTGGAAACCTTTCGAAGCCACGAAAAATGAGTTGAAGCACTGGGCAGTGATGGCTCATAAAACTATGTGGAATAGCGCAACAGTAGGAGCAACTGCAAAGATACTGTGGGGTGACCCAAATGAAAAGAAAACAAGAAGTTTTCTGAAACTAAACAAAATCGATATTAGTAAATGATGAGTGTTCTAACAGGACACTCAAGCTTACAAGCTCATCTTCATCGCATAGGACTAGCAGGAAACAACGAATTCAAGGCATGCAGGGAAAACATCGAAACGATGGAACATTTTCTGTGTCACTGCCCGGCTTTCACACATGCAAGATCCCAACATTTCGGGTCCGACATATTACCAGACTTGACTCATCTCAGAGGATATGACTGGAAGATACTGAGAAAATTCGCGTTCAGTACCGATTTTCTGTAACTCGTGAGGTATAAAAAGATCATAAATAGGGAGCGCACAACAGGCCGAACCACTGGCTTAAGTGTATGTCCGTGGACGTTTAGATGTCTCCTCTCTTCAACCTAACCTAATTGTTTTATCAAGTTAATTTTAATGCTACAAACCATTTTCGGTGGACTTTTCATAAAAATTCTAATTATATCTTTAAAAATTTATTTCTATATTTTTTATTTCGACAACTCAGAATCGATCTAATTTTTCTTCTTTAAACTTTTTACGAAAAATAGTGCATATGTATTCTACCTATGATGTAAATTTTAAAATCGCCACGACTTTGCCTCAAAATTACTAAAAATCTTCTAGAAAAAAAATGTTGGAAAAAAAATTGTTGAACGGATTTTTGCGGCAATAAAATACATGACAAATATTATACAAATCAGATAAAACTTCAGCCACATCTTTGAAAACTTTACATTGAGGAAAATTTCCTTACAAAAGCATATTTCTGTAGCTCTAATTTTTTCCAGTTGAAATTCCAACCGCTGGGCGTATGATTAATAACGATACATATACCACCTGGACGTATAAAAGGTATTCTATTATTGATTTCTATTAATAAACGATTTCTGCCGAATTGAGCTTTAGTTCCTAAACCTTTGACGTATGATCCATATTAGTATATGAGAGTGGAATTGTTAAAAGTTCATACATCTAGAAGCAAAACATTTCAATTTATGACGGCCTCATCCTTTAAAGCAAATATTTTTCTATTTTTAAATGTAACTTTAGCAATAAAAGACAATATTTGCTTTCTGTTGCATTAGTTCGTTGGCTTAGTATGACTTTTACCTTGTTTCGCGGAATTTAAATCATATATTTTCTTCACCATGAAATTGAATTTCATTGATTTCATGTTAAATAGTTTATAATTATATTCGCTATTAAAAAAATATTTATGTTAGGAGATTTTTTTTATATAATTTCGAAGCAAACCAATTTATAAATAATATTTGTATTAATTTTTTTTTTTGGTCCTTTGCTCTACACTTGAACGACGGGAATAATTATATGCATATAATATTTGTATTAGTTTAAAACATTAGACGCGCGATAGAATGAACGTAAAACATACATTGATAAACTAAACAATTTCTTAGAAATTTAACATAAATTGTTTGTTAATATGTAATTCTACAAAATCTACAGTCTTCTCTAATTTCTCACTTCCTAGTCTATTCCATAAAACTATGATTCTGAACTGAACGACACTTATGTACGAATAAATTTCATCCTCCTTTTTTGGGACTATGCGGCGTATGACTAATATTAATATATAATACCACCTGGACGTATGAGTGTTAAATGTTCATACGTCTAGGTAAAATATACACATTTGGATCAGATCTATTATTTGGTAAAAGACGTGTTGTAAATAAAGTCGAGTTTTTCTTTTTGTTTAGGGCTTTTGTCTGCGTGTTATTACGTCCACGTTTTGAATGATTTTATCTATCTATATAATGTTATTAATATGCTTACTTTATATTTAAAATACAAGTTATCAATTCATATCGATACCTTCATTTCAAAGTATGCTAAGTAGTCATTTTTAAATTCAAAATATTACAATTTATGTTCAGCCAAATTTGATGTTTATCCCTCAAATCAATCAAAAGTTATTAACAAATCCGTAACTATCATTGGATTTGCATCACAAAGAAATTCCTTAAAAATTTAAATTTCATACAATTTTGATCGCCTCTCCTGAGAAACAACCTTTTTCGACTTAGCATGTTGTGAAATGGAGGTATTGATATACTCCTTTGAAAACTGCAAATAATAAAATACTAATTAATTAAATAGAGAATAAATTATACATCAATGGAGATACTTCCATTATTTAATTAACATACATGCATTAGTGTTCATGTTTATCCTTGTTGTATGCTTTATATTTACATTTATAGAAATTAAGATAATAAAATACACATATGTATGATAATAATTTATTAATCAATCCGAAAAGATTTAATTAGTTACCGTAACAACATAAGCTTTAGCTTCTTCCTTTTGTTTTTGGAGTATGTGGAGTACGTGGCGTATGAATAATTTTAATGTATAATGCCACTTAGGCGTATACGTTTAAAAAGTTCATCGGCATAGGTGTCATAAACAGATTTCCAGTAGATGTATTTTATTTAGAATTTAAAAAAAAAAATCGTTGATTACATTTTCACATCATCAGCTAACGTCATGTATTCATACGTCAAAGTAACCATTGGAAATGCGTTTGTAATAACATGACTACAAGAAATCTGTTGAAAGAAACAAATAAAACTCACCTTTTATTACAAGAGTCACGATTCAAAATAATGCAAATTCACTTTAAAGAAAGAAAAATTGATGCAACTGTTTATGACACCTGTGCGTATGAAATTTTTAAAACTCATATGCCTAGGTGTTCATGTACATTAAGATTATTCATACGCCTCATATTCCAAAAAGAAAAATTATAAGCCACAGCTTTTGCACTTATTAAATGGGGTATTTCAATTACGTAAACTAATTAAATCTATTTGGTTAATTTCATCAATTAATATCATACATAAACATGACTTCAATTTCAATAAGTAAACATATTTATCATACTCCAAGAATAAATATTAACCACTAATGATGTTTAATTCATTGAGCAAAGTCTTTCCATTGTTGTGTAATTTATTCACTAATTAATTAATTATTATTTCATTATCTTCAGTTAGTAAAGATTATCTAAACAATTATTCATGAATTTATAATTTTCATTTGAAATATAAAAAGAGCATATTATCAATATTTCAAAGCAATCGCTAACATCCTTCATACATATGTACCTCAAGATGACAGGCCAAAATTGCTCATAATAACACAAAAATGAAAAAACTAAAAAGCAAAAGCAAAACTCACATCCTTTATTACAACAGTCACATTTCAAAATATAGAAAAAAGATTCCCTTTGTAGGATAACAAATACGATCCAATTTGCATATTTCACCTAGACGTATGAGCTTTTAACTCTCATACGTCTAGGCGGTATTATTTATTAAGATTAGTCATACGTCACATAGTTCCAAAAAAGAAGAATACATTTTATACATAGAAATGAGTTGAGAATGAGTCATATATATATTCCCCAATAGAAGGACTAAGAAAGAAATGAGGAATTATGGTAAATTGTAGATTTATATCAGTCATACGTCACATATACCCAACAAAGGAAGATGAATTTAATTCATAGAAAAACGTCTTTTGGTTACATAATAATATGTTTAAGGAGAACATAAGCAAATGGCTCAAGATGTGAAGAATTAGAGAAAATTGTAGAATGTACATATATTATTACAATATTCACAAACAAATTATGTTAAATTTCCAGGAAAATTCGTTCAATGTATGTTTTACCTTCATTCTACGAGTATCAGTTCTATAGGCCTGTATCGAATTTTCTTATTTATTACTATTATTTCTTCATAAATTGGATTGCCTCAAAATTATTGCAAAACAAATTTCTACTAAAGTAAAAAATTATTTAAATAGTGAAATTAATCAGTTATAATTTTTTTTTCATAAACCACATAGTTCATATACTGTAAGAATAATAAAATGAACTCATCACCATTTAAAGGTCTTGGTAGGAAGAAAATATATTCTCAATTCCATGAAGACCTCGAGCACTATTAATTATTAATTTAAAAATTAATTAATACAGGTCGAAAAAATACATAATAAACAATTCCATGAACTGTGATAAAAATTATACTAAGCCAAGAAACAACTGCAACAAAAAATTAAAACTCGTCCTTAATTACTACAGGATTTTTTTTTTAATGAAAAAAATTGGCACTTTAAAAGATGAGGCAGACATAAATTTAAATGTGTGACTGCTATACGTATGAGTTTTTAACACTCATACGTCTGGGGGGTCATTACATATTAATATAAATCATACGCAATTTTTTTGGGAACTACAACTCATTTTGAAAGAAAACGTCTAATTACACAGTTCAACATTTTCGGGGTCATCGAAAGTTGACTCCGTTTTGACTTCAGTTTCTGCAAGTGCTTATCGAAAGTAACAAAATATCATTTGGGTTTTTTCTAGTTTAGCTCTAGTTCGGATTTTATCGTATCGTGAATATTTTGCCTGAAATTTAATTTTGAGTATTTTTTGTGAGAAAATGTATTTTTTTCTGAGACAATGTGATTTTTCCATCCGAAATATCAAGTTAACCGATGGGAATTTTATTTTATGGCCCTCAGCATAATTGTAGGTGTAGACTAGGAGAAAAAAGATGCAAATCAAACTGGTTTGAAAAAACAGCAACTAGTGCTTCAAAATCACAAAATTGTCGAGAAATTCTAAAGTTGTTGAAACATTTCTGCACATAATTTATCATAACTCGGAAACGACTTGACCGATTTGGTTGAATTAAATTTAGGAATATTTAGACTAATATTATCTTTAACCGATGCCTATACAAATTTGTATCTCATCAGTAGTCTCAGAGCTAGCTCCGCTACATAACCCCAATTTTTGGATCTATATTAACAAATCGTTAAAAATGCACCTAACAACGGGGAGGGCGAGGATGAAATGTTCTACAATATTGTTGGCCATGAAATTTTACTATATATGTCAGAATACCCCAAAGCCCAAAACTTAACACAAACTCCAAGAAACAGTCAAATTCTAGTAAAAAAAATCTTTACTGCTATCGTGTTGCTTGGACCACTGGTTCGTATGAGTATTATTTAATGTTATTCATACAACATAGTGGACAGCATTGCTTCACGTACTGGTGAAGAGAGTTTTCATTCCAGCCCTCGCCATTTTTAGCTGTGTTTTTTAAGATTTGTTAAAATGGAGCCAACAATTATCGTTATGTGAGGCAGCTAGCTCTGAAATTATTGATTATATTAAAAACTTGTGTCGACATTGGTTAAAGGTAATGTACGTCTAAATTTTCCTACATTTATTTTAACCAAATCGGTCAAGTCGTTTCTGAGTTATGATGAGTTATATGAAGAAATGTTAAATTTGCAATTTCTCGACAATTTTGCGATTTTGAAGCACTAGAAGCTGTTTTTTCACCCCAGTTTGTTTTACAGATTTTTCCTCTTGGTCTATACCAACAATTATGCTGATGGTCATAAAAAAAATTATTATCGATTAATTAGATATAGCAGTTGGAAAAATTAAATTTTGTCAAAAAAAATGCTTAAAAACAAGATTCAACTGGAGTTAAACCAGTAACACCCAAATCACATTTTGTTACTATCGATAAGCACTTTCAGAAACTGAAGACAAAACGGAGTCAACTTTTTATGTGTTGCACTTTGTAATTATACTCAACATTTTTGGGAACAACAACTCATTTAGAGGAAAAATATTCGATTATAAAAACGACAACAGTAATTATTAAAATCTATATATTTTAAGTCAAGTGTTAAGTGTAAGTTCCCAAATTAATAATAATATACCTTTTAACACTCATACGTTCAGGTGGTATTATGTATCAATATTAATCATATGCCAAGCGATTCAAGGCTGGGTTAGGCAAACTTACCGTAACTTAACTCTATCGCTGTAGTAACGTTGCCCGCTGGTTCCATTAATCAAAAATTGAAAAACGTGCCATATGTCTCAGACATTTACAACCAAAATTGTAAAATCCTTATTTTATTTTATATGTTCTTGATCTTATTTTAATATTTTATTATTTATTTATCATTCCATTTCAAAAGTTTAACGTCCAATCAAATTTCGGCATATTAAGACGTCCGTTTACGTTTAGTTGGCTAATCGTTTACACTGATTTCCATATGTCAGGTCGAACCAGCTGAGTCGTTACGCTACGGGGGCATTACGGTTTCGTTTGCCTAACCCAGCCATCAAACTTAAACTATAGAGAGAGAGAGAACCAAAGAGATAAATAGCTAGATTAGAGGAATTTATCGAAAGACCAACAGAAATAATTAAAATCTATAGATTTTAGACTAATAAATTAATTATTTATAAATTAATAATAACACTGTGTTAGTCGGAATATTCAAACAGAAAGGAGACCATACGGGTAAACATATTTCCACAATGTTGAATCCGGTGCTGTTGACAATGTCGTCTATTTTGAGAGAAATAATTCTCCAAAGGTCTACTTTATTTTTGCTTTAGAATGAAGCGTATGTTCCGAAGCCTTCTGCTTCAAATTCACCACCGAACCAACTAACCCTTCTCATTTCCCAGCAAAATCCGCGGACGAATATCTTTAAAACTAGAGCTGAACTAGAAACGGCTACCACCACTAATTTTAGCTTCTCTAAGCAGGTTTATCCATATTGTCGGGGTATCCAAATGTTTTTCTTTCAATAATCTTGTTATTTAAATTAAAAATAAGATTTCTCATTGTTTTTGTTTTTGTTATTCGATCTGTTATGACTTTTCATAGTTTTTCTTTTGACTATAAAAAATTTTAAAGATTTCTTTAATGCAAGGTTTCTTAGGACAAAGCGTAAGTTTTTCATTTCGTATAATTATTTTTTTAATATAACCTCAATTTGATGATATACATATCTGAGGAGCTATAAAGGTGGCTGAAATTTTATTAATTTTTATTTTAATATTTGTCATGTATTTTATTTCATACATATACATTATGTGAGCAAAGATCCTTCTTACAACCCTTCCAAGATTTATCCATCTATTACCATCTCTGTCTACTGTAATTTAGCTCGTTTAAT
This sequence comes from Eudasyphora cyanicolor, assembly GCA_963930755.1. Lineage (NCBI taxonomy): Eukaryota > Metazoa > Arthropoda > Insecta > Diptera > Muscidae > Eudasyphora > Eudasyphora cyanicolor. Next base: position 11,256,334 of record OZ005738.1, on the reverse strand, counting down.
TTATCACGTCATTTATACATTTTGTATGTACATTTTATATTTTATTTATACATTTTATATATACTCGTACATATATCTACGCGTGTGTGTGATTAATTTCTAACAGGAACCCAATGTCACTCATACGTCAAGGACAGAAAGGGAAGAAAGGAAACGTGCTTAAAATTCCTTTAGAACATTTTTATATTAGACGAAACGGAGGAGAAACAAACAAAATTCACTTCTCATTACATCCGTCAGGAGAGTTCAAAGTAATAAATATTTTCTTTAAAGAATAAGACAATCAATCTGCATGTGTCACCTGGATGTATGAGTATTTTAAAACTCATACGTCTAGATGGTATGGTATATTGATATCAATCATACGTCCCATAGACCTAAAAATAAAAGATAAATCTCATGAAGAAAGACTGATTTCGGAAAAGAAATCATAAGTGCTTGGCATTGAGAATATTGACTGAATATACAACGAAATATCTTATAATTGGCTTGAAATACCCATAATTCCTTTATTTATTAATAAAAAATCTTATAATTGGCATGAAATACCCATGATTCCTTTATTTATTAATAAAAAATCTAATAATTGGCTTCAAATACCCATGATTCCTTTATTTATTAATAAAAAATCTAATAATTGGCTTGAAATACACATAATTCCTGAATTTATTAATAAAAATTCAAAATACTCTAAATTCCGTTAAAAATCTTCCTTTAAGTCACGCATTTAATTTTCATTTTTCCTAAACTCAATCTCAGAACTCAAATTTTGAATAATTTATATTTTTCACATTTTCCCTCCGATTGTTTATTTTCTCTATCTTTTAAAAAGTTATGCAATAAATCTTACAAAGCAGAAAATTCTTTTAAAGTCAAGGATTTTTTTCTTTGTATTTTTTGTTATCCATTGTAATTTATTATGTGTTACATTTTATTTATAAATTTTATATAAGCGTATGATTAATTTTTTTTCCGAACACAAACCCAATGTCACTCATACGTCAAGGTGATTGTTGCTGCAAACGTGCCCGTACAACTCTGGCCAAGAATGGAAGAAGACAAACAAAACGAAACAGACAGGCAACAATGGAAGAAGAAAAAAACTCACCTTTACACTCGCTCAGTCACTCACGGTTACAACAGTCACGGTTTAAAATAATAAATATACACTTTAAAGGATATGATGTGGCATGCAACAATTTGCATATTCCCCTAAGGCGTATGACTGCTCTGAGCATAACCTATTAATATTAATCATACGTCAAGTCAGGTCACGTTGGAGCAAAAGGGGAATATTAAAAGTTAGGTAAATGGCATAAATTGTTGATATTTAGGGACATTCGTTCAATTACTGGATAAAAGTCGTCGGTTAGAGGGAAATGTCAAGTGATAGGAAATGCGAAAAAAATTGTTTATTTTTTTAGCATTAGAATGTTGATTGGTTAAACAATTACATTTTTGCCACCTTGACGTATTTTTTTAAAGTTAATCATACGCCACATATGTATATGCAAAAACATAAAATTTATAAAAATATATTTTTCAGATAGATATACTTTGGGATATCCAAAAGTGTTCCTTTTTGAAAATCTTATTATTTTTTTTTTGGCATTAGAATGTTGAGTAGGGAAACAATTACACTTTTGCCACCTTGACGTATGATCAACATTTTGTTTTTCAACATTTGTTATTAAAGTTAATCATACGCAACATATGTATATGCAAAAACATAAAATTAATAAAAATATAAATATTTTTCAGATAGATATACTTTGGGATATCCAAAAGTGTTCCTTTTTGAAAATCTTATTATTTTTCCGCCTAAGTCAAAAACGCCTTTATTATTATTCGTAAATACAGAAAAGGTTATAGATAAAAATTAAAGATTCAGAAAAGAAAAGAGAAAATGATAAAATAAATTAAATGTTTAAAAATATATTTCTGAACAAATTAATAAAAAATTTATAAGAAATTTGAAAATGATAAAATAAATTAAACAATTTATTTCCACATTTTTAATTTTTCAAATGATTTTTGCTCATTTTATGTCTCCCATTCCTGAGAGAAGAAGAACCTAATACAGGGTTTTCCAATAAGAGTGATATGGTTTCTTTAAAAAAAAAACAGATTTATTGTTAAGGAAATTCAAAACTTTTTTATTTTATATGAAGTACAATCGATACAATTAAGTTCTAAATAAAACGTCTTTCAAATGGCCTCGACGACTTCTTCTGCAGAAACGAATTCGATGAACCCAATTTTCGAGCACTTTTTCCACTAAATCAAGTCGTATGTCATGAATGGCACGTTCAATATTGACTTGTAAAGCTTGAAGAGAGTCTGGTTTATTTCGAACGACCAATGACTTAAAATAACTCCACAAGAAATAGTTTAATGGTGTTAATTCACAACTTCTTGGAGGCCATTCGAAATCACAATTTCTTGAAATAATCGAATCTCCAAACTTTTCTCGCAACAATTCAATTGTTTCATTTGCTGTGTGGCACGTAGCCACAATCGGTCAATAGCTCTTAAGGAGAGCTAAAATATTGCTCATGGGTGTCAAGGTCGTATATCGACTGGAAAGTGTTTTTTTTATTTAAAAAAAATGGACTTAGCATCATTTTCAAATGTGAACGGAAAGTTTATTTTTGATTTAGCTCCATAACGGTACGTCGGATCGGGAATCGGCCAATGACAAAAATATTGCTCTTAATGAGAGCTAAAATGGGTGTCAAGGTCTTAGGTCGACTGGAAAGTGTTTTTTTTTATTTAAAAAAAATATGGAACTGGAAAAGCTGCAATTGGAGAACGATTATTTTAATAATAAAACTGAATAATTTGTAAACGTTGTTCTTGCGTATATTTCTCCATTATGAAATTGTAAACACTACTGAATACAATGAAAAACAAATCACAGATCATGACATATTACAAATGGCCGAAACGTCACTTCAAAATCATATCATCCCTATTGGAAAACCCGTTAGATAAAAATTAATGTTTTAGTTATTCGTTCAGCTTGAGGCCATAAATAAAACAATTTTATTTTTAAAATTATTGTTTCATTACAAATTTTTATTCCCGATATTTCGAACGACTTCGTCGATCATCTTCAGGGGTTTACAATTTATAAAAACGAGTAAAGTAAGGAATCCTTTCTTTTTCACTTTACAACTGACAAATTTATTTTAAAAATTAAAGATTCAAAAAAAAAGAAAATGATAAAATAAATTAAATATTTAAAAAATATATTTCTGAATAAAATAAAAAATATATAAGTATAAGAAAATAATAGAATAAATATATTTCTACATTTTTCAAATGGTTTTTTCTCATTTTATGAGCAAAAGATATAAGAAAATGATAAAATAAATTAAACAATTTATTTCCACATTTTTAATTTTACAAATGATTTCTACTAATTTGTCCCCCATTCCATAAAAAAAGCAGAACAAATATTCCAACAACTGCTTACGACAATAATTGGAAATACTTATCTTCTGTACAGTCTCAAGTACAATTTGCTTCTTTTTATTTCTATAGCTTTTCCCCTGGTAAACCATATTATTATGAACTTTACTTTAATGGTGCATTGTTGTATTGTTCACACAAAAAAAAAAATACAAAAGACAAATGTTGTAAAGTTTTCAGCCAAAGATAACACAAAAGTATGATAGGAACGTCCTAAGAGAACAAGTGGGTTTGTATATTCCCATTGCAGGAAGAAAATACTTGTTTTCTATTTCACTTGAAACTTTTGAAGATTTTATAGGAGACAGAAAGTACATAATTTGAGCACGGGCAGGGGGAGCTCAAGTTTTGATTTATAAAGAATTTTGGAAAAATAATAATAAATATGGGCACAACTTTGTTTACAGACACAACTTTGATTCAAAATAATAAATATACCTCTATTAGGTAGACATGCTTGAATTTAAATATTCCACCTAGACGTATGAGTGTTATTTTATGTGTATAATGAATAATATTGGTGCACGAACAGGCAAACGAAGTTTTTTACTGAATTTTCACTGTTTTTTGGGTGTTTGTGTTATGTTTTCGGCTTTGATATGTTCTGACATATATAGTAAAAAATCATGACCAACATTTTTGTAGAATATTTCATCCCCGCCCTCCCATTTTAGAGGTTTTTTTTACAATTTGTTAAAATAGAGCCAAACATGAACATTACGTGGGAGAGCTAGCTCTGAAACTATTGATCTGATTAGAAACTTGTGTTGGCATCGGGTAAAGGCAATGTACGTCTAAATTTTCCTAAATTTATTTCAAACAAATCGGTCAAGTCGTTTCCGAGTTATGATAAATTATATGCAGAAATGTCTCAAAAATTGAATATTTCTCGACAATTTTGCGATTTTGAAGCACAAAATGCTGTTTTTTCATCCCAGCTTGGTTTACATATTTTTTCTCCGAGTCTATACCTACAATTATGCTGAGAGGCGTAAAACAAAATTCACATTGGTTAATTAGATATAGCCGTTGGAAAATTACATTTTCTCAGAAAAAATGCTCAAAATCAAGTTTCAGCCAAAATATTCGCGATACAATAAAATCCAATTCGAAGCTAAACCAGAAAACCCCAAATGACATTTTGTTACTTTCGATAAGCACTTTCAGAAACTGAAATCAAAATGGAGTCATCTTGTGTTATTATTAAAATTTCATACCAATATTAATAGTAAAAGTATTTCGAATCGCAAACAATTTACACTGATAAAAGTTAGAGCGCCCCAGTAAGTGAGTTGGTAGCGTGCTCTCCTATGAGTTTGGGAGTCGTGGGTTCGATTCCCACCAGAGGCTCTGGTCGGTCGCTGCAAAAACTTGCCACATGGTCCTTATAACCCCGTTTTCCCCTGGGTTACAATACTTTGTATTGTAATTAATATAAATAAATAAAAGTTACAAAATTATTTTCATAAGTTTATTTTTATTCGACCTTTTTAATATCCAAATTGTTATAAGTGATAGTCAAGTAAATTAAATTTTGTCCGATATTTCGCAATTTCCTTGAATTACTTCATCAGGTATGTTCTACAAATTATTAAACAGATATTAATGTTATTATTATCACCGATATTTCGGTTCCGACATATTGCCAGACTTGACTCATCTCAGAGGATATGACTGGAAGATACTGAGAAAATACGTGTCTAGTACCGATTTTCTGTAACCCGTGGGGTATAAAAAGCATAAATAAAGAGCGCACAACAGGCCGAACCACTGGCTTAAGTGTATGTCCGTGGACATGAGACGTTTAAACGTCTCCTCTATTCAACCTAACCAAACCAAACCTAACCTAACCTAACCTAACCTAACCTAACCTAACCTAACCTAACCTAACCTAACCTAACCTAACCTAACCTAACCTAACCTAACCTAACCTAACCTAACCTAACCTAACCTAACCTAACCTAACCTAACCTAACCTAACCTAACCTAACCTAACCTAACCTAACCTAACCTAACCTAACCTAACCTAACCTAACCTAACCTAACCTAACCTAACCTAACCTAACCTAACCTAACCTAACCTAACCTAACCTAACCTAACCTAACCTAACCTAACCTAACCTAACCTAACCTAACCTAACCTAACCTAACCTAACCTAACCTAACCTAACCTAACCTAACCTAACCTAACCTAACCTAACCTAACCTAACCTAACCTAACCTAACCTAACCTAACCTAACCTAACCTAACCTAACCTAACCTAACCTAACCTAACCTAACCTAACCTAACCTAACCTAACCTAACCTAACCTAACCTAACCTAACCTAACCTAACCTAACCTAACCTAACCTAACCTAACCTAACCTAACCTAACCTAACCTAACCTAACCTAACCTAACCTAACCTAACCTAACCTAACCTAACCTAACCTAACCTAACCAAACCTAACCTAACCTAACCTAACCTAACCTAACCTAACCTAACCTAACCTAACCTAACCTAACCTAACCTAACCTAACCTAACCTAACCTAACCTAACCTAACCTAACCTAACCTAACCTAACCTAACCTAACCTAACATAACATAATATAACATAACATAACATAACATAACATAACATAACATTTTTTTTAGTTATAAATTTAAATTTTTTCATATTTAGAAAAATAGAAAGACCAGCTGACGTATTATAAATATTATTAAAAATTCAATGTAATATTAATCATACGATACCACAAAAAATATTTCAAGTCAGATACCTTTTTCTACCGATAAGCTTTAAAAGTAAATATTTTACATATCAAAACCATAAACACGCACAAGTCTAAGTCTAATAAATCTTGAAAGAAATCGAATGCAGACTAAACAATCTGTTGCAAATCAATAGAAAAGCATAGGCAATATAGCTTAAGGATAACATTTAGAAGGAAAGAACAAACTGAATACCAAATATTTGCTTTAAATCCTAGTGAAAAATTCCATAAATTATAAAGCAGTTTCACTGGCAAAACAAGAAAACTCGTCTGCACCGGAATAACGCAAAAACAACCAAGCCCTGCAAATATGCTAATATGCTAAAAAAAAACAAATCCTGCCAGCGACTGAATCCATACGTACATTATTACATTTTAGCTAAACTCCACGAAAAAAAACACTCATACATTTTGATTTGATTTTTCTTCGTATTCTCCTCCTCCTCCTTTTTATGTTGGACTGGCTGGTGAAAATGGCAGCTTTTATTCAATTGCAAACTTTTGCTGCAGGGCATTAATCAGCCCAAAAAAGTTTAGGTTTTTCCGTTTTTTTTTTTGTTAGAGTTTTTGTCGGGGTTTTTTTCTCCATCCTAATATTATGAGTTTATGTCGCTTAGTAGAAGTTACTTAACGCCCTATGAGTTTATTCGGCAGTTCCCAGCTCCTTCTCACCCCTTCCTAACGCATTTTTCTCTCCTCTTCTATATTATGTACACAGCTTTGTGGCCAGCAGAGTCCCTGGAGGAATTTCGGGAGTGATGTGTTTTTATGTTTCAAATTAATGTTCCTGCCAACACATGAACCCAAACAACAGCATTCAAGGAATATGTGATAATGATTTTGAGTACATTTTGTTGAGAGTGTGTGTGTCTTTGGTATTATTTATTAAATAAATAAATTTAATTGAATTAATGAAATGTTCATAAGGTTAAAATGTAGTTCCAAAGTTGAGGTATTATGAGTTAGACGTAGAGGGAAAACATGATTTTGCTGCAGGTAATATTTCCCCAAGGAACTTTAGGTAAAACATATATTTTGTTTGAGTTGAGTGGAGGGGAAATTTTGGCAGACAATACAAAAAGCTGATATCTCAATAGTAAAAATAACTGCTTTTAAATATGTACAAGTATATATTTGCATAAATCTTAAAGCAATATCCCCAAGCATAGAAAACTAATAAACAGATATTTGTTTAATAATTTAAAGAATTATGGTAGGAAATCATAGATAGATGGAAATTAAAGGCGGATAACACAGTGCAACACATAAAAAGTTGACTTCGTTTTGACTTCACTTTCTGAAAGTGCTTATCGAATGTAACAAAATGTCATTTTGATTTTTCTGGTTTATCTCCAATTCGGATTTTTTCTTATAGCGAATATTTTTGCTGAAATTTGATTTTGGGAATTTTTCTAAGAAAATTTAATTTTTCCAATGGCTATATCTAGATAACCGATGGATATATAAAGACTGGGAGGAAAAATATATAAAACAAACTGGTTGAAAAAAACTGCATATAGAGCTTTAAAATTGCAAAATTATCGAGAAATTGTCAATTTGTTGAGACATTTCTACACATCATTTATCATAACTCGGAAACGACTTGTCCGATTTGATTGAAATAATTTTAGTGAAATTTAGGCGTACATTACCTTTAACCGATGTCTACACGCTGAAAAAATATCGCTTCTGTAGTATATCCCAAACATATTCTGCTTAAAACATATATATTTTTAGGGTACACCCCAAATATATAATATTTTACACACACCAGTATTATATGGTTGGGAGGATGTTGTTCTAAACAAAACTATGTTTACGTCCTAATATTTCTTATTTGGATCTATTATTTCCCAAATAAAGATTTATTTGCATGAATATATATCGATACTTAAATTAATTTAAGTTTTCAGCAACTGAAAGTTAAGTTTTAGAAATTTTTAATGTTTGTAAAAATTCTAAAACTTAACTTTCAGATAATATTGATTTTTTTAAATTTGAAAATTATTAATATTTAACGTTTATCGTTATAAATTGTCTCTCATTCGAAATACTTTTCTTGCTGCGTAGGATTAATATTGGAATGCATAATAAAAACACTGTGCAACATTGTAACACAACTCATTCTCACTAGTTTATCTATAAAAAAACTTTTTCTCAGTTGTCCATAAACAACTCTCTCTGTCGTACATAAAACGACTCTATCTCGTTCAGTCGTCTACAAAGGCTGGGTTAGGCAAACGTAAGGCTGACGTAACGTTGCCCGCTGGAGAAATTACCCAAAACTTGACTTATTTTATTTTATATTTCCTTGCAGTATAATTTCAGGCATATGTATATTATTTGAAATTAAAAGAATCAGGGCGTCCTTCAATAATCGCCTATAAATACTCCCTCTCAATCACCTATCAAAAAACCTCTCAGCCGTTTATAAAGGCCGGGTTAGGCAAACTTAACCGTAATTTAACTTTAGCGCCGCCGTAACGTTGCCCGCTGGAGCAATTACCCAAAACATGAAAAACGTGTCGTATCACTCAGACATTGACAACAAATATAGCAACATAATCATTTTATTTTATATTTATTTGCTACTAATTTATTATTTTATTACTTATTTATCATTACTTTTCAAAAGTTTCGCATTAATTTATTCTCTTTTCATTCTTTTACTAATTTTGTTTGCAGATTCACGTAAACGTCCCTTCCAAATCAAACTTCAGCAGATTCTGCCGTCCGTTTACGTTTCGTTTTCGTTGCCTGACGCTACGGGGGCGTTACGGTTACGTTTGCCTAACCCAGCCTTAAAAGTTACTCCCAGTCGTCCAAGATTCCTTATCATGTAAAGAGAGAGTAAAGGGTGGAAAAACATACAAACCACTGGCAGATGACTGTTTTATTAAAATTCGATTATTTAATATAAATATAAGAAACAAATTAATTCATTTTATTTAGTCCATTTTTAGAAATGTAAATTAAATAAGTAAATGTGATTGTGTGTTTAAGACCAATAATGAAGCCGTTCACTACGTGTGTGTTGTCGTGTTTTCGGTGGTTGACGAGTGGTTTCCAGCATCTCCCTTTGATTTTTGTACAGGGTGGCGCAGAATGAGCTATATGGTTTAAATGGTTTATAACATTTTTATCTATACGATTATTACAATTTTTTTTTAAAAAATACAGTATATTAAGAGTATTGGGGAATTTTTGCAATTAGCTTTGAAAAATGATATCCTGTAAGTGATGTCCATTTTCTGCTTCGCACATACGTGCTCTTTTTCCATAACTTTTCGCAAAATTTCGGAAAAATTCGATGATTTTTGTAGGTTGTTCAGTTTACAGTCGTCAATAATAGGCGTGTTTTCGTTACACCATAAGTGCTTAATTTGTATGGGGAGCTAAGCACTTTTAAGCACTATTAGTTCCCGATGAAGTTTGGTGCTTGTGTTCCTGTCTTAAACGAGTATGATGTTGCCAGATTGGGAACCCTATATTTAGCAATATGGCATCCCATTTTTGGAGAGATTTTATCAATTATTGTGAATTAACGGGAAGAAGAAGAACAAAAATGGGAAATTATTTTAATATTTGCAAAAAGAGTGTAAACAATTGAACATAGAATAGTAAATATATGCTTTATAAATACTTTTCACGAATTTTTTGTCTGTTTCGCACTGTTCTTTCTTCGCAACTCATGACACCATTGCTACCACATAGTGAAAATCCGCCACTTATTGCTTATTTGTCAGTTAGTGGAAGTCAGTTGTTTTCGTTGCAAAGTGCTAAACTAAAATTGCTAGCTTGTAACGAAAACATGCCTAATATACTCCTTCCCGGCTGATAAAAAATTCTTCTCTGCCGTCTATAAGAGAAGGATGAGACTCCAGCTGTCTATAAATAGTTCTTTTCAGTCGTCTATAAAACGAATCTTCTATGTCTCTAAAATGGCTCTCTCAGTATTCTATAAAACGAATATTTTCTCAGTTGTCTATAAATTTTCGTTCCTACTTAATCACGTTAAAGCTACCAGTTGTTTTTCTATAAAATGGAAAAATCTAAGGACCTACCACGAATCTGATTTTTTCGATAAAGTTTTCCAATGTCAGACTTTCTTTCCATTCGACTTTTAGAAATTCCTTCCCCACTTGTGTATAATGATTCCATCTCAGTCGTCTTTAAAATACCCAGTTTCCAATCGTCTATAAAGGCTCTCTTTTAGTAGTCTGCAAAATATTTCTTTCCAGTCGCCTATAAGGCTTTCAATAAACGAGTTCTTTTATAATCGCTATATAGACACTCTCACAGTAATTTATGAAATACCCCTTCTCCAAAAGTCTATAATGCCTTCGTCTCAGTAGTAAATAAATGGCTCCATATTTTGCAGTCGTCTATAAAATAATAATTGTCAGACGATTATAAAGTACTCCTTCCGCATCTAAAATACTCTTATTCCAATCGTCTATAGAGGACTCCAATAAGAGACCAACTCGTAGTCGTCTATAGAATATTGGCAAACTATGAAATTTAAATGGATCATTTTCAGTCGTCTATAACAGATGCCTCTCAGTAGTCTGTAAAATATTCCTTCTCAATCAATCGTCTCAGTCGTTTAAAGAGATTTCCTCGAATTTTTCAATAAAAAAATCGATGTTCATCTTATCCAGGGAGAGTCATTTTATAATGACTCTCTCTCAGTCTTACCACTCTCAATCGTTAATAAAAAAATTCCAGTCGAGTTGCCTTTTTTCATTTCATTTTCCTCTGTTGATGGAAGCTTTATGTAATCTCCACTGTTAAACATACTTAACAGTTGTCTATCAATGATACATTCTCCAATCTTCTATGATCAATAAAATACTCCTTCTCCAAAAGTCTAAAAATATTCCGTCTCTGTTGTTAATAAATGGACTTAAAACACCCTTTTTCAAATCGCCTACAAACGTTCTCTCTCGGTAGCAGGGTTACCGTTGACAAATTTAAAAAGGTTGCACAAAAAAGTCGTTATTGCATAAAAATGGGTCTCAGAAATCGTTTGTATGTGATAAGAAATTATTTTTTTTAATTACTTGAGTTAACAGAATGATTTTTGATAGCATAATATTTGTACTCTGCTATAATTGAACCCAGTACATTGCTTAAAATATGAGTTGGCATATTACTCTTGATATTTATTGGATTACATAAATATTGATTATTTTGGTAATCTTGTTCTTAAGTAGTGTAGACCATATTTGATATTTTCCTCTTAGGTTTTTTTTTAAATTTAATGTCTTTAAATGATAAATGATAGTAAAATTGTAAGTACATTTTTACGTAAATCAAACAAATAATACGTTTTATGCTGCAAAATGCAAATTTTGTCTAAAATTTATTTTAACAAAAGTTTCAAAACCCCAAAATACTTCACCCATGCATGGAAAGCGACCATGTCTTTATTATTGATTTTTGAAATTACAAGAAAACAATGAAAACAATTTAGGGAATTTTTATAAATAAATTTAACTTTTATAAAATGTCTTTAACTCATACTAACAATATTTACCTATAATATACTCAATACTGCTTGAATTTTTATTACAAAAAAGTCGCAAAAAAGTCACTGATTGGAAAAGTCGCAAAAAAAGTCAAAAGCCGCCAAAACAGTAGCAAATCGCACAACGGTAACACTGCTCGGTAGTCTGTAAAAATATTAATTTATTCTCTACTATCTTAGTCGCATTCTTCTATAAAATATCACTTCTCCAATCATCTATGTCTCTCCCTCAGTGGCCTTTAAATTATCACTTATCCAATATAATATAAATACTCCGCCTCAGGTGTTAATAAAAGATTTTCCAATTATCTATAAACACTCTCTCTCAGTCGTGATATGATAGTAGTTTATGAAAGACTCCCTTGTGCTCTCTTCTTTCCTATTAAAGAATAGCTATAATCATTATGTGCCCATTTCTCTACAATTTTTGAAGAATATATAAACATTCTGAAATGCCTTAACTAAAATCCCTCTCCTCCACCACTGCTGGCAACTATTTTCGCATTAACCGCTGATTAACTGTAGCACAACTTTTAAGTGCTATCCTCAAAATGGACAGTTAACAAAATTGCAAGTTTACAAAAAACATAAATTTGTTAAATGGGAAAAATCATTTTCTCTCGCTCTATCTCCCTTTACAACCAAGACTTCTCGAAATCCCCATAATACTTATGAAAGAATAGCTGACATTTAATAAAATAACACTAACACTAAATAAAAAATATATATACTCTCAAAATTAAGTGTGATGCCGCCACAGGGCATTCACACAAAATTGCTATTTCAGAGCACGTCTCAGCAGCAACAACGACACACACACACACATCTTCCAACATACCAGCATAGTATGAGAGAGTGTGTATCTTTATAAGTATGTGTTTGTGTGTCATTTAGTGTATAACTTTGGTTGGTTCACTGGCCTAATTTCTTTTCATTTGACCGAAAGCAACAGTCCAGTGCGCTCTATTTATTCCCTTCAAAAGACAACCAAATAAAATGTACCCATTCGACTGTTACTCAAATGCTCTATTGCACTCTTACAACAAAACTGCAATATTTAATTGGGTTTCAATTAATTTGCTCAATGTTTTTCATGACATTTCTTTTTCATAACTTTTTGGAAATCGAACAAAGGAAAAAATATGATGATAGTGTTTTTTGCTGTTTGGGTTTATAATGAATGGAAATGCTTTTTTTCATGCAAATAAAAGTTTTTATCTTAGATATGCTTGTGCTGCCAATATTTCTACGTAAATAGAGCAGAATTATTTGCTATAAGTTGATGTTATGGAAATTTATATATAAAGTATGTCCAGGAAGTATTTTGACATTCTAATTTTTATGGTTAAAAAAGACCCTTTATTTTAATTTTATTTGAATTTGTATACCCTCACTTTAGTGATACGAGGGTATATATCATTTGCTACGGAAAAAAGTGTAACACATCGAAGGAGTGACCTAAGAACCCAAGTATGTTCGGCGGATATTAGTTTTGGGTCATTTTAAGTCGAATGAGCAATGTCCGTCCGTCTGTCTGTCTGTCTGTCTGCTGGCTGGTGCGCACGATAACTCTCGAAAGGAGTAACCGATTGACTTCAAATTTGGTATGCGGTAAAATTTTTATCTATGTCCAAATGAGTTCGAAGATGGGCCATATTGGTCTACTCCTTCTGGTACCTCCCACACAAAGGGTTAAAATTTAGTGAAATATTGATTCTTTAATAACTTCTCTACTACTTATTCGAATCTTCTGAAATTCTACACATAGTATTAGTATATTAGTCGTTATTACCTCGAGAAAAATGGGTGAAGTTGGCATGCCCCTTTTGGTACCTCCCACACAAATGGACCATTTTGCATCAAAATATATCTGCTTATAACTTTAATACAAGTGTATAAAAATGCTTGCAATTTTCTACAGTATAATGTTTATGTGTAAAAAATTGGCATTATTGTACAGCCCCTTTTGGTACCTCCCACACAAATGTACTGTTTCGTACCAAATGTAAACGGCTTGTAACTTTAATTCCAGTGCATACAAATACTTGAAATTTTGTACAGTGTAATGCTGTTATAGTGCATATAGTCCTGTAAAAAGTGCGCGTTATCACCCCGCCCCTTTTTGTACCTCCCACACAAAATGACCAAATCATACCAAAATTACATAGCTCGTAACTTTAATATACCAGTGCACATAAACGCTTATAGTTCGGCACAATGCAATGTATTTAAGAATCTACTGTTTACCTAAAAATATGTGTATTTGGAAAAACCCCTACCGGTACCTCCCACACAAATTGACAGAGTTTTAGTGTAATGTTATATATTACATTACTCACAAAGTGAGGGTATACCTTAGTCGGTTTACCCGACTGAAACTTTCTTACATGTTTAAATTGCATTATGTAGACGACAAGTTAGAGTTTTAGTGTAATGTTATATATTACATTACTCACAAAGTGAGGGTATAGCTTAGTCGGTTTACCCGACTGAAACTTTCTTACTTGTTTAAATTGCATTATGTAGACGACAAGTTAGACAGCAGAATAGCTTCAACAATTGTACCAGATCAGAGTAGGGGTCAATAAACAATACTTTTCTGGCAACAACTCTTGTGAGGATATTATTTTTTGTTGTTTTTTATGGCTAACTCCTTGAAAGAAAATAATTAAATTTTTTACAAATATTTTTTTTTTTTTTTTTTTTTTCCAATTCATTACATTTTTTATTGAATCTTTCATTATTATACAATGAAAATAACAATAAGTGGACAAATCTTAACCTAAAATACTATTCTCTGGGTTGTTGCCATTGCGAACAAACCATTGAGACTTTACACGATTTTTTTACTTAAACAAAAGGTTAACATTTCAAATTTAGGAATTCATAATTTCATTTCATTTTTTTGTTTTAGATATTGATTAGGATTTGGATTTTGATTAGGATTTGTTTTAATTTATATCATGTCCAGCGTATCTCTCCTTCTAAGGCGGTCATGACCTTCAAAATTTAGTAGTTCTCGAGCCAGGATGTTTGGATGATTGAATAGTTTACCCACGTAACACCGGCAATATTTTTCAATTTCCTCTTTTACTGTTGGCATGTTGAGATCCTTATGGATGTTAGCGTTTCTTATATACCATGGTGCACCTGTAATTAAACGAAGAATATTCGATTGTCTTCTTTGTAATTTGCATACATTTGAAGCGCACGCTGTACCCCAGAGCTGGATACCATATGTCCAAATCGGCTTCAATACCGTTTTGTATAAAAGAACTTTATACTCTGGATCTAGGGCAGATCTTTGGCTGATAAGCCACTGAAGTTGATTAGTTTTGAGTTTTATTTGGGTTACTTTAGAGTCTATGTGGCGCGACCACGTCAAACGCCGATCTAAGTGGATTCCAAGGTATTTTACATGATCCTTTTGGGGAATCTGTGAGTTGAAAATAGAAATTGAAGGACTTGCATCCCTTCGCAGGGTAAAAGTAACATGAGTACACTTTGAGGCATTCACCATTATTCTCCATTTTTTTAACCATTCTTCTAGGATTCGGACATGCGACTGCAGGTGATCGGACGCAACTGAAGGGTTTTTGTGAGTACTGACGAAAGCAGTATCGTCCGCAAAAGTAGACGTGAGCGTAAAGTTGGTTATGGGCATATCTGCCGTAAAAATAACGTACAGTATAGGGCCAAGAATGCTCCCCTGTGGGACACCGGCATTTATTTTCTTAGGGCTAGAAAAAATGCCATTTGATTTAACTTGAAAAGACCGGTTAGTCAAATAGCTCCTGAACAGTTTATGCGTGTTGATTGGCAGAAGGTCACATATTTTGTACAAAAGTCCTTCGTGCCAGACTTTGTCAAATGCTTGGGAAATATCTATGAATAACGCCGAACAGTATTCTTTATTCTCAAAAGCTCTTCTGATGCAGGTTACGATACGGTGTACCTGTTCTATAGTATTGTGACTTTTTCTAAAACCAAATTGGTGGTCAGGTATAATATTGTGAGAAATTATGTGAGGTGTGATTTTCTTCATGAGAATGGACTCAAACATTTTTGAAAGTATCGATAGTAAGCTTATAGGGCGATAGGATTTGACTTGAGTTGGATCTTTGCCTGGTTTCGGTATCATCACGATTTCAGACCTCTTCCAAGATAGGGGGAAGTAACCTACACGTAGAATTGCATTGAATAAAAATAACACAATTTTCAAGGCTGAAAAGGGAAGTTCTTTAATCATTTTCGCTGTTATACCATCTCCTCCGGGCGATTTCTTAAATTTTAGTTCTTTGACAGATTTTTCAACATCCTTTATTCTAAGCTTGATTGGGCCAGGAATTATATCATCTATCACGGGCTGATAGATTGGGCGACGAATTAAATCATCTATCACGGGCGGATAGATTGGGCGTGGAGTTATATCGTCTATCACGGGCGGATAGATTGGGCGAGAAGTTATGTCATCTATCACGGGCTGATACATTGGGAGAGGAATTGAGTCATTTATCCCGGGCGGATAGATTGTGTGAGAAATTGTATCATCTATCACGGGCGGATAGATTGGGCGAGGAATTGTGTCGTTTATCACGGGCGGATAGTGTGGGCGAGGAATTATATCTATCACGGGCGGATAGATTTCAGATGTATCACTGTTGGGTGTAAAAACGGACTCGAGGTAGTTTGCAAATGCATTTACTTTCTCTTCTGTGCTTTTTGCCCAGTTCCCATTTTCAAGGCGAATTGGGGATTCATGCGCAACAGGACCTCGCATGTTTTTTGTGGCCTTCCAGAGACTATAATCTGTTTTCTGGGTTGGATCCAGAGATTGCAAATATATTTTTAGATCACTTTCCTCGGCTGATTTTAGGGCTGATTTCAATCTCTTCTGGCAATTTTTTAGTTTTTTTCTCAGTGCTGGGGAGCGATATTGTTGCCACTCTCTTCTTACGCTTCTTTTTTCATTGATTAACGCTTGGATGCCTATTGGGTTATTGGAGTTATCTCTTTTGAATGCGCTTTTTCGAGTAGCCACTTTAACAGCACTGTTTACAACGTCTGTGAATAGGTTTACCGCGGCTTCAATTTCATCCGTTGTACGTAACGATACACCATCGGATAGGTGTGAGCTAACGTATTTTTTATATTTTAGCCAGTTGGTATACTTATTGGGCAAACTGTCACACCCATTTTCATGATTGTTGTAAAGCAGTGTCAAAATGGTAGGCGAATGATCCGATGATAGATCAAGTGATGGACATAGAGATAATTGTTCACGCCTTATATTTTTTATTATAGCGAAATCAATAAGGTCAGGCGTTTTGTTCAGATCTGAGGGCCAATATGTTGGGTGACCGCTCGAAGCTACATCTAGTTTAGCAGATGTTATGGCTTTAAGTAGTTGTCTACCTTTTGGAGTAGTGAGGCGAGAGCCCCAAAATGTGTGCTTGGCATTGTAGTCACCTGCTACCAAAAACTTTGTGCCAAGAGTGGAGAAGAACTCCATGAATTGATCTTTGTTAATATTGTGCCTAGGGGGACAATATATCGACGATATCACCAGATTTGTGCCTGTGATAGCGATAGAAGTTGCTTGTATATGCTCAGTCCTATATTCGGGCATAGGATAATGTTTGATTTTATTTTGGACAATAAGAGCTGTACCACCACAGGCTCTCCCGCTAGGATGTTTAGTATCGTATGTGGAATAACCACGTATCCTAAAACAATTTCTGGTTGAAAAATGTGTCTCAGAGACTAATAAAATATCTATACAGTGGTTTCGGAGAAAATTTTCTACCTCATTTCTGTGTTGGCTCAAGCCGTTTGCATTCCAATAACAAATTCTCATTGGATTTATTTTTGATTTAACACGAGTTGCATAAGCATACTTTGATTTCTCATCATTTCTTGCATCATGCTTTGCATATTCAACATGAATGAATTCATAGTTTCTATTAATTTTTCTATTGAGTTTTCGAGGGGAAATTGAGGGGGTAACGAATTACCATTTCTTGTCATACGGGCGTATGACATATTTGGATGAATTGTATTCTTTGGGATTCGGTTTACGTTTGGATCGCTAGAACTAGCATTTTCTGTAGGAGATACAGTTCTTAAGCCTGGGAAAGGCGATGGAATATAGCTTGCATATGTTGGAGTTTTATTAACATTGTTTGATTTTTTCATGTGCTTATAGACAGGGCAACCCCTGTAGTTTGCTGTATGGTTCTCACCGCAGTTACTACATTTTTTTACGCCGGTATCTGTTCTAGGATGGGGACAGTCAACGGACTTGTGCACATCGCCACATCTGACACAAATGGCCGGTAATTTACAGTATGCCTTGGTGTGTCCAAATTCTTGACAATTTGTACATTGGGGAGGATCGGCTCGTTTTAAAGGTTCCTCGACTCGAATTCTACGGTTGCACAAATATCTTAGGTCGTAAATAGGATGAGGTGCACCTTTTTTCTTTATTCTTGAAGAATCAAATGTTAGTTCAACCTTAAACATGGGCTGAGGAATTTTCTTTTTATTTATAATGTTTATTATGGATTTAACTTCATAACCCTCTTTAGCAAGTTCATCGATTATTTCAGCTGTTGAAACTGTACTATCAATACCCTTAATTACTACCACGAGACCTTTTGAACTCTTAAGCTGGTAAGTGTAGTAATTCTTTTTCTCGAAATCGAGCAACCCAACCACCTTTCTATAAGACACTTCGGTGTGCGTCTGAATTTTTGTTTCGTATACATTGCCTCTACGAAGTGAAGCAACATAGAAGTTTTCTTTGCCTAGTAGCTGGGACAGCTTATTTACCAACGCGTTAGTTGTTTGTTCCCGCAAGAAAAGCGGAGGTGGTTTGGGTTCTCTTATAGTTTCACTTGTTTCTTCATTACTATCCTCAGAGCTGAGGAGGTCAAATCGGTTCGAACTTACCGCATTCATTCCTTTGGAAACTTTGGGATCTGGTTCCTTATGAGGAGACCTTGCACTTGCCTTTCGTTTTGTCACTAAGATATATCTATCTATACCAGTTTGTATTTTCTCATCTTTGCCCGTTGTACTGTTTGGATTTGTACCTTTGGGGATTGTTCCTGTTGCTGTGGCAACACTATTTCCATTCGGATTAGCTACTGAACTTGAAAGCATACTTTTAGGCACTACGTTATTTTGCATTGTATTTGTTAGCATTTCTATTTGATTTGTTTCACTACTTGACAACTGCGGTGAGAAAGAACGCGCATTGTTTGGGGTTTTGGCGGTCAAAAAGAGGCTGTCATCTCTTCTAGGCGTTGTTGTTGCGTTACTTTCTGTATTTGTCACAGAAATGTACGCATTTCTGCCATTAAGACTTAACCGCCTCTCAACGGAGGGAGTGAGAGACATGCACGAATATTTGTTTTTGTAAATTTCCTTTGTTTATTTATGAACAACCAACACAGCAAGCACTATGATTTTTAACTTGATTATTTTTCTTGCAAAAAGTTACACTTTAGCAATAAACTTTAACACAGAATTATAACCAAATCACTTGTTAATAGCGTCCAACTCGCTTTATATGCTTTAGCAGGTTTAATCCCAAAGAAAATAATTTTTTAATAGAATTTTTGTGAGAGCCACTATAAACACGTCTGTACGCAACTATGTTGCCAGATGATGAAAGGAAATATTTTTTAAAATAATACACAATTTTGTTTTTTCAAGAATGTGTATTAGAAGGTTAATTTTGTCCGATGTAAAAACACTTTCTTGTCTTGCTGTATATCGTTCATTCCATATCAAACCGAACGATTTTCTTAAAAAATATACGATAACAAATCCGATTTTTCCCAGACAACAGTAGAATACTGTTTAAAACATTTTACACGTATTTTTTAGAAAAAACGCTGAAATGTTCAGTGTTTGTTTAGAATCATTCAGGGAATATGCCTATATTTTTTCTGAATTTTTATGTTGGTGTTTTCCTCAACACACCTTTTTTCCAACCAATTGTATTTGGAACTTATTGTATTTGGAACATTTTAGCGAACTAAATAGTTTTTTCTTTTAAAAAAAATTACAAAAATATTTTTTGCGACAGTAAAACTGAATTTGACACTATTGTCCAAAGACTATATATTTTTTTTGCTCAAACCAATGCTTAGGTCATTGCCTTTGAGAGCTTTGGGGTCTATTAGTGGGATGGGACTTGTTTATCTGTCAAAATAAAGACAAACATCTACAAAAATAGAGGTTGAACCACATATTTTAGCATATCTTGAGAACCGTTTATCCTAATTGGTTCAGGGAAGCATTAAAGAATCCTAAATTAAGTAGCCATTACCTTCTTGTAATATCATTTTTTCATTCCATCAGCGGTTTCAAAAATATCGTACAAGATACTGCGAAAACTCCCATTTTTTGAGAACATTTTAGTAGTTTTTAATTAAAACCTTATAAAAACATTGAAAAATTCACAAAAAATAACTAATTTGTTCCTTTTTTTGAAAGCTAACATCTTAAAGAACAAAACTATGCCTATTTGAAAAAATCTATATAGGTATAAATTATGATCCATATTGTAAAAGTAAGGGAAACTAAAAAAAAAAAATTTCATATTTTTTTTTATTTTGGTCATTTTGTTTGGGAGGTACCAAAAGGGTCGTGGCAATAACGTTCATACTTTAATTGACTATGGGTACTATTAAAGCATTACACAGTACAAAATTTCAAGTGTTTGTATGCGCAGGAATCGAAGTTATAAGCCTCTAACTTTTTGTGCAAAATAATGCATTTGTCTTGGAGGTACCGATACGGGCGGGGCAATAACGCCCATTTTTCACGGCACTTCATTACACTGCACGGACTCAAAGTTAAAAGCCGTTAAATGTCGTGCAAAATGGTACATTTGTATGGGAGGTACCAAAAACGGGCGTGGCAAAGTCTTAAAAAGATCTTTGAGTGTATAACAGTCCAAAAACCAAAAACCGCGATACTATTTTTCTTGTGGGTCTTGGCGAGTAGAACAACGTTTGTTCTACGAAATTTGCCGGACACCCCCAAAATCCGGATTTACAGGTAAAAACTTGATTTTCTTGCCTTTTTTCACTTGAACGCCTATAACATTTTTAATTATTAATCGATTTCCAATCTCTAAAAGAATTTAGAAAGAAGAGAATAAGACTTTTCGAACGATGTATGTTTTGTTTGTTTGAAGCTTAGGAATATAGGTTTATTTGCATTTTTTTTCACTTTTGTCCGTCATTTTATAGTTTAGACAATGTTTTTACCAATTATATTGTGAGATAACCGTACGATTAATTGATTTACATATATAGTATTTTTTATAAGGAATGAAATGCAACCAGTGTCTTAAAAATCCGTTTGCAATTGACGAAGTTATTAAAGTTTCATTAAAACTAAATCGGTATATAAACACAATAAAATACACATCGTTCGAAAGGTCTAATTCTCTCATTTCTAAATTCTTTTTGAGATTGGAAATCGGTTAATAATTAACAAAGTTATAGGCGTTCAAGTAAAAAAGGCATCCGTTTTTTTTTACCCGTAAATCCGGATCTTGGGGGTGTCCGCGGAATTCCAAAAAAAGATTCGTGTTATACTTGACAAGACTTACAGGAAATAGTATCGCGTCATTTGCTTCTCAATTTGAGTTTATTTTGTCGCACTGTGTAATATAAGACTAAAAAGGTATACATAGGTTTAAACATAATTTTAAGTTCTGTGTGATTTATGTGTGCGAGTATTTGGGTGCGTTAGCGAATAACAACTAATCAGCTGTTCTTTGCAAATATACTTCAAAGACAGGGTTGTTTGCAGTGCGTTTATCAAATAAATTTTTGTTCCACTTCAGAATTTTGTTAAAGCTTAACCTCTACTGCTGTAATGTCATTTACGTACGGGAATCCCAAAAGCAAAAACAAAGAAATGTTAAATTATAAATAATGATCAAATCTCAGGACGAGCAACAGTTTCTGCTTTTACAAAGCCACTCGTGCATATGTTGATTTCCTATTTTATCACTCTCTCGCACACTCTCGCTCTCCTATCATTTCCCTACAAACATGACAGATACAAATTGAAAATAATCGTGTTCGACATGTTGATATTTAGCCAAGAATCCAAGGAGAGCGCAAAGGAAGTAACAAGCAAGTGAAACGAAGCAACAAAAAAAAATCGCAGTGAAACAAAGCACACCGAAAAGGTTAAAAGTAATGGAGATAATGTGTTAAGTCTCCAGTGATGGTTGTGAAGCAGTGTAAATGCAAAAAGGTCGTCATCAAGTATCTCTAAGGAAATCTAAAGCCAACGTTGTGGAACTTTGAACTTTTATTAAGTAACTATGCAAGCGTAACAAAAGGGTCAAATAATTTACGCTTACGCTTAAGTGGAGGGGGACTAAACGAAAGCAGCTTCAATTTTAATAATCAAAAACAATAAAAACAATAACCTGAAAGCCGAAAGAGATTAACAGAGACTTAACAACAAGAATAACAGCAACAACGACATTTATCAAAGCAGTAGCAGCAGCAATATACAACAATATGGATGTTATAGCAAAAACAAATCAAATGGATTCATCCAAATCTTTAGGTAAGTAACAAAGAATGTAGATAGATTTGAATATATGATGTATGTACATGTTTGTTTGAGTGTGCCTGAGTGAATTGCCCTGATTTTTATGCTTTAAATGTACTCTCTCTCTCCATATCCACTTCACTTAGACATACACACTCTCACACACCCATTCACCACTTTCAAGCCACCACCCACTGCTGCCAGAGTCTTTGCAAAACAGTTTGACAGTCAAAAGATTGCGTTGTTCTTTGTTGCCCAATTTGGGTTCATTGTCGTTGTCTTCCAGTTGCTGGAGGCCAGGCCAGAACGTTTGTTTTTTTTTTGTTCACCGTTTTTTTTTTCTTTTTCATTTAAGTTTCGTTGAATCCGGGATAAGTTAAGCCACCAAAATGCGAACATAAATCTTAGTTATTTTTTGTTGCTATTGTTATTGTCGTCATTGTTATCTTTTTTTAGTAGTTGTCTTGGTCCTTGTCGTTTTTTTTTTTTGCTTTCGTTTTGTTCGTTTGTTATGCCGCCGACGCCGTCATCGCCTTATGCAGCAAACGACAGCAGCTAACAACTTAACGAGTTTAAATAAATACTTAAATGCAGTTAACTTAATGCCTAATAATCCAACATTGCAGCCCACTCCAATTCAGTTGTTATCCCCCTTTCCCCCTGATCTCCCAACCTTCTCTCTTCATTGGAAATATGAATCGCTGTATGTTTGAGTTTATGCTTTCTTGCTGATTTTGAAGCAGCAGCTGATATCTCAGAAGTCGCAAGGCACAGTGGTTTGAAGTAAATAAATGAATAAAACGTGTTCATTAACATTATTAATTCCAGTAATGGAATTGAGATAAAAAATTTTACATTCGATGTCGTCAAACCTGTTTATGCACAAAAACAAGTAAGAACATTTCTTCTGAGTAAACCGACTAAGGTATACCCTCGCTTTGTGAGTAATGTAATATGAAATATGCTACATTGTTTGGGAACCAGAAAGGTGGAAATACTTTACTTAGTATATGGTTACTCCTACCGAGATTTAATGTGCGCACCAGCCGACGGACGAACATTGCTTAAATATTTTAAAGTGGCCCAACACGGATTTCCGCCAAATGTTTTTGAGCTCTTAGGTCACTCCTTCGATGTGTAACACTTTTGGCCCTTAGCAAATAATATATACTCCCGTTAACAACAGTGAGGGTATAAAACCATGATTTTGTTGAAATTATCTTAATTCTACCAATAGGACTATATTTTCTACATTTATCCATCTACAGTTGTTTTTTTTCAAATCCTCTTTAAATCTACCCAATAAGTTGGCATAATATTCGTCACGTTTTACCCCTTTGAAGGCAGTAAATGTGGATTATACCGCGTTCATTCCATGAAAACGTTCGCCATGACTTTATTGACCTTTTTTGACGTTGATTCTCCCCAAGAATCCCACTGTTTGGCCTCTGGTGTGTTGTGGTGGATCCACGTTGTGCCCACGGTTACGAAACTGTACAAAAACTTGTTCATATTGCGGTTTAATAACGCCAAACAGTCCTGCGAAGTTATCACACGATTACGTTTATTTTACGGAAAGCTGTCTCATACCCAAGTGATCATACAAAATTTAAACCACTGAGCCATGTGAGATGCCTATGCCTTCCACAATATTTCGGACTCTCAATCTCCGATCAGCTAACATCATATCGTGAATTTGTCAATTGTTATTGTACTAATGATTACTCATACGTATGTATGTTACAACACGCATCCACTAATTGCAATATATTTGCATACATGTCTGCATTGTAATGCAACTCTGTACATATCAATAGATTTATTGCTTTCATTATTAGAATGTAAGTAGTCATAAGTCACTCGTAATAAAGACACCAAAAGTAAAACATCACTGAGTTTCATTTCTCCTGGAAGAAAGGCATCGTCGTGCAATAGAAAAAGTACAACAAGTTTCAATCTATCGGGTGTAGATACCACAATTGGACGTCCACAACGCTCGACATCTTTCGTTCTTGTAGGCCCACAACAAAATTCAGTAAACCTCTTTTTTATCATTCAAGTTGATGATACAAAGTTCCCATATGGTTATCAAGCTTAGCATTGGTTTGATGCGTAAAATAATGCGTAATAAGAACACGAAATCACTTTTTTCCATTTCTCCTCAAATTACGCGGTAGTCTGATATCAATGTCAAACACAAACTAAATGACGCAGCTTTTTAAAATTTTGACAGGAGTCCGCTGGTCTCTTGACATGAGTAGTGTTGCTTTTTCAGGGAATTTCAAAACGTCACGGACTTATTTACCCACCGTCATAGGAAAGTTATTATATAGTCATCAGAAACGAAAAAGGGCCGATCATCATATTTGAAAATTTTATAGGAGAAGCATAAAACTAAATAAAATGAAAAGTGCTGCCGATATAAAAGATCTAAACATAATGATGAATTTATAAAATCACACAAATATGATTTATAACTTGGTTGTGAAAATGCGTGAAATAGGTTTTTTAAATATGAAAAACGAAATAATTTGTTGTTAGGTCCTTTTAAATTTCGTTTATAAATTCGCCATTTTTAATATTACGCCGCTAAAAATTTGTCAGGATGTGTATTTTGATGCAGCGTACCGAAATCCATCAAAAACTGAATTTCCATATTTCTTGTTGTTTTCGTTTCTGATGACGATATGATTTTAAATTAAAAGGAAATCTGTTACAGAAGGAATTAAACTCTTGTTAAAAATTTTTCAAAATAAAAAGTAATTATACGCCCTTTGGGCCCTTGTCCTAGCTATGTGAAGACCTCTGTTGCGTATTGTATTTTTACCAATCATACGCCAGACAGGTCGTTAATGGAAATTATATAAAAACTCCACTTAAAAGTAATATACGGGGGATTTCGTGTCAAGTGAGTGAATTTTTAAAAACGATGTATTTTTATCGGGACAAAACATGCACCATATCAAAATTTTCTGAAAAATGCTATTTTTCGCAATATCTTGTAACATATTTCGAAAACCGCTGATGGGATGAACAAATTATATTAGAAGAAGGTGAAGGCTACATAATTAAGGATTCTTTAAAACTTTCCTAAACCAATTAGGATAAATTGTCCCACTAACAGACCATAAAGTTCTTAAAGGAATGTCAAAAAATCAATAAAAGTTTTAATTTCGCAAATCACAAAAAACAGTTTTTCGATTTTTTTTAAAGATTGGAAAAAAATCTAAATACAATAGGTAATTAGTTATATGGATAGGAAAACGAGCCGTTTGACCCAAACCGATCTCGTTAAAATTTTGTGTCATAACTACTATAGAATAGGACTTAAGATACGTTTAAATGTAATCTTTTAATTTTTATTTAAAAAAATCAACGCAAATACCAAAGAAGCAACTGAAGAAGCCAATTATTTTAGATTGCTTATTTTCAGTTTAAATAGTTATGAATAAAACTTGTTTTTTCTCATTTCCCACCACTGTGTCACAGCCAAATGAAACCAGCGAGTTTTTTCTTAACTAATTTCCCTTTTTGTCTGCATATGTTCAAGGCATGGGGTCTATGAGTGCACAACTGAGACTGGGTTAGTGTGTTTCTACTGTTCTCTACTTATCTATGCATGTCTCCCTCTCTCTCACTCTGTGTGTGTGCGAGCAGTGATTCTTTTGTTAGCAAGAATGTTAAGCTTATCTTTAAGTATTCTATTTAAGTAGATATTTTTATGTGAACAAAACATTTTTATAAGTCAAAAAGATCAGCCATCTATGATGTGGAAATCTCTGCATGAGACTCTCATACATATAACGAGAGTATGTAGTCCATAGCTACATACCAACATATGTATGTGCAAATGTGTGGGGTTGTAAATGTACACGAGAGTGGGATTATGTCTGCGCCTTTTGCTTGGGTTTTTTTTTAGTAAATGTACTCGTATGTGATGAGTGCGTACATAATACACATATTGTTAAATATTTAATACAATTGAACGATTTACATAAAAGTGGATAATGAATGTTGAATAAAAATTTTATAGGTAAAATTCCTCTCCACTAAAGCTTTACCCACCGGCCCCTCTCTTGCTCTATACGTATCGTTCAAAAGCTTCTTAAAAACACTTGTGGCAGCCCTTATCAATGTGGGTAAATTGAGCGTTCGTTTTTTGCAGTGCGGAAAGGGAGGGAGGTGTTGTGGTAAGTAAGGGTGGAAGAAGATAATTTTGCAATTTGCTTAAAATCGAAATAAATGAAACCCAACGAATATTGTGCCGTTGTGTTATCACAGCGGAAATCCAATTTAAAATTGTCAACCTTGTAAAATTTGTTTTGTTCAAAATTTAATCGGTTTAGTGGCCAAATTTTTAAAGGCGTCTAAAGGATTATTTTGGAAAGCTGACAAAAGGGTGGATGAAGGAAGACATAAATTGAATTTATGAACATTTAATTTCAGTATGTAAAGAAGTTTAATAACTTTATATTGGGAGATAAAGTCAAGTAATCTTTGTTCAGCAAATAAAGACAAATTTAAATTTGACAAAAAATAAAGTTAAATTTCGACTTAAAATCCGTTATGGCCTTATCACGCCATAACATCAAAGGGGTGTTATTTCAAAGAATCATTATAAATTCCAAAAAGAAATGTCTTATTTTCAATAGGTTTACTATACAAAAAAAAAGATAAAAGAAACGTGACAAATATCTCTTTAGCATTTTATTCAATCAAAAGATATTTTGTTAACGTGATTAATTAGGTCAGACATCGTTTAAAACCCAAACACACACACACAGCAAATTGAGAGATGTAAGCAAACACGCACAATTTTGAATGCTCTTAATAAAACAAACGACACAGAAACAATTTGTATATGTATGTATGGCTGTGTAGGCATGCATGCATATCAGTGGGTAGGTGTAATATGTAGCGCCTTAGCAAAATACTTTGTGCAAAATTCTTGGAATTAACTTTGATGTTTTTCTTTGCTTTCAAACTTCCCTTCAGAAATTGACAATGCCATCATTATATGAACTCTCCCTCTCTCTCTCGCTAAACAAAAAGCTGCTTTAGCGCTAGCAATTATATCTTTGCCTTTACTTTGACTTCTTTCAAGTCATCTGATATTGGCAAAATTGTCATGGCTGCCGAAGAGAGAGGAGGGTGTGAGAAAAAGTAAATGTCATTCAGTTGTCATGGAACAATTCTGAGAAAAACATGAAAAATTATTATCGTTCACATACTTCGGTTGTGAGTTAAACGTTTCATTCTTCTTCTTCTTTTGTGTAGGATCTTCACACGCATTTTCGATGACTTAGCAGCTCTTGGGGCCACTTATCTTAAGCATGAAATGACTTGTCTTTATGTTTGTATTGGCTGACGTGATTTATATTAGGTATTTTTTTCACCTCTTCACCTGAAAAGGTAAAAGTTTTGAGAAAACTATTCAATTGTTGAAGGCTTTGTGTGGCGCGTGAATAAGTTCTTCCGCAGGAAAATATCACTTTTCAAAAGGGTCGTGCAATGTCAAACGTGTAACGGAAGTTCTGCTAACTTTTGTGTGTGAATAAGAGGCATTTGCTGGCCGGGAAATAGGATAATGAACGTGTCACTTAAGGGATAGTACAAACCTACTTGGTTTAGAATTATTTTGAATACTAATTTTATATTCAATGAGTAGGCAACAAAAGTATCGAGTAACAATTAATTAGCAGAAAATATAGATACAGATACATACATATGTAATGTATATGCCAATTCATTAGTGAATTGTTAAAATTAAAATATTGCCCTAAAATATGGTTAAAATATTAATTAGGATGAATATAATAGTACAGAACTGTCAAATTCCATAAAATTCGCTTATGTATTTGAATATTGTAGTCTCCAATTTGACGTATACGTATGTATGTATAACACTCATACACTTTGTGATGGGAATAAACTAAGACCTTTGAATTATTTTTTTAAATCCTTACGTAAAATCATGCTCGTTTAGACAGTCTTTAGTTTCAACAACCAGGGAACAAATGTATGTTTTTTATTCAGTCACTCACATTTATTTTATTTGTGCCTCGTATTTTCATTTCGAGCAACTTTTTCTACCCCGGAAGCTTCTCTACATTTTCGCCTACAAACTCGTGTCGCATGTCTCAAGTCGCACCGTGTAAATTGGGTCTAAAAACGTTATTTATAGCTGTGCGCAACAACGAATCGGCAGATCAAATCTGTCTTATAAAATTATGTAAAATGGATTACCCAACGAAAATGTAAGGTTAAACATAGCCAACGCAACGCAATTTGTTTTGGACGATACATATAATCATGTAAGCGAGCGATATAATGCGCTGCATCATTATATCGCTCACTTACTTCAAGAGTGACATAACTCAAAATTAAAATTTTCAAATGACAGCTTAACGTATACGTACGTATAACACTCATGCTGTAACACCATATCTAAAAGCTTTGGTTAGACAAACGTAACCGCAGCATATGGAAATTCGTAAAAACGATTAACCAACGAAAACGAGGCCTAAATGTTGCCAACGAACTTGTAATTTTTCATGCCGGTGAAGTTACAGTTACGCTTCAGTTATGTTACGGTTTCATTTGTACAATAACGCTGACTTAGCTTCACGTAAACGTAAAGTAACCCTTCAGATCAACCAGCAAACTTTGAGGAACGGGATAATACGAACGTCCACAACAAAACATTTCGCAAACGAAGGGTTAATTTTTCTAAATTGTTGAACAATAATACATTCATGTTAAATCTTTTACATATAATTAAATTTTCCATCGATTTTCTGATTTTAATAATATTATAACCTCACATTTAATTAGCTGCTTGCAAATGCCACGTAGTATACAATCAAAAATCAACAGATTTCCATAAGGCAGATTCAATCAGCTGATTCATTAAGCTACGCAATGTTACGTTTTAGCCTGACTAATCCAGCTATTACACCTCATTATGAAATGAGAAATGCTGAAAATACGAAGAACTCATTTTTTACATAATTCTGCGTATAAATCCTTCCCTGAAAGTTCGTTTTCTGAACTGTAAGTCCATGCACTCCTTATTAAAAACTATTTTTCCAAAATGATAATTAAAAAGTATTTGTTTGATGATTAATCAGCTGTTTGCAAATACCACATAAACGTTGCGTCAAATCAGATTGAATCAGCAAATTCATTACTTACGGCAAATATACTTTTATGTATAGCTAATCCAGCAGTTTCATAACATTACGAGATATAAAATGCTGCAAATAAAGAAGAACTCATTTTTTACATAATTCTGTGACAAAATCCTTCCCCGTATAATATAATTTCTGAACTGTGGGACCACTCACCTTTAAAAGTATTCTTTTTTTGAAGATTGAAAAGCGTGAACGTGAAAAGATACGTGAACGAACCATAGAAATCTAAAATCAGCAGTTGATTGCGTTCGGTAATCACTTGAACAGATTTCCAGAATTCACATTCGATCAGGTGATTTGTTACACTACAGCAATTGCAACAAGTAAAAGCGTTATGTTCGGCCATGCCGAATCTTATATACCCTCCACCATGGATAGCATGTGACCTCACAAAATAACTCAAACCTAAAGAAAACAAGTAAAAGCGTTAAGTTCGGCCATGCCGAATCTTATATACCCTCCACCATGGATAGCATGTGACCTCACAAAATAACTCAAACCTAAAGAAAATAACACCGAAAACACAAAAAATATAGTAGATAAGAACAGTAGGCATCACAACAAGTTAGATGCTATATATGGGAGCTATATCTAAATATGGACCGATATGGCCCATTTGCAATCCCAAACAACCTGCAACTATAAGAAGTATTTGTACCAAATTTGATCAACCTAGCTCTATTATTGCGGACTGTAGCGTGATTACCACAGACGGACGGACGGACGGACAGACGGACATAGCTAAATCGTCTTAGAATTTTACGACGATTAAGAATATAACAGGTGGCGCAAAAGTAATCCTCCTATCAGAAAATGCTATAAATTTTGCGATTGGCCCCTAATGTCAGTTCTGTTTTGACATTTGTGTAGTAAACACATGCGAAATACACTTTAATAAACAATGTTACGCTACACTGCTCCAGAACGCGGAATATTGCTGACTATTTATTTGACCAATAATTACAAAAATTACAGCCAAAAAACATCGAAAGGTTACTTTTGCGCCACCTGTTATATACTTTATGGGGTCTCCGATCAATATTTAGAGGTGTTACAAACGGAGTGCTATTTAAAAGGTATCTGGTTGATGATTTAAACACCTGTTTGAAAATACCACGTAGACGTACCGTCAAATCAAAAAGTTAGCAGTTGCTTCCGCTCCGTAATCGCGTCCACTAATTTCCATAAACAGATTCGATACGTTACGCTACGACAATGTTACGTGTACGCATGACTAATTCAGTTCTACTTATCATTACGAGATAAGAAACGTTGAAAAATAACTAAGAAATAATTGTTTACATAATTCTGATTTCCATAAACAGATTCGATCAGCTGATTGGGAACCCTACAACAATGTTACGTTTAAGCATGTCTAATTCAGCTTGTACATGGCATTACGAGATGAAACGCTGAAAAATAAGGAAGAACTATTTTTTTACATAATTCTGTGTAAAAATCCTTCCCCGCAAAGTACATTTTCTGAACCTTGGGTCCATTTCCTCTTAAAGGCAATTTTGTTCAAAATACAAATAAAGGAAACATCGAGTTGATGATTGAATCAGCTGTTTGTATTGTAAATGCCGCATAAATTACCATCAAAATAAAAAAATCAGCAGCTGATTCCGTTCCGTAAACGTTTAAACAGATTTTCATAAAGCAGAACTATTTCGATACGGCATTTCTACTTTTATATTAGCTATTTCAACCTTTACATGATACTACGAGACGAGAAACTCTGAAATAACGAAGAACTATTTTTTTACATAATTCTGTGGAAAAGTTGTTCCCCTTTATATACGCTTTTTGAACTGTAGGTCCACACATCTTTAAAATATTTTCTTTTCAAAATGCAAATTAAAAAATATCTGGTTGATGATTTAATCAATTGTTTACAAAAGCTACGTAAACGTATCGAAATCTATATCAGCTTCTGCATTTTTATAAAAACGCTTCCATAATAAATATAATTTTAAAACAAAAAATTAAAATCAAATTTTTTGAAAATATTGAAATATGTATAGGTTTCATATAATTTTCAGAAAACAGTCATTTGTTTAAAACGTCACTAAAATATTCTAATATAATATTTAGATTTAGAAGGTACGTTTACCAGCCAATTTTAGATTTTGAAAAAATATTTTCCTAAGTTTTCGGTGCTCTGCGTTATTTAATATCCATAAAACATTTTTTATAAGCGTGTGAATTTTAATTGTAGTCCGTTGACTAGTCAAAATTATTTCGTTTTTTTTAAATCCCTCCACTGTGCTTCCTGAACACTAGGAAATTGAAAGTGAAACACATTGACGTATGAGTGTACGTAGTCATAGCACTTATATTCTAAGGCTGACGCCAAACCGCACATCGAAGCAAAGCAATGCGAAAACTGCCCAAAGTCACTGCTAAAACAACGGCGCAACATGTCATGCCGACTGCAGAGAGAGAGAATTTACACATTTGTTGAAGTGAGAGATCAGAGTGTCAGTGTTTGTTTTTCCCTTTCCTTCTTGCTTTTGTGTTCTGACGGAGCAAAGCAGAGCTAGAAACGCTTCACAACGCGCTCTCTTGCTGAGAGTATCGCTTTCGGTTTGGCTTTCTAATAAGAAAACACAGAAAACACTTTTCAGCCGCTGTACGCTCACGCAACAAAATTGCTTCTTGCTCTGGCTCTGCCGACAGCCTAAAGAGCACATAGAATTATATACGTGGACAGCATGACGAATGAGTCTGAACTATTAAATTATGTGCTTGGTTAATTCAATTTCGACGAATACTTTTTCTTATAAGTGTGCGAATTTTCATTGCAATCGGTTGACTGGTTATGAAACCGCAAACTTATTTCCATTTTTTATAAATACATCCATTACACTACGAAATCCATTGTGTCCAATAAATGATAGTGAAACACCTAAACGTATACGCAGTCATAGCACTCATACGTCACATCGTACATACGATGACATGTGTGGACAACAAGGCGAATACGTTAACGTTTACGATACGCTACCGTACACGTAGATTATTTATTTCCCCAACTGGTCCGTCTTTGTGGAAACTAATATAAAAGACAAAATCAGTCCATTTATTTATTTTCTTTTATTTATTACTTTCTTCATTATCGTCATTATTAAGCATAGATTGACACAGCGGACAAAGTAATAATTCAATGCCCGGAACTAATCCTCAATCGTATATAAGATATTCGATGAAAACACTGTCCTTCTGACAAAATAAATAGCAGGTGATTAATTATATGCCCCAAATCTCGCAACATTTCTTGGAAGCAGATTTTTTAAAATAATGACGACACAGTGGTGTATTAGCGTTTTGATTTAAGTGTCACTTTGTTCTAATTAATGTTATAAACAATATTTAAAAAGATATTTATTCCCAAAGATCATGAAAGTTATCAATACCAAACAGTTGTTTCTATTTCCCACTAAAAAAAATATTTTTAGAGTAAGACTTATTATCTTAAAGCCTAATTAGTTGTTTACAGCTGTTGTGATTTAACAGATTTTTAATAAAAATTGTAATATTTTTTTAATAATAAATGTGTAACACAATCAAATACACTTATAAATAGATTTGCTTTTGCATACGATTTTTTACGATACATTTCCTACCCCTGTTTGCAGGATGCTCGGTTAACGCTCCGTTAGTGCTAACCAACAGTTATTGCTGTCAGTTAGGGTGCGGTGGGTTTGACATATATATCGTCTCGTTAGCGTTAACGGATCTTCGAAAACCTTGGGTTAGTAGCTTCAATATATGAAAAAAAAAACAAGTGCACTGAAAAAATACTTAATTTTGCTCTAAAAAGGGTTAATCTTTAGAATAATGACATTTAATAGCCAAATTAAATTTATTTCCTTAAAAATTAAGTACATTTTCCTAATTCAATATATAAGTTTTACTCATTTAAACCTTGGAACGTCTTTGGAGCAGAAATCTTAATTAATTAAAGTTTTTCAGTGACTTACAGTATTTTATATTTTACCCTGACATCTTATTAATGTTTATTAAATATTACTTAGGCGAACAACCATTGTATAAAATTCAATCAATACACTTTGCAAACTTCCAATAAAAGTTTTGTAAATTCTATTTTTCCAAATAGAATTGTCGAATGTAGAAAACACACATTCATTTTCTTTGCCACCCCAAAACTTGACAGGTAATTTGATTTGTACTTTAGAAAACAATCACAACAACGACAACAATCAAAAAACACCCAATCCTTGTTTACCACATGAAATCCGAACAATCCGGTAACAATAACAACAACCCAACCGCTCACACCACTCCATCAAGAGAAAAGTTGAAAGAAGAAAAAAATCTGAGACGACACTTCAAACAAAAGGCCAAAGCTTTGATTTATTTTCGGTAAACATTTTGGTAAAGCACAACAAACTTAACAAAAGACAGCGCCATTCATGTTGTTGTCGTTTATTCATACAATCATAGCGTCTCATATATCATCAGAGCGGCGAAGGTCTAAATGGGTGAGAGCGAGTGTGTGTATGTGTTAATGTATATGTGAGACTATTCAAGTGTGTAGATAACAGCAGCAGTGCGAAAGGAACGAGCATGTTTGAAGTTTATTCTCACCACTTGCCCCACTAACAGAAAATTATAATAGAATTATGCATACGCCACGCTAGACATCGTGGCTTGGTCGGTGAAACGCTACCCAGATGTTCTTTCAAGTGTTTAATGTGTGTGTCCACACACACACACACTTCCTTTCTTATTCAGTTATAACCACATCATTATTTGTTGCTTCCCCTATTTGAGACGTAGTCACTTCAAGTGGGCTTTCTATATCTCGACTTCTTTTGTTCCGAGGCGATCAGGTGTTTTGTGTATCTCCGTGTATCTGTGTGAGTTTGGGTGTATGTGAATAGGGGATTATCTACCTTCATCAGTATTTTGGTCTATTAATGAAATTAAAATGTTTTTACATGAACAAATTCATATCAATCATGTGGTTTTATTTTTTGGGTGGGATTCATAGATGGATATGGCAACGACGACCTTAATGACATTCCACTAAGTTACATTGATGATGACAATGAGATGTGCGGATTGACAGCCTGTGATAATGTCAGATTTCTGGGGATAAACCTTAGGTGCCAAGTCTATTAAGAAGACAGGTAATCACTTTAGGGACGATAGGTGAGATTTAAAAAACACGTAGCAGAATTTTAGGTGACAAATGGGGGAAATCTTTATTTTTTTACACTTCATTTTGTCCGTGAGCTAAATGATGTTGTGACTTCACGAAATTTTAGTCACTACTACTATCAATTATAACCTAATTATTTGTTATAGAATATAGACTTTGAATTCTGTCTCTGATGTTTGCTGCAGGAGATGTTTACAGTGGCAAAAATATATCAAATGTTGGCAGCTCTAATCAGCTAATACGCTTAGCATATGAAGCTTTAAAGCAGGGACGAATAAATTCATATGCCATCTGTGTGGCTGGTTGAGCAAATAAATCAGGGTTTTGCATACAGTTTTCTGATGAATAGTGTTCGTGTCTGCAAGCCTGGTTTCAAAACACAAGGAACGTGGGCACAAAACAGCTTTTCGAAACGTGATTATTGGTGACGTCTCGTAACGTAACATAAACAAAATCCGCAGTAGCAAGTATACCACAACTAGAATTAATTGTTATAAAGCTATGTACAGACGATTGTCAGCTCGGACAACGTTGTCAACCCTGTTAAAGTGCTGCAAATGTACGGACAATGACAGATTGTTAGGCATAGGTGAATTGACGGTTCAGACGATTGCAAGAAAACCTCACAATTTCATATATTTACAATGTATTTTGTAGATATTTACATATATGCAGGATTACCAATAAAAATATTTTATAGACAGTATTGTCAATAAAATTTTTCTCTGAAAATGGCGCCATTGTCACATGCATAAACTTCGCACATCTGACAATCAAAAGTGTCTGCAAATAATCTCACAATGACTTTTCTGCCAACGATGCAAGACAAAAAATAGTATGTTCACACGGTTATACGATCACAGAGTTACATTGTCCGCCATTTCTGTGACAATATTGTCCGTGTCCAACAGTGTTACCAAACAAATTTTGCCTAAAATCGTCAGCACAAAACCCGTCAATGGAGTGTAATGCTTCAGGCGGTAATGTATTAAAAAGTATTTTCAGAACTTTTTGGAGTGGAGCTTTATATATAGGGTTTTTCAACAGGGACGCTACAAAAGTAGACCGACAGGGACAGCAAACGACGCCATATTTTTTGCCGCTCTTTTGACATTTCTCTTCAGTAAGGTTTGCCATTTCATGATGGAAAGATATACGAGCCAACAACGAGTCGAAATTATTAAAATTTACTACCGAAATTCGGAGTCAGTGGCTTAAGGTTAAGAGCGCGAAAAATCATCTTCAGCGATGAGGCTCATTTCTGGCTGAATGGCTTCGTCAATAAACAATAAACAATTGGCCGCCTCGGTCGTGCGATTTGACGCCGTTAGACTATTTCCTGTGGGGCTACGTCAAGTCTATGGTCTATACCAACAAGCCAGCGACGATTGATGAACTTCATACGAATATCGAACGTGAAATTGCAGCAGTATAGGCCGATTTATGCTTGAAAACCGTCGAAAATTGGGTTCAGCGTCTGGACTTCTGAAAGCGTGCCCGTGGTGGCCATGCAAAAGAAATCGAGTTCCATACATAATGGCATCGAACGTACTTTCACGGGAATAAAGAATTTCATTGATATCCAAAACCGTTTTTGTTTTATTTAAAATAACTTTTGTAGCGCTCTTATTGACGGACTCTATATATGTAATATGTATATCGTCATCAGAAACGAAAAAGGACGTAACAACAAGAAAAATGGAAACTCAGTTTTTGACGGATTTCGGTACCCTGCATCAAAATACACATCCTGACAAATTTTTAGCGGCGTAATATTAAAAATGGCGGATTTATTAAGCAAATTCAAAAGGGCCTAACAACAAATTATTTCTTTTTTCATAGTTAAAAAATACTATTTCACGCAATTTTCACAAACAAGTTATAAATCATGTTTGTATGATTTTATATATGCATCATTATGTTTAGATATTATCCTGAAAACTACGTTTTTCTAACGGCAACACTTTTCATTTTATTTAGTTTTTTGCTTCTCCTGTAAAATTTTCAAACATGATGATAGGCCCTTTTTCGTTTCTGCTGACGATATGAATATATATATTTTGGGTGTCGTAAAATTCTAAGATGATTTAGCCATACCCTTCTGTCTGTTTGTCCGTTCAAATCGCACTACTTTCCGCAATAATAAGGTTTAGATTAGGCTGGAGTTACCATCTCACATAGAACAATTGAGGTCCCCAGTGCTACTACGAACTCAGATGCAACTCATCGAAACCAACCTGTTTGTCCTTTATTTATTTAATAATAAATAAAAGTTCAGGTTTTTGAACATAGGGCGAAGTCTCTCCATTTTCTTAAAAACGTGTTTTAGTTTGCTACATGTGTTTAAACCAGTTTGAAACACGAAGTTATCAATAGTACGTATATCAGTACCGGAAAGATTTATCAGACTTCCTAGAAAGGCCGACCGCAGTATATGCAGACGTCGTTTACTCAATGCGGGACAGTAACAAAGCAGGTGATCAATGATATCCACTTCTTCATCATCTCCACAGCTTCTGCAGAAGACATTGGACTCAATTTCCAACCTCCTGGCGGGTTCGTCCATCAGGCAGTGAACACTAACGTAGACAGTCTCCCTCTCTAGTGCGAGGATATATTTTGACCTTATCCGGTCATATCTTGTCCAGATTTGTCTAGCTACCCTATAGATGCCGATTTCTCGTCCTTTCATTGGACTGCCTGATTTGCTCTTGTCTAAATCGAAGCTTGCATGTGGACAGTGGCGCATATATGCAATTTCTTCGATAATTTGTAATGTGGTTCCGTTTCTAACAGGTTCATCGGCTTTGCAGTTCTCCGGGATATCGCCAGGTATCGTTAAGAGATCTGTGGCGGTAGAGGCACTGTAGGTATCTGGTAGTCTGTGGGCTATATCAAGACTATGTTCTTTACGGTATAGAAGTGGAGACGATTTCTATTACCTGGTATTCTGCCAACCCATCCCTCTCTGGCAGGTATATGGTATATAGTCCCTCGGTCGGTTACCAAATCACTACACTATGCTATTCTCATGTGGTCGTAGTTCTTGTACCACTACATTCACATACAGTTAAACCTTAATGTCGCTCTGGTTGCAACTTATCTCCCCACAATATCAACTGGCAGTAGATGGAGTAGGACTTGTAGAGACTCAGTCGATGTAGTTCTTAAAGCTCCACATATGCATAGGCAGGAAGTTCTCTGAACATTTGATAACACTTTGCTTGTCCAAAAATTTAACAAAAAGGAGACCCTATGGATATATGTACCTATTTCGAAATTGCCGAATCCAGTGGTTCTGTCAGTTTTTCTAGGTTAGCTTCTGTTTTCGGAATATTCGTCCACAAACTTCGCAAGGAAATCAGAGAGGTTAGTTATCTGGGAGGTGATTTCTGAAGTGGAAGACTTATGTATACACGCTTCAGTCCAAAGAACGAGAATTATTTTTCTCAAAACAGTCGCAGGGCTTCTCACCCCCTTGTCACTAAAATTGCAATCAAGTCTTATATGTCAAAAGTCCCACTTTGCAGCCAAATCTTTCTAGATCTAACATGATTCCATTTACCGCTAGGTTCCAAGTTAGTGGAGACTGTACTCCTCCTCCTTGAAGAGTTGAAAATCAGTTCAATAAACTTTCCACAACTTTTTATGAATAAGTCTATTGGTATTTTAAACGTTTTGTAGATAACTGATCCACTTATATGTATTAGACCGTTTATAGCACATGATGCAAAAAGTGACTGCGATCTTTGATTTCCGGACCGAAAAAGTTTCCATTTGGCCTACAAGGTCTGACCAAAGTTCATTCAAAATTTACAACATACTTTATAGGGGACATATTTTTTTATTCAAAAATCGTATGTTTAAATAAGTAAAATTACATTTCTTTGTATTATTAATTAATAAATAGTTTTTAAATATTAAGATCGGTGAAAAAAACAAAAAATACAATTAATTCAATATTATATTAGATCTGACTTGTTATGTGAGGGACATTTTCTACGATATTCTTCAATGAACTGTAATATAAATTGATTTCGTTCTTCGTCTGTCGTAAGTATTCTGTTGTAATCATTCATAAATTGTACACCGCGTTCAGCAGTGTCGTTAACAACAAACATCGAGAGCATCTTGATAATCTTCGTTTACTTCCCAAATGGATGGGTCATGCTTTAAAAATTCAGTACTCAATCCAAAAGCACCGAAAAAATGTTTGGTTTTGTATGAGACGAAATCGCTTAAATTATTACACAGCAATAGTTTCGGGTCGGAGAATTTTCGATCGTTTACCAGATTTACGACGGGTTCTGTTGATTGCAGATGCCTAACCATTTTTCGTTTCTCTTCGAGTGAAACATGCGAATCAAAAAATGCCAAAGCCATTGATTCTGGGGCCAAATACCACAAATGATTTTTCAATTTCTTCAAAACAGCTTCAGACACATCTCGGTCGATTTCTGCGTATGCGACGGAGTCTTTCAACAAGTGTATATCTTGATTTGGTGCTCGTATGGCATTTGTGCATGTAAACCACGCTTTGACATAAAGCCGCACGAGAAAAATACATATATTCCGTAGCCCACTGGTTACAATGCAAACTGCTCTCGAAATAGGTATATTTTTAAGGCATAAAGGCCTTTTCCCATGAACCTTGCGTGGTATGTTGGTGCCGACACCACCAAGAAACATTATTGTTAATTGTAATAGTTCCTTGTAATCAGCTCGGATTTGTGTTTCATTTAGCTGTTTAATGCAGAATTTCTTAATGACTTCGCAGTCAGCATTACTTATTTTTGAGCGTACAGTTGGATCTTCGAGTCCGTTTTTAAACGATTTGTGGTCGAGACTTACCCAAACGTCAGCAAAACGATTAAAAATAGGCACTTCAGGACCACAAGTCGCCGAAGTTTAACCTCAAACACATGTTTCAATACTATCTCCATCATGTGATGAGAACATGGAAACTTGATTAATTTTCGATCTAATTTGTTCTGCAACAAAATGCACGATCCAGTGTTTTGACCTGTATTTGATGAGCGTATCATGAACGACTTTAGCCATCTTTTCTCCAGTACCAGCCGGGATTTTGGGGGCGCCCAAAAATTTTGATGTGTAGATCGATTAATCACAAGCTCACCAACAGTGGTCAGAGGCGTCGCAGCATTATACATTACAGTTATCACATCATGAAATATCTGTCTGTTTGACGGCAGTTTGGCTCCAGATATTGTATGTGATACATGCCCAACTGATTCCACGCGTTTCTACGGTGCGAAATTTATCACTCGATCTAGTAACAATTTTGGATGTGGTCGGTCTGGAGACAAATAAGAATATGACTAAAATAAAATTTTGTGCGAAGCTGTCCCTTTCTCTATTCACTTAGGCTGGAGGCAGAGCGCGTTCTGTAAACGACCCTGCTGCATGGCCGTATAGCGCGCTGCAAAGTTCTGCTTATGTTTTCTTATTTGACCAGTAGAAAAATGTCAGACTGATGCGAAAAATCAACTATCATGCAAATCTGTTTTTTTTTTCATGCATGCACAAACATGAACTATTTTTTATTGT
The DNA here is from genome assembly GCA_963930755.1 of Eudasyphora cyanicolor. NCBI lineage: Eukaryota > Metazoa > Arthropoda > Insecta > Diptera > Muscidae > Eudasyphora > Eudasyphora cyanicolor. The sequence continues at coordinate 11,216,032 of OZ005738.1, read as the reverse complement.
GATTGCTCTTACGTCTACATATGTACATAGAGGCCATGTCGGTGTGCATGCATGCCCTGTCATGGCGTAAAATTCAAATGAAAACTGCTGTAACTTTTTCGTTTCTCGGCCGATTTTGATTGTTTACGACTTGTAAGAAAGAAAATTTTATTCAAAGACCACTTTTCATGCTAATAAAATATTTTTTAATCACTTGAACATGTGACATTTGATAAAAACCCAAATTTTGTTCATGTAAAGTGAGTTTTGTGTTTTCAAACAACTTTGGGCAGACCTAAGCGTTATCCAATCGGCACCAAATTTTTTATTGGAGGTTTGTAGGTTAAATGGAAACTTTTTCGGCCCGGAAATCAGTAAAAATAATAAATGGTCTAATATGTATATATGAAGGATTTCATGGCAATGTAAGTGAATTTTTAAAACCGATGTCTTCTGATCCGGATGAAGCTTACACCAAGTTCAGTCCTATTCTATAGTAGTTATTACACAAAAATTCAACGAGATCGGTGAAGGACTCTTTGAGTTGAACATTTTGGTCAAATGGCCCTTTTTCCCCATCCATATATGTAACTAATTACCTATTGTATTCAGAACATTTTGCCCAATGTGTCTTCGAAAGATTTTTTTCAATCTTTAAAAAAAAATTTCCAACTTTAATTAAAACTTGTTTTACGTTTTTACCAAAAAACCATGTTTTTATTTTGGATTTTTTTTTACTCAATCGAAAGCTTAGGCAGTTTCCTTTAAGAGTTTTGTGGTCTACAGATTGGGAGATAAGCCTTATTTATCTATCACAATAAATATAAACATATCACAAATAGAGGTTTTTTTTATAAATGTTAGCATAACTCGAGAGCCATTTCCCCTGAAATGTTCAGGAAAGCTTTACAGAATCATAAATTAAGTAGCCTTCGTCTTCTTCTGATATATTATTCTGTTGTAAAGTCTGATCGGCCATGAATAAAATGAGACCATTCGGAAGAAACTCGATGCATAATTTAAAAATTTGTAGCTAAATAAGTTAATCCACAAACATAGAATAATCGATTTAGTAGTGTACTCGTACAAGTTTGCAAAAGGGAAATGTTTTTACTCTTTATTTAAAATATATTTTCGATTTATTTTAAATTTTTTCACTATTGCAAAATTATCAGCGAAAAATGCTTCCTCCCTGTGGATATAAATTATTTTCCTTTACCCACAGTTTAATTTTCCCTTGAATTGCCACCGCTAGTTCGCTCTCTCTCATTATAATCAATCAACGTTGCCACTATTCTTCTAAAAGTAGTTTGTGTGTAATGAGAAAATGTCCCGCTTTTATCTAATTAAAATGGTCACAGGTGAGGGTAAATTTTAATTACTTTCCACATCGTCCTCAAGTTTCATCTTATTCGTTTTTCTATTTATTCTGCTTCAGTCATTATTTAAGAAATATTTCTCATTTTAATTAGCCGAGCTAATTCCTTTTCATTTGTTCGCATTATCTTCGTATCTTTAAATAATTTTTACTTATTTTTCAACGTTAATCGTTGTCCGAAAATATTTGCCAAGGGATTTGGGACTTCATTTTTTTCTTGTCCTTATGTTTCTGTGTAATTTGTTACATTTTTTGCTTCTGTTTGTTAAATTTTCTCTTTTTAAATTCTTTCTTTGCAGAGAAAACAAAAATGCTGGATATTACGCGGGATCGACCGGTAAAGGTGGCTGTCAAGGTAGCGGTACCCGTTAGAGATCATCCCAAGGTGAGTGAAGCAACATGTAAATTCGGGGCTTCAAAACGCAGACCTTCACTGTCACACGCGAAAAAACAGTTTTCCGCGAACATAGTTTGAACTTTTTTGCACTAATCGATTAATATTATTTTTTTAATTGTGACAATTACAAAAACTTCGGGAAAATCGGTCCTAAATCCGCGGAAAACCTCACTCTTTGAAATCCTAATCGTTGAAATTTCTATTCGTTCGTACCTGACAACTTACTCGCTCGGAGATGACATATCTTATTATTTATTAGTTTTGCTTCAAAAATCTCGGTGCAGATGTGAAATTACATTTCAATCACATTTACGTGTGCTCAAGTCGTATGGCAACGCACGACGTATTGTCAAAATCAGTATTTTTTTATATGAAAGTTTTGACAATACGTCGACGTATGTACGTATGCATTAGGAGTATGCTTTTTAAGTATATGCAGACATACCATTGGTTCATGTGATATTGTGATTTTCTGTCACATGTCAATTTAATGGAATTTAAATTTAAGCAGCATCAGCTGTTCGTATAAACACTTGTTGATACCAAACGATAAATTGTACAACTTTAGTATTTATATTCTATCGTATAATTTTCTTCGATCTGATAATCTCTTTCTCTCGTTTGTTTATTCATAACCTAATATATTTATCCCAATACAACTGTATTATTAATAAATACATCCCATTTTATTTCCACCAGTTCAATTTTGTTGGCAAACTACTGGGACCCAAGGGAAACTCCATGAAACGTCTGCAAGAGGAAACCATGTGCAAAATGGCCGTTCTCGGTCGAGGCTCTATGAGAGACCGCAAAAAGGAAGAGGAACTACGTGGCAGTGGTGATAGTCGTTATGCTCACCTCTTCGAAGATCTGCATGTGGAAATTTCGACATTTGCCGCTCCCGCAGAGGCACATGCCCGTATAGCTTATGCCTTGGCGGAAGTGCGAAGATTTCTGGTGCCGGTAAGTTCCCAATAAATATTGTTATGATTACCTACATATTTTGGTGTTAAGTGGTCGTCTATATACTGTAGTTATTATTTTGTGGCTTCCACAAAATATTGTCAGAGTTATGTGTGCTAGAGAAGGAAAGAGGAAGGGATGGAATGGGATGGAGCAGGGAGAGAGAAACCACTTTTAAATGAAAACAAATAATTTTCGTAATTACTTTGCTGCAGGAAACTATGGGTTATTAATGCTCATACATATACATGCATATATGTATGTATGTATATATACATAAATATCTGTGGCTGAGATCTCTGCATTTATGTGTGTGAGTGGTGGTGGGAGAGTATTTATGTGCTTGCTTCTATTTTGCCAGAGAGTTTGTGACATTTGTGGCCTCACACAAACAATTCAACTAATTGCAGTTGTCTACATTTAATTTTGTTTTTCAGATTCATGAGTGTTTGTACATACATACATATATGTTGGTACACACATATGTATGTATGTACATATATATGAGGAAGCACGGGAGTATGAGAATGACAGATGTGCTATACACGGAGAGAAATTTATATTGTTTATTACGAGAATGCTAAAATTGCTAGAAACATTGAATATAAGACAGAGAATTTAAAAGAAAACACGCAAGGAAAGGCTAAATTTAGGCGGAGCCGACATCACTGCTCTACACTTGTTGGAGCAGAATAAGTATTTAAATTTTGTTTATATAATGGCCAGAACACACTCTCGCCAATTATATGAATACAGAATCATGAACAAAAATTAGTTCTGTTAACCAAAAAAATGTTTTTTATTTTTTTATTTAAAAATTATTAAATCTTTTTGAAAGAAGTTTTTATTATCGTAAAAAATTATCACTAGAAAACATCAACCACTTTTGTAAACTGTGGACCAAAACGTACCATGAAAATATAGCAATAGAAAATACATATATACATTGTTCTTCGCATATGAAATGGCAGAACAATATCTGCAGGGTCAGATAGATAAACTTAAACCTACGGCCACATTTTTTATCGTACAGAGGAGATGGTAGGAACTTTTTACCATATGCACCATAATTTTCCCCTAATATAGTCAATAGCTAGAGTGGTCAACATATCATATTATGACATTTAAAGATTTTACATTTTAGCTACCTAATTCATAATAACCAATAAAAAGCTATCTCCTGCAAAATTTGTGTTTTGTCGTTAATTTATTGTTTATATATGTATTATTTTTGCAATAATAGAGGTTAGTACAACTCTTTGGGTTTCCGGTTTAGAAAACATGCAGGGTGGCGTATGAATAACATTACTTCAAATATTATCTATTAAAACGTATCCGCCACAATGTTCAACGAAATAATTCGTAAGCAACCATTTTTGTCTTCAAATATTTAGAAAAACAAAAAAATTTAATTTATAAATTTAAATTGTTCAACCAAAAAATAATTTGTGTTTCTAAAACCTTATAGTTTTTTTTTTCAAGTGTAGACTAAGTAGATATCTATACATACATTTAACAAGAGACAGGTGGTGCCGTTGTATGTGACAAATTTACTGTATTTACTAGTCAGTATTCTTCCTACCATGGGCACATATGAATGTATGTGTATTATTTAATGCACACATGTACATGTTCAAGTATGCATTTGTTTAAATCTGTATGGTGGTTATATGTACATATATATGTACATATGTTTGTGTAATATTTGCAATGTGAAGTATCGCAACTTTTGTCATTAAATGTTGTTGTACACAACATAACACTTGTGACAGTTGGCAATAGTTGTGCTCGTTGTAGATGTCGCTGTTGCTGCCGCTTCTGGTCTAGCTATCACTGTTGCCATTATTGTAGTATACAAACATTAGAGTGTCTCATTAAAATGCCATGTAGTGCGAAAGGAAAACTAAATTTTATTCTAAGATATTTTATTTAAATAACCCGGATATTCAATATAATATTTAAAAATCAATTTCTTGCTTGTCATTTGCTAGAAATCTTATGAGTTTCACGTACACACATATGAGCACTTCTTAAATGACCCAAATGTTCGGTAAAAATGTAGCAAAGCGCAGGAGCATTAAAGAAAGACCAATGTGAACAAAAAGAACTTTATTTTATTTTTAAGAGAAAAACCGGCTATCCGGTTTTAATTTATTTTTTGATTTTGTATGCACTTTCTTCCATTTCATGGAAAAGTAATTTCTTTGGAAACAGGTTTTCGCTTTTCCCGTCAAAAAATCCTCTTAACCGGTTTTTGAATTTTTCTTTTGCAATAAAAAATGTATTAAACAGTAAGTAAGTAAGCAAAAATTACAAATACCTGACTGAAATTTTCTTTCTTGTTTTTAGAGCTTTTTCTAGCAGGAGTCAAACAATAAAGCGCCTGTCGAACGTTAACGTTCGCATGACTTCTATGCGAACAACAGCTGATTTGCGACCAACTAAAAGGATTCAGGCATTATGTTTTCATTCGCTTTATCGTTCTGATGCCTTTTTGTAGGTTACAAAACAGCTGATTTTCGCATAGTAGTCATGCAAACGTGAATGTTCGACATCGTGGGTCAGGCGGTAAATGATTTTTCTTTGATACAAAACGACGAGTGATGGTTTTTGACGATTCGTTGGTAGAGATGACTGTTCTTTCAAGATAGACAAACCCAAATTTGTATGAAAACGTTTATTTCTCTATTTTTTGAGAAACCTAAATTTCATTCACACAGGGCAATTTTAGTGGCGGCAACTTCTCTGATTCTCTTTTGAACTGTTTTCTGTTTCGGCAATTCCTGTTTAATAACAACACACATAATTACAAATGAGCAAATATAATGAAATGTAAAAATAATCTGCAGCCAAGACAAAACGGATTGCTAGTACAAGTAACTTTTTCCCCTTTCTATTTCCGCCTCTAAAGTTGCCTCGTGTGAATGGGGGTTTTCGTTCGAGATAGAGAACAAGGCTATAACATCCAATGTCGAGTCGTTTAAAAAGTCGACTCCGGATTCGAGCAAGTTTTGGGTAGACTCCATAGCCATCATATTAATCAAAATATTGGATTATAAACAATGCTAAGCTAATTCCAAAAATAAGTTTTAAATAATAGGGCGGTCCATATTAAACGCACGATGTTAATTGTAAATTAAACCAAAACTTTAAAGAGAAATATCATAATTTTTTTATTATGATAGAACATTGTACATTATGGTTGAAAATTGCCACGGTGGTCCATATTAAACGCACGATGTTAATTGTAAATAAAACAAAAAGTTTTCAGAGAATTATCTTAATATCTTTTTTTTGCAATAGAAGCATATATGACAATTATGAGTGAAACAAAATATCGGCCAAATGCTCGCCACGTGAGACTTACAATTAACATCTTGTACTGTGAAAAATCTGGTTATGTTTCAGCGATTGCTGTTCTAATCGAATAAAAGTTTGAGAAAAAATATGAATGGACGGAAGGTTTCTTCGAAAAGTTATCTCGTTTTCGGAACCGGTTTTCGTTAAACTTGTCAATAAAAATCCCGTTAACCGGTTTTGTGCGTTTTGCTTTTAACAATAAAAAATGTGTTTAAAAAACAAGATCAGGTTTTGCTAAAAGTGATTATCCTTGAAACCGGTTCTTTCTTTAAGTGCTAAGAAAAAACCGGATTTGCTGTTATTTTTCTGCAATTGAAGTCTTGTCGGGTATTTTGAATGCACGGAGTTTGAGTTCTTCAAAAAGTAATTTTTTGGAAACTGCTTTTTGTTTTACCAGCCAAAAAAAATCTAAAAATAAATTGTATAAACAATTAGAGAAATTAATGATTTCAAAAGTGTATCATAAAATCTTTACAAAAGCTTTTAGTACCGCTCAGCCAAAACAAGCTCTTGAAAAATCGAGTACATTTATATTTAATCTGAAGCACTCTAATGTGCATACTTAAGTAGTGTGGTTTTTTGTAATTTGTACAATTTGTCAACCAATGATTTTTTAATAATGTTGAGCAACACCAACAACATATCAACCTGTTCATTGTTGAACAGTGACAAGTACAAACCCTGCAACAATAGTAATATAATACATATATAAAAATAGACCACTTGTACGTTAAGGTGGAGCGAGATTAAAAAATACATTTATATTCGGTTCAGGATTGAAGGAAACTAAATAAATCGAGATTATCACTAACATTCCACCTTTATGAAGACGATAGTAGATAATAGGCGCTTCAAGCGGAAACGCTTGTAGTCTGTCAGCTGTTTTACTTTGTCTGTGAAGTTATGGTGGAGCGAGTAAAAAATGCATTTGTATTCGATTCAGGATTAAAGGAAACGAAATAAACCGCGATTAAGGTGGAGCGAGGTTAAAAAATACGTTTGCATTCGGTTTAGTATAGAAGGAAACGAAATAAATCGAGATTATCACAAACATTTCATCTTTATGAAGATGATAGCACATAACAGGCGTTTCAAGCGGAAACGCTTGTAATGTATTAAGCTGCATGACAGCTAATGAATAAACATAATCGTATATCTGTGTGCTTTACGTCGAAAAATACTTCAGTAGAATTATGTTGTCTCAAATAATTGAATGCTGTAGGTAGGACGCCAGTAACGCTTGTAAATCACGCTGAATATTCTCCTCAGGCCAACAATTTAAGGCTGGTTTAGGCAACCGAAGACGTAACCGTTTTCTATTAATCTCTATTATCTTTGAAATTTTTTTGAATCAGTTCTTTACAAATAGACGCAAACGTAGCATCTACATAAAATTTCAGCAGGTTCTTCCGTTCGATTACGTTTCGATTTGGTTGGCTAATCGTTTACACAGATATGACAGATTGGATCAGCTGATTTGTCAAGCTACGGCGACGTCACCGTTATGTTTTCAAAGGCTGAATGCAGAGTAGACGCTTTATGCGGTGCGATACTTGCTACCAACCATTACAGAACGTGATTTGGTGCTTCTAGCACCGCTCTTACTTCTCTGCAGTCAGCCAAACTCAGTCAATTGCAACGCCGCAAATCCCATATTTCAGCCGATTCAAATATTTATTTATCTATGTACGTTATATGTTTCCCAATAGTTTTTTGGCATCCATTCAGTAGTGCACAATTGAAAAAAATATATTAAACTAACTCTCCATCCTAATACCTGCATTCCTTATTTAGTTCACAACGGTTAACATTTACGAGAAAACTTTAAGTGGTTCTGCCTTGTTTGGTGGTTCTGGAGATTATTATGGGTGTAAATTGAAGTGTTTTTGAGAAAACTATTATAATTTCATAGTTTTTGGCCTAGTATCTTTTGTACAAGAGGCCACTTGACAACAAACTTGCAATAGTAGTGTACCTGAGAGACCTGTGGTTCTTGCCAAGTGTTTGGCAATGCAACAACTGCGGCCGCTTTTCATTCTATGAGTTTGATGCTAAGCATTTTTGATGCGGTTTCTTTCAGGATTACCACGATGACATACGACAAGAGCAAATGTGGGAAATGCAGGCTCTAACCACCACGTCCAATGTGAATGGAGTGGGTGGTGGTGGTGGCAGCCTTAATGCCGCCATCAACTCCATCGATCATGAACAGGCGGCCAGTAGTCCCAATCATTTGATTGAGGGTGGCATCACAGACATGGATACATCGAATGATGACAAATCGGATGAATCGACGGGCATGGATTGTCTAACGCATGACAAATTGGATAGCACTTCACAGCTGAGAATACGAGCACCCACCAATGTGGGTGTGGTAACCACAAATATTGCCGGGGACCCATTGAAATTAACACCAAATACAGCGCCAAGTAAGTGCCAGAAATAAAAAGTATTTCTCTAGCATGTCTTCAAATAATTTCCATTGCAAATTCTTTTAGTCCATCATCCCTGTGCTATGACTGTTACACTACAACACCAATTGTCTGCGGTGGCCGCTGCAGCTGCCGGCATGGGTAGCATTTTAAAACCCTCACCTGCTGCTGTCACCGGGTTAGCGCCCACGCAGCCTTCGACGGGAGGTTTGGCCCTACCGCCTAGCGAAGCAGATCCTACCGCTGCCTCGGCTCTGACTTTTTTAGAAACTTCGGGAACACTGTTACATCCTGCCCTAAGAAATGTTAAGGCCATTAATATAGGTAAGTTATAAGTTAATATCAAGTTTTGGCAAACAAAATTGACAGCTGTCATTAAGAGAGATGCATACTGAAATTCAGTAGCAATTATGCAAAATGGTTATGACAAATTTCTAAAAAAAGACAATGCACTGATCAAATCTAACATGAACAAAATTGTCAGGATAAATTATACTTATAACTAAGACACTTTAATTATTATTGAAGAAATTTTTTAATTTTAATATGAACAAATTTAGTTAATTTGAAAGATTTTACTTAAAATACGTCTCTAAAAAAAGTAAAATTCATACTCAGAACTAAGAATTACTTAATATCAGGAACTTGTCTTAATTTTTATTATGAGACGTCCTTGTTTTTCCAGATTAAGCTATCATAATCCACACAGAAAGAAATTTTAATTATTTTAAAGATTCCGCTCAAAATACGTCCTAAACATAAAAATAAACGCAATTCATACGTAAAATTATAAAAATGTACCTAATTTTAAAGAAATTGTCCTAACTTAATACGCATTTAATAAATGTCTTACTAGAATTAGGAAAATTTACTTATTATTACGGAAATTGTCTTAATTTTAGATATGAAATGTCCTTGCTTTTTGTCAAAAAAGCGATGACGTAATGCACACTGAACAAAATTTACATAATATTAAAGATTTTGTTCAAAGATTTACTACGTTTTAAAATTATTTATTTCCAGGAATTTACCTGTATTTTTCTACACTGAAAAAAAATTACTTGATTTTAGAGATTTTACTCCAGTCCTGAACTTTAAAATAAGGTCAATTTATAATTAGAATTAGGATCAATTACTTAATATGAAGAAAATTGTCTTAGATATAAATATGAAATGACCTTGTTTTTGCCAATAAAGCCCTGAAAAACTGCATATTTTTGCTCCAAAGAAGATTTAAACTTTGAAATAATGTAAATTTGCCCAATTTTAAGGACATTCTGTACTTAGAATTAAGAAAGTTTACTTAATATTAACAAAACTATCTTAATTTAATTATGAAATGTCCTTATTTCTTGCCAATAAATAAACAGGCATTGTGTACACTGACAAAATACTTGATTTTAAGCTTTTGATCCAATGACGTCCAAAACTTTAAAATAAGTTCAATTTGCTGCTCAAAAGACGTCATAAAATTTACTTAATATTTAAGAAATTGTCTTAACTTGAGATATGAAATTCCTTGTTTTTTTATCAATAAAGACTTGACATAACATACACTGAAAAATACTTACATAATTTTTAAAATCTTGTTCCAAAGTCGTTTTAAACTTTAAAATAAGGTCAATGTGTACTTAGAATTCGGAAAATGTATTTAATTGTAAAGAAACTGTATTAATTTTACGCACGAAACGTCCTTGTTCTTTTCCCCAAAAAAATATGCACTGAAAGAAATAAAGTGATTTTTAAGATTTTGCCCAAAAGGCGCCCTAATCTTGAAAATAAGGCAATTCACACTTAGTATAAGGAACATTTACTTAATATTAAGGAAGTTGTCTTAATTTTAAGTATGAAAAGTGCTTGTTTTTTGTCAATCTATACTGAACAAAATGTACAACATTATAAAAAAATTTCTTAAAAGACGTACTAAACGTTAAAATAAAGACAATTTATACTTAAATTAAGAAAAAAATACTAAAATTACTTACTGAAAGAAATAGTCTTTATTTTAAATATGAAATGTTTTAAAGTGTAGGTAGTCTTTGCAGCAAAGTCTTTAAAATGAAGTAAATTTTTCAGTGTATTTCTGTCTATTTCAAACAAAGACTTTTGTTCGATTTCTTATTATGTCGTAAATTATTTACAGCTGGAAATCTAACACGCAAACGCCCCTTGTTAGGCGTGCCTCGCTCCAGTATGAATCCGACCAAACGCACGGTTATGACACTATTAGCTAGAACCAAAAATGCTCAAGCTCTGCACACGGTACGAAACCCGGTGACGACGCCAACGCCCACACATTTTGCAGAGTAAGTCTAAGAATCATCCAGAACAAATCTAAAAGTTACAGTAAAATTTCAGTTATCGCGTTTTTAGCCCACTGCAAATGTTGACCTCGCCGTTCATAATACCCACCCACCATCATCAGACCATGGACCACCATCACCACCAGACCATGTTGCCATTGTCCAAAGAAAGTCTGAGTCAAGGTGTTTAAATTTGTTTGTGTCAGGACTAAAGGACCAAAAGATGAATCCCCTTGCCACCCCCAAAAAAATACTATTGAAAAGGGAAGTAAAACGAAAAGAGAAGAACAAAAACAACAACTGCAACTGCGATCCTATACAAAAGAAAAAGAAGAAAAAACAAAATTATGAAAAACCCCGCCTCCTTATACTACATAGTAGATACAAGACACACACACATACCTACATATACATATAATTACTTATACACATACAACATACACGACACACACTTACATACATATTCATATAAGAAAAGTGCAAACAAAAGCAACAGGAAGTTACACACACACACACAAAGGAACATACTAAGCAAAAGCAATGTGTATAAGCAACAACAACTCGAATTAAAAACTCGTACTTACTTATTTTTAAGTTCATTCATCCTTTAAGTTAACAAACAAACAAGAAAAACAACACAAAAACAAGCAAACAAACAACAACAACAAAAAAACATAATAAACAAAACTTGAAAAATGTATTTATATATTTACACAAAACGAAACAAGTGAAATTTATGAAATTGATTTACTTTATGATGACGACGGATGAATAAATGAAAAAAATACCAAATTTAGGGACTAAATGTAATTTTAAGATACAAATACAACAATATTTCAATAATCACTATCGCATTGATCTAAACACAACAATAATAAAAAAACATAACCTTAAACTCTAAAGGCTCAACCTAATGGCGAGTGTTGCGCGTTCTGTGATGTTGACGCTTTCGCCGCTGTTGAATTTAGGTGGGAAAGGAACATTTTTCAGTGTTGCACAGCGGGCGTCTGGCATTCGGTGAGCTTACACAGTGGGGTGAGAGATTTTTTATGACGATTACTTTTTATTATATTTTAAATGATTAGTAATTAATGGAAATTACACTAGCTTACAAAAAACGATTTTAGAGAAAAAAATGACAATTTATTTCATTATATTGGTTTGAGCTCGTCACAACATTTTTAAAGTAAAAATGAATCTTGGAAAATATTTACATAAAAAATTATTTGGCCGTATTCATAAAATGTTATAGAAGGTTTGAAATACATTGTATCAGAATTTTTAATATTAATCTATGAATTTATTTTTATATAAAAAGTTTATAAAAAGCTGCTAAATGGTAAAATAAGATATTGCTATCATTTATTTAAAAAAAAAAACCAAAATTTTATGGTGATTGAAAATTTTGAAAAAATTCAAAAAAAAAAATTACGAAATTTTTAGCCGCTTTTGAACGTCTGAACAGATTTTTACAAAGTTTACGCCGTTTGAAAGAGAACTTGTCAATTTGTTGTAGAATTTTTTAAAATATAGAATATATATTTTTTTTCGTTTTTTTTAACTTTAATTTTAAAAAATGACTGCCTCTTCGTTCAAATTTACACAGAGAATGCAACAGACTCTCCCAATCCAAAACAGTAATTGGATTTGGGGATTCAATTTTTGTAAAAGTTATGGACGAAATGCTCGGGAGGTCTGGCAATTTTGGACATTTTTCTTCATTTTCTGCACATATGAATTTTAAAATCCTTTTTTAAGAAATTATACAAGCAATATTTTGCAGAAACAGAAGAAAAATTTCAAAAATTGTCAGACAAGCCATTGTATTTAGTCCAATAACATTTACAAGTATTGAGTAGGCAAAAATCCAATTACAGTTTTGGATTTGTGAGAGTCTAATGCGGAATTTGTGGGAAAAATCGAAGTGGTAGCATATAAATGTTTTTTAATATTACACAAAAATGTGTCGTTATTTTCTCTTTAAAACGACGTAAACTTTGTAAAAATCGGTTTATACGTTCAAGAGCAATTAAAAATGTCGTAAAACTCAAAAATGAATTGAAAAAAAATTTTATTAAAAATCCCCATAAAATTTTTGAGAAACAAATTTCAAAAATTAAAGATAGCGTGATCTTATTTTACCATTTATCAACTTTTTATAAACTTTTTAGTCAAAAATAAAATATAGGTCAATATTAAAAATTCTGACCCCATTTTACACTGAAAATAAGTTCAACAAACCTATATAACTTTTTATGAAAAATGCCTATTGAACTTATGCATATAAATTTTATTTTCTCATCCCACTGTGCAAAGCATCAACATTCACTCTCCTTTTTACAGAAAAATAAACAAGAGTTTAAATGAAATACATTAAAAAAACAACCAAAGAAAAAACTTATTTACATATATATAAAAAAATGGAAAACTATACAAAATAAATATAAACAAATGAATGAAAATAAAATAAAAAAAAACAAAAATCGATAGTTAATTAACATTTAACAAAATAACCAAAAGAGTACTTAACAAAAATAACCTGGTAACGAAATTACTTTAAAATTACTTTAAAAAAGAATCAATAAAAACAACAACACATACAAAAATCACACAAACGGCAAATAAAAACAATTTAAATAAAATACAAATTTTGAACATGTTAAAAGAGAAAAGAAAATTCACAACAACAAAAATTCAAAACGAATTTAATTGCGCATTCAAAAAAAAATAAAAGAAAAACTTAATATTGAAAACAAGTGGTCATTTGAACGGTTCGATAACAAGAGGTTTCAAGCAGATCTAAACATGGAAAATCAAAAACAAACCAAAAAATATTAAATGTAAAAAAATATTAGTTATTTACACCAAAACAAAAAAGGCCATAGCCTACAAAATTGATTAATTGTTAACCTAATAAGGAAAACCTCTTGGATCTCTTGAACTTGGCAAGATAAACTGAACGGAAAAAGGAAATGCTCTTTTATCTACTTTTCGTATATTTCAAAAAAAAGGTATGTAATTAAAAAATACTAATCTCTATATATATACAAGTTACATACACACATGTGTATATTTATTTTATATATCCTACTCTTCACAGCTGTGGTAGAAACAAGATTATTTTTATCCATATCGGTATGCGATTTTGATCTGATAATATGTATTTAAAATCCGCTATAGATATCTGTTAAAAATCCAACAATCAATTTTTATTTATATACTTTGCAACATATATTTTCACAATGAATTAGAAAGACATTATTTAGGGTTTTGCTAAGAATATGACCTTTTCGGATAAACATATGTATGTACATACAGAACCAATATCTTCCAGTGTGCAGTGCAACTGTGATTACTACGGAGTTTACAGGAGCGATATCTTTCAGTGTGAACGTTATATTTAAAATATGTTAATGGTAATTTTTGCAGGTATTTTAACTTTTGAATATATCAAAAAATTACTTGAGAAGGTCTTACGAAAATGATTAAATAGATTAAACGATTCTAATGTTATTTGCGCTGTGTTAAATTTCAAAATAAAATAAAATACTCGTCGGTTCGCCCATTGCAGAATAGCTTTGACTTCTTCATTTTTCCCATCGATTTGCCCTTCAGATATGCTAATCCTGCACTAGAAAATTTCATAAAAATTGCAATTATTGAAAATTTCATGTAAATTGAAATTTAATAAAAATTAAATTTTATAGAAAATGCAAATGAAATTGCAATTTTATAAAAAATTTCGTAAAAATTGCAATTTTATAGAAAATTTCATCGAATTGCACTTTTATAATTATGTCCTTTAAAATTGACGAAATTTTATTTTTCTAAAAAATCTTGCCTATTTTAATATTTTCTTGCAAATTCAATCAAAATTGCATATTTATTGTAAACTGCATTTTTATAGAAATTGTTTGAAAAATTTAATTTTTATAAAAAACTCATTAATTTTTATGTAAAATTTTGTCAAAATTGGCAATTTTAAAATCGTTAGTTAAAATTACATTTAAAAAATGCGTAGAATGACCAGGTACCGTGAAATAATGAAATAAGTTCTAATGAAATAAATCCCAATGAAATAAATGCCAATATTTGGAAATTATTTCATACTGAACTGAAAAAAGTGTAATAAGTCCAAACAACGATGGAGTAACCACCAAACCTCGTGCATGGCCGGTTTTCGGACGAGATTAAAGATTTTCTTCTCCGGGATAGTCCGGCTACGCGGACCACTTATATTTACATTATGGTTTTCACATGTGATTTATATGTACTGGGAAATTTGCTTAAGCCAGCTTATGCATATTATTTTAGGGTCCTTCTTATATAGCCGACTTTGACGTCTGCCAAAGCGTTGTTGTATGTACAGTGGTATCATTGTTTACACCAAGCGATTAATCAGACAGGGATGTATTTTTCGACAGTTTAAATAGTTCCAATCTATTTGCTGCTTGCTTAGATTTAAATCTGGTTTTTGCTCCTAGATTTGTTCTTAAACTTTTCGTCATATCAAAACGTGTATTATTAATTTAGAATGACTGGCATCCACGACCCTAAAAACTTGTTAAATATAGTATATGTTATATAAAAAACATAAATAATTTTTGTACTGGGTTTTTTCGCGTTGTATGCACAACATGTGTTTTGTTGCTTACTTTTAGAACATCTGATACCTGCAGTGTTGCATTAACGAATGTTATGTATACCACATGTTCTGCAGTGCTGCGTTTCCGAAAAGATCCATATGTTAGATTCCGAGCAAAATAATATTAAGGTCACCTTCTTAGCACATAAAATGCTATGCTCCTGAGTGCCAAAAAAACACCATAATCCCCTACAGAAAGTTTGAAAGTCTAAACATAGCCGAAAAATTTAAGTTACTGCAGAAAATAAAAGAAGTAGGATATTACACACACAGGTCGGTCTACATCGACCATAATTGTCTTAATTGTTTTTTTACTATTGCATAATTTCGTAACTGTATATGTATGTATTTACTAAAGAATAACACCAATATTTTGTAATTTCAAAAATAAATGATATATCGTTACTTTATTTATAAAATAAATGCATAAATAAATTATTGAAAAGAAGAAAAAAACAAACGCAAATAAAGAACTCAACAAGCAAAACAAAGTAAACAAGGTTTATAAATAACAAAATAAATGCATACATACAAAATATAGTACCAATAAAAAAAGAACAATTTATCCACCCAAAAACCCATAAATAAAATAGTACACAAACTCCTCACCTGCATACAAACAACAAACAGACACAGTCATATATTAAACAATAAATAACAATATAAATAATCTAAACAATCCCCATTTAATAAAATCGTTGTTAATTAAAGATATACAAAGCAAACAAAAACAAACTTTAAAAACTAAATTATTTGTTTATTTTTTCAATCGAAAATTATTTTTATTAAATTCACACAAAAATGCATAAATAATTTAAAAAGAAAGTATTAAAATCAAATGCTAAACATTCAATGTGGTAACCAAAACAATGAAACAAAAGTATTTAAATGAATGGATACAACATTAAAAAAAAAACATATTTTACAATTAATCAAATAACATTAAGCAATGCTCGGACAAATGGTTACTTTTTGTCAATGTGCTTTGCTTTGAAACTAAAAAGAACACAATTAAACAAACAAAAATTCATGAATTAAATAAACATCAAAAGGGAATAAACTTAAACAAAGTCATTAAACAAAAAAAAACAAAGAGTTAAATAAATGTCCTAAAAATATTAATTAATATTATTTTCTTTAAAAAAAATAGTTTAAATACGTTTGAAACAACTTATGAGGTCAACCATTCATTGATTTCTTGTGGAAGTGATAACCGGAACCGGGGCGTATCTACATATTCCTATTAAAAATTAAATGGGATATATTTGCATTTAAAGTTATTGCTGTCAAAATGAGGGAAATCTAAAGTCATAATATGGTTTACTTTGAGATTAGTCTATGAACCAAATTAAAGAGTTCCATTCATGAAGATATTAGGCATGTATTCCTTACAAGATTGCGATTTTAGTTTAGCACTTAGCAACGAAAACAACCAACTTCCACTAATTGGCGCATAAGCAGTAAGTGGTGGATTTCTACTATTTGGTAACAATGGTGTCACGAGTTGCGAAGAAAGAACAGTGCGAAACAGACAAAAAATTCGTGAAATGTATTTATAAAAAAAATTGCTATTCTGCGTTCAATAGTTTAATTTTTTTTGCAAATATTGAAATAATTTTCCATTTTTGTTCTTCTTGTCGTTAATTCACAATAATTTACAACAATCATGTTGAAACCAAATGTCGCTGAGACGGCGCCACTTCCTACACATCGCATCAATCAATGGATTTATTGAGAGAACACTTCGGTGAGCAGATAATTTCACGTCTTGTGCCGGTCGATTGTCCACCAAGGTCGTGTGATATCATACCGTTAGACTTTTTCCTGTGGGGATATGTAAAGTCTAAAGTTTATGAGGACAACACCGCTTCGATTTAGGCCTTGGAGCAAAACATCACGCGTGTCATTCGCCATTTACCAGTCGAAATGCTCGAACGAGTCATCGAAAATTGGACTCAACGGATGGGCCATCTGAGACGTAGCCGCGCCCAACATTTGATAGACATAACCTTCAAAAAATAAATGCCAAAGAATGTTCGTTCAAATGATAATAAACATTCCTTATTCAATTTGAATTTTCTGTGTTTTTTTCTTTAAAAAAGTAGGGAACCTCGAAATGGATCACGCTGTATATGTAAGTATAGTTGCCGATGTAATGATAAATCTTTCGGTTTATACCTAAAACAACTATTTATTAATTATTAAAACTAGTTTACAAAATCTGACAAAGTACTACTAAAAATGCTACAGCTGTAGAAAACTTCTCGAGGAATCATGATACAATAATTGTAAAGACTACCTTTCAAGCTAACAGCTGATTACAATTTTTTTATTTTGGCGTGTTTGACAGCATTTTGGTTGTCAATCTCATTGTTTACATTCCAAATGTTTGTTTACATTTTTTGACAGCAGTGGAGAGCGAAAAAAGGAAACGTATGAGTTTAAATTGAAATTGGAAAAAAGTAATAGGAAGTGAAAAAAATAAGACTGAGTGAAAAAATATAATATAAAGTGGAGAAAACGATAAAAAATTATTGTTGTTTTAAAATTATATTGTGTGTTTGTTTTTATAATAAAAAATATATACTTTTCTAATAAGAAAAAATGCGCAAGTGTCGCGTAGTGTTGAATGTGTCAAATAGTCTTTATGATTTACGTATATCCAGTTATTCCTGAAGATACCGGACGCCTTCCACAGTCGTCTTTGTTTTCTTTATCCATATTGACTTCCAAATTCTTTGTTTCGGCCTATCTTCTGCCGCTGTTTTTCTTTTTAGTTGAAGGTTGTTCCATTTGTTTTTCAGTTTCCGGGGGGTTTTTCACTTTTTTCATTGTTACATATGAAGACGTTCAAAAGCCACCACTGACATACGTGGCGTTCGATTGTTGCGTTCCAGGAATGTTTGTGACGTTTATCCTTATTGCGGTACACGGTCACGTTGCTTAGGCTGTTGAATGGTTTGCGCGGTTTATCCTGTGGCCGTCGTTTCTCTATTTACACTCGATAAGGGGGAGGAGATCCGTTGCCTTTAGTACTCGTTGTTTTCTTGCAAAAAATTCATTTTCGTTGCCTTTGTGATTTTTGCATTGCTGTAGCCCAAGATTCCAAATTCTTGGCGAAGAATTTAGCTGCTACTGCAACTGCCACATCATATCTCAAACTACTGCACTTTTTACGTCTTCTCTTCGATGAGGTACCTTGGCCAGTACCACCGGAGGGTGTCACATTAAGATAACAAAAATCAAAATCGAGATTTTATGACATTTTTATTTTTCTTCACTAACTTTTGTTATTTAACAAACAAAATTCCGAGCTTGTTGTTGAATTGTTGTTGTTGTGCTCACTCTGTCACTGACGTCTATCTGTCAGTTCAATTTGACAACCAAAATGGCAAAAATACGCAGGGTTGTACCGGACTTTTTGTTGTTGGGCTTATGAGACTACCTTTACAATTATTGTATCATGCGAGGAATTAGTTGTTGTTTTCTTCTCCTTTTGTTCGTTACCAAGTTGCCAGATTGTCTGTCACTCGAACACGAACGTCTTGGAGCTGCCACATACATATGTATTTTTCATTCACACATATTTAAAATTTGTTGTTATAAAAAAAATGTCACGTGCCTACACGTGGTCCTGTGTTGTAAGTTCTGCATCACACGAGGAAAATTTTTCCAATCAAGTGTCAAAGTTTGTAGGAGAGAGGTAGGGGAAAGAGCTCTCTGCCTCTCTCTCCTACAAACTTTGACAGGTACTAGGAAAAGTTTGCCTCGTGTAATGAAGAACTTAGCATTGAACATTGACGTAACGTGGCCCGACTAATCGCGCCATAACCGTTCGACCGATAAAAAAAAAAAACTATCGGTTGTTGTTCCGCACAACTGACAAATATACCAATAATATTTAATTAGAAACAAAAAAATCTTGAAGCAAAAACTCGACTAGAAACAAGAAAATCTCGAAGCAGAAACTCGACTAGCAATAAGTAAATTGAATTAAATGCTAAAAATTAAACAAAATCATCTGAAATGTGTGTTGCAAAATTGTTTGTTACCCCGCCACTTTGTCCGTACAATAAATCAGTCGTCACAAGACTATGATGTATTGATAATTGGAGGAGGACATGCTGGCTGTGAGGCGGCAGCATCATCAGCGAGGATGGGGGCGAGAACAGCTCTGGTCACACACAAGAAGGAGACAGTTGGTGAGATGTCCTGTAACCCTTCCTTTGGAGGCATTGGCAAAGGACATTTAATGCGTGAAATAGATGCGCTCGGCGGTTTATGTGGCAGAATGTGTGACAAGTCCGGTGTGCAATATAAAGTTCTTAACCGAAGGAGAGGACCGGCTGTCTGGGGTCCCAGAGCTCAAATTGATCGCAAATTATATAAAAAGGCTATACAGCAAGAGCTGTTTAATATGAACAATTTGGAAATTCTTTGTGCTGCCGTTGATGATTTGTTAATAGAGCCAGACAATGAGGGAAATGAACTGCGTTGTAAAGGTGTAGTCTTACAAAATGGACAGATTATAAGAAGCAATGCTGTTGTTTTGACCACCGGAACATTTCTCAGAGCCAATATTAATTTTGGTTTGGAGGTACGACCGGCCGGACGAATGGGCGATGGTCCGGCAATGGCTTTGGGAAACAATTTGGAGGACATAGGTTTTGCCATGGGCAGACTAAAGACTGGTACACCTCCGAGGTTAGCCAAGGATAGTATAAATTATGAAAAACTCGTTAAACATTTGGGCGATGATCCACCAACGCCATTTTCTTTTATGAACGAAGAGGTGTGGATAAAAGCATCGGAACAGCTGCCATGCTTTTTGACTTATACCACTTTGAATGTTAACAAGATTGTGAAGGATAATTTACATGTTAATCGTCATGTAACGGAAGAGATCAATGGTCCCCGCTATTGTCCTTCCATTGAATCCAAAGTTTTACGTTTTGGTGAAAAACAACATCAAATATGGTTGGAACCAGAAGGATTTGACAGTGAATTGATTTATCCGCAAGGTCTATCATGTACATTGCCCTATGAACAACAGGTGGAGCTGGTACACAGCATAGAGGGATTGGAAAACGCAAAGGTTGTGCAGCCCGGCTATGGCGTCGAGTACGATTTCATTGATCCCCGAGAGCTATACCCCAGTTTGGAGACTAAACGTGTGAAGCATTTATACTTTGCTGGACAAATTAATGGCACTACAGGATACGAAGAGGCGGCGGCACAGGGGATAATTGCTGGTGCCAATGCGGCGGCAAAAACTGTACGCAATAAACAGAATACAGAACCTGACCAGCTGCTAGTCAGTAGAACTGAAGGTTACATTGGAGTGCTTATAGATGATTTGACAAGTTTGGGTACAAATGAGCCATACCGCATGTTTACGAGCAGAGCAGAGTTTCGTTTGACTCTTAGGCCGGATAATGCCGATATGCGATTAACAGAAAAAGGATACAACTTTGGTATGGTCACTCAAGAGCAGTTCCAACATTTTACATCAACGAAAACTCAATTGGACAATGCCAAGGAACTGCTGAAAGACCTAAAGAAGCATTCTAACTATTGGCGTGAGTCTTTGGGATTGTTAAAGGCAAAAACTTCTGTTGAAAAAACAGCGTTTGATATGTTGGGTATACCGGCAGATAATATAACTTTAGATAAACTAATCACATTAATGCCTCAAGAATTGGGTCATTTGAAAAATGTAAGATCTTTGGCGGAGAGAATAAAAATCGAAGCCTTGTACTCGCACTTTGTGGAAGAACAATTGAAAGATGTTAACGAAGTGCGCCGAGAAGAAAGTCTAGTTATACCCAAAGATATAGATTATTTCTCCAAGACTTTAAGTCTATCGAATGAGGAACGCCAAAAGTTGACCCTGATACAACCCCAGACCATAGCGGCGGCGAGTCGCATACAAGGTGTAACACCTTCAACCATTGTGAGAATTTTAAAATATGTTAAACGTTTGGATGATCCAAAGCAACAGACAGCTTCGGCTTTAAGTTGATGAAGGTTATGAAATCAAATATCCGTTAAATTATTTAAAAACTTGTTGGCTGTTTATTATGGCAATGCCTCAAAATGTGATTAAAGAGAAAATAAAAAAAATCAAAAGAAAATAAATAACAGCTGTTTATGACTTCTTATCTCTACGTAAATATTTATACATATTAAAGCCTGGCACATACTAATTTTTTATCATCATTTTGTTTCTGCACCCCATCAAGATCACAAAAAGAGTAGACAAACAGCTTCATCTTTAGGCAGCAAGATTTTTAATTCAGTCACTGCCATACATCAAAAGAAATAACACGATTCGCGGTTTAAAGTTGTGAAATGCCGGGCGAAAAAGCAGCTGAAATCACTGATGGAAAATATTGCTTTGCGATTGATCGTGGAGGCACCTTTACCGATGTAATGTGTATGTGTCCTGATGGCCGGGTTCGCACTTTGAAATTGTTATCGGAAGACCCATCCCGCTATAGCGATGCTCCGCGGGAAGGTATTCGACGGATTTTAAAGGAGGTATGTACATATGTACATATATAAGCAAAATATCTAAATTAATAAGAGCGATAACAACAGATTACAAATGGTTTATCAACATTATATTTGTGCTTGTCTGATGGATAAAATAAAACTCGGAGGTGAACTTTGTTCGGCAAACATGGATTTAAGCAAATGGTGATGTACACTCAAAGAATGACATTCTAAGGCGTTTAATTGTTGAACAATAACGCGGTCAAGTGCAGAGTAGATATAATTGATGCAATTACCAAACACATATGTATAGGGGATTTCCAAAAAATCTATACGAAAATGGCATCATGTCTTTTATATATGTAAACCATAACCATAGTGTTATTCAAAATAATTGTTGATGTATGTTCATTAGATAATATTTGATGCATTTTCTAGGATAAAGGATCATAATTTTTCCATACGAAAAAATCATCGTTGATGACTTTTCTATACGAAAAACATCGTTGATTACTTTTCTATACGAAAAGATCACCGTTGATGACTTTTCTATACGAAAAGATCATCGTTGATGACTTTTCTATACGAAAAGATCATCGTTGATGACTTTTCTATACGAAAAGATCATCGTTGATGACTTTTCTTTACGAAAAGATCATCGTTGATGACTTTTCTATACGAAAATATCATCGTTGATGACTTTTCCATACGAAAAGATCATCGTTGATGACTTTTCTATACGAAAAGATCATCGTTGATGACTTTTCTATACGAAAAGATCATCGTTGATGACTTTTCTATACGAAAAGATCATCGTTGATGACTTTTCTATACGAAAAGATCATCGTTGATGACTTTTCTATACGAAAAGATCATCGTTGATGACTTTTCTATACGAAAAGATCATCGTTGATGACTTTTCTATACGAAAAGATCATCGTTGATGACTTTTCTATACGAAAAGATCATCGTTGATGACATTTCTATACGAAAAGATCATCGTTGATGACATTTCTATACGAAAAGATCATCGTTGATGACTTTTCTATACGAAAAGATCATCGTTGATGACTTTTCTATACAAAAAGATCATCGTTGATGACTTTTCTATACGAAAAGATCATCGTTGATGACTTTTCTATACGAAAAGATCATCGCTGATGACTTTTCTTTACGAAAAGATCATCGTTGATGACTTCTTTACGAAAAGATCATCGTTGATGACTTTTCTATTGAAAAGATCATCGCTGATGATTTTTCTTTACGAAAAGATCATCGTTGATGACTTTTCTATACGAAAAGATCATCGCTGATGACTTTTCTTTACGAAAAGATCATCGCTGATGACTTTTCTATACGAAAAGATCATCGCTGATGACTTTTCTATACGAAAAGATCATCGTTGATGACTTTTCTATACGAAAAGATCATCGTTGATGACTTTTCTATACGAAAAGATCATCGTTGATGACTTTTCTATACGAAAAGATCATCGTTGATGACTTTTCTATACGAAAAGATCATCGTTGATGACTTTTCTATACGAAAAGATCATCGTTGATGACTTTTCTATACGAAAAGATCATCGTTGATGACTTTTCTATACGAAAAGGTCATCGTTGATGACTTTTCTATACGAAAAGATCATCGTTGATGACTTTTCTATACGAAAAGATCATCGTTGATGACTTTTCTATACGAAAAGATCATCGTTGATGACTTTTCTATACGAAAAGATCATCGTTGATGACTTTTCTATACGAAAAGATCATCGTTGATGACTTTTCTATACGAAAAGATCATCGTTGATGACTTTTCTATACGAAAAGATCATCGTTGATGACTTTTCTATACGAAAAGATCATCGTTGATGACTTTTCTGTACGAAAAGATCATCGTTGATGACTTTTCTATACGAAAAGATCATCGTTGATGACATTTCTATACGAAAAGATCATCGTTGATGACATTTCTATACGAAAAGATCATCGTTGATGACCTTTCTTTAAGAAAAAATCTTGGTTGATGACTTTCTATACGAAAAGATCATCGTTGATGACTTTTCTATATACCTATAGAAATGTATGAAAAGATAACCGTTTATGACTCCTCTATAAGAAAAGATCACTGGCGAAATCAGTTTTGACATTTCTATAAGAAAAGACTATCACTGTTACTTTTCCATAAGCACTTATTATCTGTGAAGTCATTTCTTTTGAAAAAAGTATTAAAACCTTTTCTATTGGAGAAAATCATCACATAATTGCGTACTGATTTTGCTGTCTTTTTGTAGGAAACTGGTGTGGACACTACCTCCTCTGGTCTTGTGGATACATCAAATATCGGCTGGGTTCGCATGGGGACAACAGTGGCAACAAATGCTTTGCTAGAACGCAAAGGCGATCCTGTGGCTTTAGTCGTCAACAAGGGTTTTCGAGATTTACTGTACATAGGCAATCAGGCAAGACCAAAAATTTTCGAATTGGACATTAAGAAACCATCGAATTTATACAAAACGGTGGTAGAAGTGAATTGTCGCATTGTGCCACAAATGCCTGAAGAAAGGTGTCAGTTGAAAGGAAGTAAGTTCACAGGAATCTAAATAAATACTATTATTTATTGGAATTTTTGGATATTACCATTTTAGAAGAATCCTGGAGAATATTGGAAGGTGCTGGGGGCTCTAGATATTTGGAAATGTTGCCCGTGGACGAGTTAGCCGTACGAGCTTCCCTACAAAAAGTCAAAGAGCAGGGTATAACTTCGGTAGCGGTGGTGTTGGCCCACAACTATTCCTGTCCAGAACATGAACTTAAGATTGGTGCAATAGCTCAGGAATTAGGCTTCGAATACATTACCTTGTCCCATCAAGCTATGCCAATGTTTAGATTGGTGCCCCGTGGCTACACCACTTGTGCTGAGGCTTATCTTACTCCTCACGTGGACCGTTATTTAAATAGGTAAATTACAAAATTTTTAGAAATACTAGAAAAGTTTAAATTTTTTTCGTTTGCTTAGCTTCAAATCAGGTTTCGATAAGGAGCTGGCTGGTGTGGAAGTCCTTTTCATGCAGTCCGATGGCGGTTTAACACAAATCAATAAATTCCGTGCCTCCCGAGCCATTTTGTCTGGTCCCGCCGGCGGTGTTGTGGGTTATGGAATTACCGGTTCTCGGGAAACCGATTTGCCTTTGATTGGTTTCGATATGGGCGGCACCTCCACCGATGTTTCTCGTTATGCCGGATCGTATGAGCATGTTGTGGAAAGCACCACGGCTGGTATAACCATACAAGCTCCTCAATTGGATATTAATACTGTGGCAGCTGGAGGAGGTTCACGTTTGTTCTTTAGATCTGGATTATTCGTAGTGGGGCCTGAAAGTGCGGGGGCTCATCCTGGACCGGCTTGCTATAAAAAGGGTGGTCCTTTGACAGTGACTGATGCTAATTTGATCTTAGAACGCTTAAAGCCTGAATATTTCCCAAAAATCTTTGGACCCAGTGAAAATGAACCTTTGGACTTTGAGGCTTCCAAGAAAAAGTTTGAAGAACTTCGCCAAGAAATCAATAATGACTTAAAGGAGCAAGGAAGTAGCAGGCAAATGTCCTTGGAAGAAATTGCTTTGGGCTTTATACGTGTCGCAAACGAGGCCATGTGTAGGCCTATACGAGCCCTAACTCAGGCTCGTGGATTAGATACCTCGAAACATGTCTTGTCGTGCTTTGGAGGCGCTGGCGGACAACACGCTTGTGCCATAGCCCGAGATTTGGGTATCTCCAAGGTCCTCATACATAAATATGCAGGTATTTTATCAGCCTATGGCATGGCACTGGCGGATGTAGTGCAAGAAATGCAGGAACCATGTGGCTTAGAGTTTTCCGCAGCTAACGAGCAAGCACTAAAACAAAGCCTGGAATTACTAAAACAAAAATGTCACAGTGCATTGGAGAAACAAGGTTTTGAGGATATCTTAATTGAATCCTTCTTGCATTTACGGTACGATGGGACCGATTGCGCTCTAATGTGTACCCGATCCAAAGAATCCGAAAATTGGTTAAACGGTTTTGAAAAGACGTTCCTGGACCGCTATCGTACAGAATTTGGTTTTGTTTTACAAAATCGCCGCATCGTAGTTGATGACATACGTGTTAGGGGATTGGGCAAGAATAAAACACCATCTGAACTGGAAATAGAATCGGCATCCA
Organism: Eudasyphora cyanicolor; assembly: GCA_963930755.1. Taxonomy (NCBI): domain Eukaryota; kingdom Metazoa; phylum Arthropoda; class Insecta; order Diptera; family Muscidae; genus Eudasyphora; species Eudasyphora cyanicolor. Next base: position 11,189,875 of record OZ005738.1, on the reverse strand, counting down.
ATGAAATACCACCCAAAGAGGGAATTTCAAACGTCAGTTTTGATCAAGGCTCTTTGGAGGCACCCATATATATGACGGAAAAACTTCGTTACAAACATAAGATTCAAGGACCAGCCATAATTATAGATAAATTGTCCACAATATTAGTAGAGCCAAATTGTGAAGCTGAAGTTTCCAAATACGGTGATTTGGTGGTAAACATAAAGTCTTCACAGGACTCCAATGTTGATGAGAAACTTGACGCGGTCCAATTGAGTATATTTAGCCATCGGTTTATGAGCATAGCCGAGCAAATGGGAAGGTAAAGTCATTTTGTTCAAATTTATTGTATTTTACTATAGATAGCTAAAAGATGTGTCTTCATTTATTATTATTTAAATGCTTAGCTGAAAACTTTAAGTTACACATAAAAAAAAGATGCATGCTATCAAACTGCTTTGCTTAAAAGTTAGTTTCCTAAAAAAAATATTTTACTTTTTTTTCCATTTAGAGTTCTTCAACGCACTTCCATTTCCACCAACATCAAAGAAAGACTAGATTTCTCGTGTGCCCTGTTCGGTCCTGATGGTGGTTTGGTTAGCAATGCTCCTCATATACCGGTGCATTTAGGTGCCATGCAAGAAACCGTACAATATCAACTGAAAGTTCGTGGTACAACATTAAAGAATGGTGATGTTATACTCTCCAATCATCCACAAGCCGGTGGCTCACACTTGCCGGATTTGACGGTGATTACGCCAGTCTTTTACAAGTAAATAATTACCTTAATCTTCCCCAGAAGTTTAGAGAAGCCCATAATTTACCTTTTTTTTAATTTCAGAGGTCATGCGTCGCCCGTCTTCTTTGTGGCCTCACGTGGTCATCACGCTGATATTGGTGGCATTACACCCGGTTCCATGCCTCCACATTCCACTTCTTTGGCTCAGGAAGGAGCGTCTTTCAAATCATTTCTGATCGTTGAAAATGGTACATTCCAAGAAGAACAGGTTGTAAAACGATTTACTACCCCCACTGGAGCCGAAGGAGCTACCGGTACGCGGAATTTATCCGACAATATATCCGACTTAAAAGCACAAATTGCCGCCAATCACAAAGGCATACAACTGGTTTCCGAACTTATCGATTGCTATGGTCTCAAGGTGGTCCAAGCTTATATGGGTTATATTCAACAGAATGCCGAAATAGCCGTTCGTGATATGCTTAAAGAGATTGCCAAAAATACTTTCGAGCGTACTGGCGGCTATATTCTAGAAGCTGAGGAGTTTATGGACAATGGTTCTCCCATTAAACTAAAGGTCAGCCTAGACGTTGAGCAAGGTTCAGCCATATGTGATTTTACTGGCTCTGGAACCGAGGTATGGGGTAACTGCAATGCTCCCCGAGCTATTACACTCTCGGCTCTTATTTATTGTTTGCGTTGCATGGTGGGTCATGATGTGCCTTTAAATCAGGGCTGTCTGGCTCCCATTAGCGTTATTATACCCAAAAATTCAATATTAGATCCCTCTGAGGGTGCAGCAGTGGTGGGAGGTAATGTCTTGACCTCTCAACGCATAGTGGACACGGTGCTCAAGGCTTTTCGTGTATGTGCCGCATCGCAGGGTTGCATGAACAATGTAACCATAGGCGACGAACAATGGGGTTATTATGAAACAGTAGCTGGTGGAGCTGGAGCTGGACCTAAGTGGCACGGTGCGGGTGGTGTACACACTCACATGACCAATACGCGCATAACAGACCCGGAGATAATGGAACTACGTTATCCCATGATACTGCAAAGATTTTGTTTGAGAACCGACGAATCGGGAGGCAGAGGTTTGTACCAAGGAGGGGAAGGTGTTGAACGTTACATATTGTTCCGCAAACCGGTAACTTTGTCGGTTCTAACTGAACGTCGCACCTTGCAGCCATACGGCATGAATGGTGGAGAACCGGGCAAGAGAGGTTTAAATCTTTTGCAAAAACAAGATGGACGTATAATATCGCTGGGTGGCAAAACCTGCATTAATGTGGATGCTGGGGTATGTTTTCCGGAAAAACATAATTTTTATAAATTTTGAAATAATTAACAATATATTTGCACTTTTTTTAGGATACATATGCAATGAAAACCCCCGGTGGCGGTGGATATGGTCAAGCAACAGAAGAAAATGAGCCTAAACTAGATTTATCCTCCCAGGGAGATCACTTTGTAGAACGTGGTTCTGTTTATGAATATCGTCAAGCTCAGGAATCTGTCTGAGGATTTTGGTGTTATGTTTTTTTTTTCGTAAATGTTCTTCTATTAATTTGTATTTTTAATCGAATGTTCATTTGTCTTCATGTGTTTACCAAGTGCAACAAAATGTTTCTATCTATATTCCTAATAAATAGTATTTTGGTAAAAGTTTGCTTTATTAATATTTGTCTTTTATTATATGTAATTATGTTAAAGTCACCAAAACTTGCCGCAAATGTCCGTAGAAGTTAAAGTTATAATGTCGTTGAAGTTATAATGTCAAAAAGATGCCAAATTCAGACCCGTTCACAAAATTTTACATTACTTCTAAACTCATGTGGGTATCGGCACAAGTGATATATTAAATTTTAGGCCACTATCTCTACTATACTCCTGAGTTAAAATGTATAATAAATTGTACTCCGTTATGTAGATAAGATGCATTTTATGGTTGCGGGTATTGCTGGAGGGACACTAAAATGCCTATAACTTCTAAACTAATTGAGGTATTGCCACAAATGACGCCTTTAACGAAAGCTTGAAACGTCTACTTCATTTCCTCTGAAGCTTTAAATTATATGAGCTAATTGATTTTTTTTTAAATTTCAAAACGGGATTTTCATTTTGTTGAAAATTATTGGATTTTCACAATATTTATACATGCGATAGAGGACGTTACACTGATGTATAGACCACCTTAATTTGTTTCGAGAACGTAATAAATACTTCATGAAAAATTCCCTTTTATAAAGAACGATTATATAGACATTCAAACTACTGTAACTTCGAAAATAAGCGGAATATCTCCTCAAATGAAAGGTCTGAACGTTTACCTAATGCCTGGCACAATTTGCAGCTAATACGATTATCTTGAAGAACCTTATCTATTATAATTATCAAACTTTTTATAATTTCATTTTTACTTATGTTTTTTATTTGAAAATAATTATAAGCAAATAAAGCCAGATATTAAGTAGACGTTTTAATCTTTCCTTTGAGATATCATTTGTTGCTGTAATTCAATTAGTTTAGAAATTAAAGGAATTCGAAAAGTGTGTTTCACGCAAAATTATACCAATTTTAAATTGTCTGTAAATTCTAAACCATATGAGATATCGCCAACAACTGATACATTAAACGAAAGCTTAAAATATCTGCTTAAACCCCAAAAGAGTTTGCAGTTCCTACAGGCCAAAAATATTATTATACAGGGCTTTCTGTACCTGTGAATATTCCACTTAATTTTCGAATTCTGACCATGTTTTAAACCATTTTGGGCCAAAATAAGCATCAAACTATTTCTTTCGGTGAGTACAATCCATTGGTATACGACTCGCTTTGAAATTCCAAACATCGATGTTTATTGCCTTTTTTGAGACAAAGGGTTAGTTAGCCTTTCCAAAATTCAGGAAAATGGATGGAAAATGGATTTTCATGATATTTTGGCATATGATAGAGGACGTTGAGTGGACTTACAGACGTCTTCGATTTTCTTCCAGAATCTAATATTTCCTGACAAAATCACTTTTTTATAAAACAAATTATACCGATTTTAAAATTTCAATATCTTCTAAACTAACAGGAGTATCGCTTTAAGTGATAAGCTATCTGAAAGGTCTGAACGCCTACTGATATCTTAGGCAATTTGCTGTTTATGCTATTGCCATAAATAAGGCATTGGTCGAAATTATAAAATTTTTTCAAAAGTTTCGATAGTTATGATAAACTTATAGCTTTATATCAAAATTATTAGCCAAAACTTGTCTTATACATTAAATAGACGTTCATACCTTTCTTTTTCAGTATCATTTGTGCCAATATTCCATTTGGTATAGAATTTATTGTCATTTAAAAATCGGTATAATACTTTAATATAATGTGGAATATTTCATGAAATATTAGTTTTTTCAAGGAAATGAAAGTTGTCTGTAAATCAGCGGGAGGTTCTTCATCATACGCCAAAATATTATGAAAATCCAATAACTTTCGGTCAAAAATAAAAATTCATTTTTGAAATTTAAAAAAAATGAAATTAATTTATATAATGAGGTAGACGTTTCAAGCTTTCGCTTAAGGCATCACTTGTGGCAATATCTCAATTAGATTACAAGTTATAGGCATTTGAGTGTCCGTCCAGCAATACCCGCAAGTATCGCTTACTAACTGGGTGACTCGCAGTTACAATTTCTTAACCCTTAAAGTAAGCTATAAGTTTATCATAACGATCGAAACTTTTGAAAAAATTTTATAATTTCAATCAATGTCTAATTTATGGCAATAGTATAAACCGCGAATTGCCTTAGATATCAGACCTTTCTGTTTGGGTATCATTAAAGCGATACTCTTGTTAGTTTAGAAGATATTGACATTTTAAAATCGGTATAATTTGCTTTATAAAAAAGTGATTTTCTCAGGAAATATTTGATTCTGGAAGAAAATCGAAGACGTCTGTAAGTCCACGCAACGTCCTCTATCATATGCCAAAATATCATGAAAATCCATTTTCCTGAATTTTGGAAAGGCTTAAGGCCTTGTCTCAAAAAAAGCACTAAACATCGATGTTTGGAATTTCAAAGCGAGTCGTATTCCAATCGATTGTACTCACCGAATGAAATAGTTTGATGCTTATTTTGGCCCAAAATGGTCATTATTCGAAAATTAAGTGGAAAATTAGCAGGTTAAGAAAGCCCTGTATAATAATTTTTTAGACCTGTAGGAAATGCAAGCTCTTTTAACGTATAAGCAGACATTTCAAGCTTTCGTTTAAGGTATGATTTATGACGATATCTCAAATGGATTAGAATGAATGCGAAAAACACACTTTAACTTCTAAAGTAATTGAATTACATCAACAAATGGTACCTCAAACGAAAGATTAAAGCGTCTACTTAATATCTACAGTTATTTGCTTATAATTATTTTCAAATAAAAAGCTTAAGTATAATGAAATGATGAAATGTTCGATAATTGTAATGGATTAAGATCATCAAAGCAATAGTATTAGTGCCTGGCATTAGATAAACGTTCTGACCTTTTATTTGAGGTATAATTCGAGGCGCTGTTCCACTTAGTTTAGAACTTACAGTCGTTTGAAAGTCGTTCCAACATGGAATTTTTCATAATACATTAGGTTCTCGAAAAAACTTAAAGTGGTCAATACATCAGCGTGACGTCCTCATTCGCATGCCAAAATATTATGAAAATCCAATAAGCTTCGGTCAAAAATGAAAAATTCATTTTTGAAATTTCAAACCAGTAAGGAAAGACAGAAAGTCGGGCGGGGCCGACTATATAATACCCTACCCTACCCTACCTACCAATGCGAAAATGGGCATTGCGATAAGAATTTGGCAGTGTTCATACATGTAATAAGCAAACTCTCTCTGCCGATTTTCGTACTGATCGGATATAAAACACGGTTTCTACAGTGCTTACATGTCAAATCGGGTGTAACATATATATTGGGACTATGTTTAAATCCGAACCGATTTTCCCCGAATTTGACAGTGTTCATACATGTAATAAGAAAACTCTCTCTGTTAAATTTCGTACTGATCGGATATAAAACACGATTTCTACAGCGCTTAAATGTTAAATCGGGTGGAACATATATATGGGGGCAATATCTAAATCTGAACCGATTTTCCCCCGAATTGCGCAGTGTTTTTTCATGTAATAAGAGAACTTTCTCTGCCGAATTGCGTACAGGTCGGATGTAAAATACAGTTTCTACAGCGCTTTCATGTCAAATCGGGTGAAACATATATATGGGGGCTATATCTAAATCTGAACCGATTTTCCCCGAATATGGCAGTGTTTATTCATGTAATAAGAGAACTCTCTCTGCCAAATTTCGTACTGATCTGATTTAAAATACAGTTCCTACAGCGCTTACATGTCAAATCGGGTGAAACATATATATGGGGGCTATATCTAAATCTAAACGGATTTTCTCCGAATTTGGTAGTGTTCATTCACGTAATAATAAAACTATCTCTGCCGAATTTCATAAAGATCGGATGTAAAATGTGGTTTCTACAGCGCTTACATGTCAAATCGGGTGAAACATATATATGGGGACTATATCCAAATCTGAACCGATTTTAACCAATTTCAATACGGATCGTCCTTGGGCCAAACAAGAGCACTATGCTACATTTCATCACAATTGGACCATAAATACGACCTGCACTTTGATTACAGGAATACATGGACAGACGGACATGGCTAAATCGACTCAGAAAGTGATTCTGAGTCGATCGGTATAATAAACAATGGGTCTATCTCTTCTCCTTTTAGGTGTTACAAACAAATGCACAAAGTCATAATACCCTGTACCACAGTGTGGTGTAGGGTATAAAAAATGAAATTAGCTCAAAGGAATTGAAGTAGACGTTTCAAGCTTTCGTTTAAGGCGTCACTTGTAGCAATACCTCAATTAGTTTAGAAGTTATAGGCATTTTAGTGTCCCTCCAGCAATACCCCCAACCATAAAATGCTCCTTATTCCCATAACGGAGTAAAATATAGTTTTAACTCAGGACTATAGTAGAGATAGTGGCCTAAAATGTAATATATCACTTGTGATGATACCCCCATGAGTTTAGAAGTTATGTAAAATTTTGTGACTTGACTTGATTTGACATGATAATACCCTAAAAGAAAGATTTTTACGTTTACTTTATATGTACGGACGTTTGCGTCAAATTTTGGCGACCTTAACCTAATTAAATATAATAAAAGACAAATTATAGTAAGGCAACCGTTTTCCAAAATACTATTTATTAGGAATATACATAGAAATATTTTGCTGCACTCGGCTAAAACATGAACACAAATGATCACTCAATTTAAAATACAAATTAATAGAAGAACATTTACGAAAAATAAACATAAGACCAAAATCCTCGAACAGATTCCTGAGCTAGACGATATTCATAAACAGAACCATGTACAACAAAGTGATGACTTTCTTCTGCTCCTTGGCCATATCCACAGCAACCGGGGGTTTTCATTGCATATGTGTCCAAAACAAAGTGCAAATATATTGTTAATTATTTCAAAAGATATACAAATTTTTGATCCGGAAAACATACTCCAGCATCACATTAATGCAGGATTTGCCACCCAGCGATATTATACGTCCATCTTGTTTTTGCAAAAGATTTAAACCCGTCTTGCCGGTTCTCCGCCATTCATTCCGTATGGCTGCAAGGTGCGGCGTTCAGTTAGAACCGGCAAAGTCACCGGTTTGCGGAACAATATGTAACGTTCAACACCTTCCCCTCCTCGGTAAAAACCTTTGCCACCCGATTCATCGGTTCTCAAACAAAAACTTTGCAGTACTGCTGCACCCTCAGAGGGATCTAATATTGAATTTTTGGATATAATAACGCTAGTGGAAGCCAGACAGCCCTGATTTAAAGGCACATCATGATCCACCTTGCAACGCAAACAGTAAATAAGAGCAGAGAGCTCGGGGACATTGCAGTTACCCCAGACCTCGGTTCCAGTGCCAGTAAAATCACATATGACTGAACCTTGCTCAACGTCTAGTCCAACCTTTAGTTTAATGGGAGAACTATTGTCCATAAACTCCTCAGATTCTAGAATATAGCCGCCAGTACGCTCGAAAGTATTCTTGGCAATCTCTTTAAGCTTATCATGAACGGCTATTTCAGGCATTCTGTTGAATATAACCCATATAAGCTAGGACCACCTTGAGATCATAGCAATCGATAAGTTCGGAAACCAGGAACAATGCTCTCTTGTCAGATATATTTTCGAGTACAGATAGCTCTTTCGGCTGCAGTAGAACTGGTAAAAAAAGTTTAATACCTCGTCTCATTAAAGCCACCTTTGCGCCAAAAGTACTCTTGGCTATCTCCATAAGCATTTTGCAGTGTATAATCCAGATTTACAGGATGGCTGATATGTAATGCAAAAAAAAACGCTATATTTTTTTAATTTTTTTTTAAATTTTATTGTTCAAAAGCAAAAAATGTCGGAAATAACATAACATTTTACAAACAGTTTAGATTTGTTCGAATTGGCCACCTTTGGCACGAATTATGGCCTTCAAACGGCCGACAAAGCCATCACACGCTGCACGAAAGTTGCTCTGCGATATTTTGGCCCATTCCCGGCGAAGCGCCGTCTTGAGATGATCGATACTTTGGTATTTTTTAGTGCGAACCTTACTCTCTAAAATGCCCCAGGCGCAAAAGTCCAACGGATTGAGATCCGGAGATCTTGGTGGCCATTGTGCGGTAGAAATGAAGCGAGGAACCTCCTTTTTAAGCCATTCTTGGTTGACGCGTGCTGAGTGCGATGGTGCTGAGTTCTGTTGGAATGTCCATGGTCTACGGTCGAAATGTTTGTCTGCCCAGGGCTTCAATACTGTCTTTAGGACATTTTCCCGATAATATTCGGCATTTATTTTGACCCCATGGTCGATGAATACCAGCGGGGAGCGACCATCGGCCGCTACGGCGGCCCACACCATTACCATCGGCGGCGCTTGAGTTCTGGTGGCCAATCGAAGGTGTAAATTTTCAGCTGACCTCTTTGGCAAGTAAACCCGATCATTTTGTTTGTTCACAAACTGCTCAATTTGGAATTGCGAAAACCAAATTCGGTAACTGGCCACTTTCGTGCAAGCGAAGCAACTCCTTGGCTCTTTCCAGTCTAACTTTTTTTTGTGCATCGGTGAGCTCTTGCACTTTTTGGAACTTCAATGGCTTTAGTCCAAGCTCATTTTTTAATATGTGTTGTATCCGTTCTCGCGATATGTTCAGCTCACGAGCAATGGATTTCGGTCAAATCTGGCCTTCACTTTTCGGATCATTTCTGGTGTTGTTAAAAAAAAACTGCCAAAACTGCCAGTATTACGGTAACGAGCAATGGTACGAGAAACAAAAGATTTATTCACATTTACATGCTGGAAGGCTCTAACGATAGCCACTTGTGTTTTTCCACCCAAATATAAAGCAATCACACTATCACGCTTGAATTCCATCACGAATAACTTTTTTCTGAATGCAATAGATCAAAACGCTTTTGTAAGCTTGTAAACAATAAAATGAACTGTCACTGAAATAAATCTGTCAGCTATCAGACTAGCGGTTTAGAAATGATAGCAACCTGAAGTTGGTTGCAATACATATCAGCCACCCTGTATATGCCTGTATAACCCATATGGATCACTTTGATACCACAGCAAGCGATAAGTTCGGAAACCAGTTGTAAAGCTTTTTCATTGCCCGAAGTTTGTGCGTTCGAGTCGGATATATATATATTTGAATGCAGGTAGGTAGGTAAGCCACGGACTCTAGGATGATTGGAGAGTATGATCCTCTTCAAGCTCCCTACAAAAGATGTCGGGCAATTCACGATCACTGAAAATAAGGGAAAATTTATGAAACTATTACATTTTTTTAAATGGGCATAATCACTGTAAAATTTGGCAAATGCAAGTCACCGGTTTGAGGTTGATTCGAAAGTATAGCATCTCCATTCCCTAATTGCGTAAATTTTCGGATATCATCGTTGTTTTTTATGCCAACTGGTGTTAGCCAACATGTCAATTGGAATTCATTTATTGAGAGCAAAAATTGATTGTAAATTATTTTATTTTTTAAAAAGGAGCTGATGATGCCTTAGAATACATTTTGAATTTATTTCAAATTGATTTCATAAAATCAAATATTTTTCTGGGTTTTTGGTTTCACATTGTTTTATAATACATATTTTGCAAACAGCTGATTATGACATTAATTGATTTGAGAGTGTGTGTGTTTGTGATTTAGTGAGTTACATTTTGACGTTTTTTTTTTTATTTATTTTGCATTTGTTTTCCATTTTATTATTATGTTGAATTATTTTCGTTATTTTAAATTTAATGACCAATTATAGCTGTAACTGACTGTTCATTGTTGTTATTCTATTATTCGTACTAGGGGGATTCTTTAATAGTAGCTTTGATTTGTTTTGTTTTTGTTTTTTTTTTTAATAAAAGATCAAATAAATTGCTTTAACAAAAAAATGACCAGGCAAATAATTGAATAAAATTATATATACTAATTAATATATATATATCTACATATAAAAATGATTAATACATACATGTAATCGTACATAAATACCAACAAACTTAAGTTTTATATGTAACTTTTTGGCTTTGAACTTAAAAAGGGAAAAATGGTCGAGATAGTGTTGGTTGAAGTGTTGCACGGAACCATGAAGGTATCCCTGGATTGCTTACAATTTGTTTTTTGATATAATCCTATACGAGATAATCTACTTAGAAATCTAGTGGATTGTTGTCGGCAGTTGGCAACGTCAACGACTTGTTTGGCATTTTATTTAAATGACTCCAATAATTGTCGTTGCCAATTGATGAAAATAAATAATCTAAGAGATTTCGATGTAGATTATCTCATAATGGAAATTTAGAATTAGTTAATTTTGGCATTCCAACCTTCCAACAAACTCTCTTCCTTCTTTTTCCTTTGTTATTTATTTTTACGGAATTTGAATTTTGAATGAGTGATTTCGGCTTTGTTTTTTTAATATTTGTTTTTTTCCACGTATTTTTCCTTTCTTTTTACTTATATTTTTTTTTAGTTTTATCACAGATGGCTCAAGATTTTCAAAATAGTTTTTCATATTATGCAAACAAATCCTAAATTAAAAATTGTCCACTGAAAATCTTTAATTGTTATTTAATAAATAGAAGAAAAAATACACTTGTCTCTCTGTTTGTTTTTTGGGATTTTTTAATTCAAATCGTTTTGGTTTTTTCTATCAGCTTTTATTTTTTGTTTTTTTTTTCGAATATCCTTCATTAAAATCACATTGAATTTATTTAACCTAAATTAATTTTATTTTATTTTATTCCGGGGTTTTTATTTTTAAGTATACATAATTATATTTGAAATTAATGTATAGTTCAAGTGTTTCTTAGGTAAACACAGTTATTCAGTTTTATGGCATTTTGTTAATTTTTCTTATTAAACATTAATAATTTGTTGTATTTTGTTTTGTTTCGTTTTATTTTGTAATATTATTTATAGAAAAAACAATTAGATAAACTTGTTTGGAAAAATAAAAAGTCTTGTTTTTTTTTGTTGGTTTTTCATGACTACAATTTAATTTGTTTGCTTGTTTTTTTTTTAAGTCTGTTTTCAATTCGATTTTATGTTTTATAGATAAAAAAAAATCACCGGGTATTTTTTGTCTATGAATTTCTTTTTCCATACACTTTCTTGAAAAAAAAAACTTTAAATTTCATAGCGAAATTTCTTAGGAGGAATTTACAATATTTGTTCGGGCAATACTTTACAAACATAGAAACGCTAGGGTCGAACCCGCATCCTAAACTACCCTGGATTTATGGATCGACTCTATTTTTAAACTTTCATGTGTATTTTTTCGCCAGTGATTCAGTGCTTCAGCGCTTCAGCTTCCTGTGTCTACTACTCTACTCAAACGCGGGATTCACATATCATTTCCTCGTCCCTTCGTGCCACCACACTTACTAATTATTGATATTCTTAAAGAGGTGATGTCATAAAGCCGATGATGCTGTTACTGGTGGTTGCGATGGAGCCTCTTCTGTGGATGTGTTGTTATTATTATTACTATTGCTATTGGCGGTGGAGGTGAAACTTGCGCTCAACGTGTTATGCAGTGCTGGATGTTTGCTGCTTTCCGTCTCTGAAAGAAAAATTGGATAGTTCATTAATTATTCTAGTTCAAATATTTGTTTTATAATCCAAAAGACAACAAATCTTTCAGCTCCATTAAAAAAATGCTTTGTTGCCCACAGCTTGGGTTCGAAAAGGGTTCTCATCCACAGATCTAAAGGAAACATTTTTAAATTACCTAAAAATCAAATAAACCAAGTAAAATTAAATAAAAAATTAAAAAAAGAAAGAAAGAACTCAAGAAATAATATATATTTTTACACAAAAGGATTCTAAACACTGTGGAACACAAAAAAATAAGAAGGTTCTGTAAACGAATTCTCATAAAGGGGGTAAAAACAGAATATACGTGTATCGGCGTTTTGAAACTTTACGTATGGTGTTCATTTTAGAGGGCATTAATATTTCACAATTTTACACATTCTTATAATGAGTAGGCATATGAAACCGTGTGATCTTTACATTTTATGATCAGCAAAATTAACACGACGAGGAACATTTTTGTTGAACATATTAACACTCTAGCTCTTCAACGTAGGGGTCTTTTTGGACCCGTTCGTGGAGAACGGTAAAAATCACCCCTAAAACATATGTTTAATGAATCAAAATGTTCTACAAATGGATCATATTTGTGTTAGTGAAAAGTGGGAGTAATTGTCCATGTGATGTACGCAGTAAGAAAGAGGCTGATATTGGATCAGACCACCACATGTTATGAGGAAGACTAAAGAAGAAACTCTTAAAAGTCCGGAAGAAACCAACGCCAAAAAGGCACAAATACAATATCTCTTAAGACAATTAGAGAAGTAAAAGAAGCACAACATCCATATACTGCATTTGGGTCAGCTTGTAAGACGCACAATCAGAGATGACAAAAGGTCATATTTGAAGGAATCAGCTCGTTACGCCGATGTGCAAGGTAAAGCTAATGAGTTTGTGATGAGAAGTAAAACAATGTAAATTTTTTTATAAATAAAGCCAGAGATACATGCTCCATCCTTATCCAAAGTAAGGCGCTCAAATGAGTATAGCTTGGAAACAAAAATCAAAATATTCTCGGCTTGTGTACTATCCGTTCAGTTCATGGTTTCGAAAAGTGGATGTAACAGAAATCCTAAAAAAAAGCTACAAACCTTTGCCTCAGCGTCCTCGGATAGTATTCTCAGGGTAGGAAAAATCGCGAAAGTCGCCGTAACACCTGGTACTGGGCCAAAATCCAGGAACCGAACTCCTTGCGTTACCAAACGGCAGACATTTTACGCATATAAGAGAACTAATACAACAGGCTGATAGACGCTCCGAATGAAAAAACTTTACAGAATGCCTATGCCCACAATGAAATAGCTCGAGATACGTCCCAAGCAAGCCTTATTGTTATTAACCAGTAAGGAAAGACTATATGATACCCTACACCAGGAGAAGAATGGATAACAATGAAATATGAAATGTATACTTCAACTAAAATTTGTTTACACAATTTAAATTACAAAGACGTACTTTGCCTCTGTGGCCAAATCGGACGAAGCACATATATGGGAACTATAAATCTGAACCGTTTTTTTCAAATTCGGGAATGTTGGTCCATGGATCAAGGAACTACCATGCAAATTTCAAAACGATTGGATGTAAACTACAGCTTCTAAAGGGCCAAATCGGGAGCTATATCTAAATCTGAACCGATTTCAACCAATTACAATAAGGTTATTTCCAGGTGCGAAAGACTCCTAACTGCAAAATTTCAGCACGATCGGAGTGAAATTGCGACCTGTACCCAACGAACAACATAAGATGGACAAACGGACGGGCGGACAGACATGTTTAAATCGAATCAGCTAGTGCTTCTTGGTCGATCGGTATTCTTTAAGGAGGGTCTAGCTGTAGTATTTCTCGGTTTAACAAACATCTGCCATGAAACAAACTTATAATACCCTATAGCACAGTGTGGTGTACAAATCCAAAATTGTCATTTCGTCAAATAATCTTTCGTGTTGCTTTTAAAACGACATAAATTTCGTTAAAATGGGTAAATCCATTGCAGAGTAGGTATAACTTGTTGATTTTACAATGGATTTCCTTCAGCTATTATATTCAATTTATTTTTTCTCAAATTTTGCTGTTAATCCCTTTGGTTCTTATTGATCACATTAGAAAAGAAATACAAGTTCTGATATTTTTTTTTTTTGCTTGAAGAAGCATTACGAATTGTACATGACTGGGAATAATATTGTCGGAATGATTGGGAGGGCCTGGCTTTAAAATAGAACGTATGTATATAAAATAATAATCAATTCAAAACTAGGTACTGCTTTATGAGGAAAACATCAGAAAATAACATGCTTAATTGGTAAATATTTTGTTGAAAACCAACAAAGATCACTTTGAAACAAACAATGAAATCATACATCTATTAATACAATTCTTTCAAAATGTATCTGTGAAACAAACAAAACTCAAAATCTAACTAACTCTACAATTTATATAAAAAAATATTTATACAAAAGATAAAAATCACTTTGATAAACCAGTTTATCTTTTTCTATTTACTAAAGGTTATTTACCTTCACATGAATACAAAAAATTAATAGAACCAACAAAAAAGAAAAACATAATTTTGTCTACAAGTAGTTTGTGTTTATTCTTTTACAAAATAATCATTATAATAGTAATAATAATAAGAGTAATAGTTAAAGTAGAAGTAGTATTAAGAAGAAATCATAAGGATAATTATAGTAAAACATAGGCGATGAAACTTAAAAATAATGATTTGCAAAAATTAAACATATTCAGCTTAACAAAAAAATGACAAAATCAAATACGCTTTAATGTTTATATATATATGTATATGTATGTATGTTGTTGTATGCTGTATGTAATTTTTATTTATGTCTATATATATATATTAAGATGTATGTATGTCTGTCTGTCGGTAGTTTGTTGTTGTTTGATTGGTATAAGTGCTGTATCATTATCATTATAAATCATAATAATAATAATATTCTATAGATACATTTTGTATATATAAAGACTGTAATTGTTGTTTTTAAAAAACTAAGTATAACAAAACAAAAGTACAACTAAATTACTAAAGGAAACGGAAACAGAGAAATTAAAAACAAAATTATTTACCATTTAAAAATTAACAAAAGAAATTGCTGCTTGATTTATGATTAAAATTTGTAAAATAAAAACCGAGTGAAAGAAAGAGAGAGTGAATGAAAAATGAAAAAAAAGTAAAGCTCTAAGGACTTAAGAAGAAGTGTGCAGTTCTTCGGCGCTGACGTAACGAACGATAACGATAAGAACGACAATGACTCGTCTCAAAAAACCCGTATAAATACAAAACTAAAAATTAATATGTATGTAATAATTGTTATATGTATGTATGTATAGAAATTAATATGTTTATGAAAATATGATCGTACGACCGACCCTCTTAAAAATCCTTATGAAGCAATCAATACAATTAATCGTTTGATTTCTATGTACGTATATACACTCTCATACAGATATTTTGATGACCTCGAATGTTGCTGTGCGGAACATTTACATACATACGTATGTAAATGTCACATTGTAATAATGGAAGATGCAATCAACAAACAACTGTTCCCTTGAAGGACTTAGGACTTTGGGGTTGAGGAGTTGGGATGGGAAGTCTTGGAGGAGTTAGTGGATTATTATTGCTTCCTAGTTTGTACATACAATCCGATCACCTACTACTCACCTCAGCTTGAACTGAGGTGGTGGTGGGCGTAGCACTGGACACAGCAGCCTCGTCTACGAAATTTGTTTGTGGCGAAGAGCCAGCGACATTGGTACTGCTACTCACCACGGGTGGTGAGGTGGTGCCACTGGTGGTCGAAGTGACACCTGTGGTGGAGACCACTTCCGGCGATTGATTAACGTTGTTACTAGTATTAGTCAATGTTTGATTCGATCGAGAAGGAGGACGAATTGCCGATGTGCTAATAGCCCCGGGAGTACTTGGCGACGATTGTTGTTGTATAGTCGTTTGTGAGTTGGGTGTAGTCGATTGCAGTGGTTGTTGGAGGTTAGGGTGGTGGTGGTGTTGTTGTTGGTAGTCCGTTTGTGTCTTATGCGTTATGTTAGGGTTAGTCGAATTAGTCGTCGCTGTCGTACTGGGAGGAGGTGGTGGTAATTTGGAATTTTTGCCGCCTTCCATATGAAGAGGAGAAGCTGGCTGGGAGGAGATTTCATTTAAGTTTGTCTGCTGTGTGGCCATAAAGCCGGTCACTTTCGCTTCATTATTCATGTGTTGTTTACCTTGGCCGGCAGGACTGCTGCCATGTCGGCGACTACTATCACCGGCAGCTGCGGCGGAGGCGGCACCATCTTCGTTATCTTTGTTTGTTAGCGATGTGTTCGTTGTTGTTGTTGTGCTTGGCGATTGCGCAGTTTTCTTGTCACCTAAGTGTGTATCGGTTTTCCCGGATTCCTCCTGATCTTTGCCATTATCGTTGTTGGCCTCCAGACCATTTATTTCAGTCGCCGTCATTTGCAGATTGCTGCTGGGCCTTATTGACTCCGAGTTGCTGACCGTCGAAGGGGCATGATTGCTGGAGTTGGAATTAGAGCCGGTTAAATCTAAAGTCGTTGGTTCATGAGTGGAAGCTGATACACCGGTGCTGTTGGGGGGCTTGTCCATGGCTGTTGCTTGTGGCACCACATTGGCAATGTGATGACGCATGGCATGGGGACTCTGTTGGGCACTCTTATTGCCGCCATTCTGAGTATTCGTTGAAGACACAGGTGTGGTGGGGGTCAATTTTCCAGCTGCAATCGAGGATGCCGAGAATGCCGTAGAGTTTACACTTCCGGGCATCGGTAGTGGCGGCAAAGAGTGCGGTGACTGACTTGTAGGCAAGCTAGCAGCGGCGGCAGCATGCATGGCGGCCAAATGGCTGGGATGATGTGTATAATACAAAGCAGAATTACTCATGGAGGACATGTGAGTGGACAACGAAGAGGTGGGTTGAGCTATGCTCCCGGTCGACTGTATGGTCGGTGCCAAAGAAGTGATACAATTCGATTCTGAATGCCTTATCTGCATGGGAGCACTGGAACTGACAATATTAAGGCTGGCATGAGGTGAGCCCGATCCTGAACCGGCTGTTGAGGTCAGCACCGAGGTGGAGTGGGGTGGCAGTTGATGGCTGGATGTAATTGCTGGGTGATGAGGCGACATATGAGGATGACTTAAATTCATGCTGTGGTGAGCCAACCCCAAAGCGGCGGCTGAGAAACCCGGATGACCCAGGCCAGCTGGACTTAGACCCAAAGCCGCCTGCTGCAAATGATGGGGCAAATTTGCGTGAGACATTGAGGTTAGACCCGGTAAACCCAAACCCGGCAGACCCATGGCGCCGTGGGGACTTTGTCTTTGGTTAGCGGCAGCATGATAGGGAGAAATGCCCGATAGGCCGTGTAAACCGGCTGGGGGAGCTCTCAAGCCTAGATTCAAATGAGGAATCATAGAGCCCAACAGATTACGACTTAAGGGGTTATATAAAGGATTTGAGTAATGGTGGGAAGCTGAGAGCAGCTGTTGTCTTTCCCTTTCGCGGGCTTCTCTCTCCTTTTCGCGCATTTCTCGTTCACGTGCTTCTTTCTCCTTTTGTTCCTTTTCACGTTGTTCCTTTTCGCGCTGTTCCCGTTCTCTTTGCTCTTTCTCACGTTGTTCACGTTCCCTTTGTTCCCTTAGCTCACGCTCCTTCTCACGCTGCATTTCTCGCTCGCGTTCCTCTTCTCGGGCCAGAGCCCGAGCTCGATGCTCTTCTTCTAGTTTTATGCGTTCGTGCAGACTCGGTCCAAGGCCTAAAGCCGCCCCAGGAATCATCGAATACAAGTGGGAAGCATAGGGCGAGGCCATGGGTGGATATAAGGCGGCGTGAGGATGTGAAGGATGAGCGCCGGCAGCTCTCAGCAATTGGAAACGCTGATCCAAGTACATTTGTTCGCTATAAGGCAGACTGGCAGGATTCAAAAAGGTACCTGTAGAACAAAAGAACCCAAAACAATAGTTAAAATAAATAAATAATTATAGATAAACTTGAAATTTACCTGGCGGCATGCCCGGTATACCAAAGTGCGAATATGCTTCTAGAGGAAAAGCTCCGGCCGGATGTATAAGTCTCTCATCTGATCGATAGGGCTGAAAGCCACTGCGAGCCAAAAGTTCGGGTTGTATGCTTGAGCTGGGTGGTTGTGAATTGAGACGAGCTATCTTCTCAGCCGGTTGTGGTGAGGGTGCTGATCTCTTTTTGGCCGCCGACGTTGTACGTTCATCATTGTTTGAGGTTGGTGTTAGGGATGACGAGCCTATACGCTCTGTGGCTCTATTGCTGGCATTACTGTTAGTACCAATTGTGGCATTCGAGCCACCTCCACCACTTGGTGCTGGAATACTGGGATTTACATTGCGTTCGTTGCGATCGCGTGACGTAACCTCTTCCTCTTCTTTGATATCGGCCTGTTTGGCAAGATTACGCAAAGCCGAAGCAAAGGGACCACGTGCCTGAGCCGCAGTTTGATTTAGGGCACCCGGCGGCACTCCGGCCAATTGCTGTTGCACTTGAACAGCAGCGGCAGCAGCCGCCACGGCTTGTTGGTGAGCTTGATGCTGTTGCTGGGCCAAAGAGGGTGAATGAGCGCCTAGATGATTGGGCCCCAAGGCATGATTAATTATACCGGGAGGCCCTCCTCCAGGGTTGGTCGAGCCGGGAGGTTGCGCTATATTTGTTGTATTACCACCCGCACCTCCGCCGCCGCCGCCGCCACCGGTACTGGTATTGCCGGAAGGTGATTGCAGATGATGTGGTGAGGGTACGGCTGGTGCTGGACTCGTGGCCGGTCTCTTTTGGGCCGTTTTAGGTGGCACTGCAAGTAGAGAAGAAGGAGAAGAAGAAATGGAAATCAGTTTAAAAGTCCGCTTAACTGGTGGTGTTCGCACAAATTGACCCTCTCCCCTTTACCGCCCCAAGAAGTATGTGTTGGCACATGTCTTGCAGTTTAACCACATGCCATTAACCACTGGCAGCTTACAAATAACAGAGACATAAACTTAAATAATCCTTCTAGCTGAAAAGTATCCATGAACTGTAGTGTGGGGAAAGAAGGACAAACAAAACTAAACACCACTTTGACTGAAACCGAATCAGAACCACACACACACAGTGGGAATAAATTATTCAGTAAGATTGTCAGACATGTGGTGTATCTTATTAATTTGAGGTATTTGTTTGCATGGGCCTTTTTTATTTTCCCTTTTTTTGGAGATATGTATCTTTATTATTTTACTATACTTTCGGAAGCAGACTTCCTTCCAATTTGTCCACGTAATAATCCAACTAATGTTATGAATATAATTTTTAAGTAAAAATAGCGTTATAGGAACAGTGAACAATGAATTGAATAATTATTTTTTAAACCCTTTTTTGTAGACTCCCATTGACCCCAAAAATAGAAAAAATCATATTTTATATTCGAATAACTAGCATTCTATTTGAAAATCAATGGATAAATGTAGATAGAAGTTACGCGATTTTTTGGAGGAGTCACAATTTGCAAGTTTTTCGCAGCTAACTCTATTTTCAGTAACCATAATTAGGTCCGTTGCAGTGATTAATTGAACATTTAACATTATTCAGCACTTTGCGGAAATCACAAATGATTTTACTCTCTCAGAGGCAATTATCAAATAAACGGAGAATAGTCAACGTTTTTAAGATATACAAATGTAACCAACAGCTGATTATAGCTTACATTTTACATTCACTCTATGAATTATAGATTCTCCTGTAGTAATTGCTGACTGAGGTTAGATCAAAATAATTTTTTTAATATTTATATAAATATATCTATCTATATATATAAAAATGGAAAAATGTGTGTATGTATGTGTTTTAAAGACGCCTAAAACACTGAACCGCTTTTAAATTTTTTTTTTATTTGAAAGCTATTTGTTTTGAGAAGGTTTTGGACAACAAATTTTTGCAAAAAGTGGGCGGGGCAAATGTGGGCGTGACAAATCGTTTGTTTGTCGAGTTTATAATACGAAACACATCACGTGTCCCTATATCACTAAATTAAATTTTGGGGGCTACAAAGTGCACAGGGTACCGGCTAGTATTTTATATTTATAGTTATAACCAGTTAACTTTTCATACAAAATGGTGCATTTTGCTCAATTTGTTAAAATATCAAATCCTCATACAATTTTGCAAATATTTTTTTTAAGAACTTTTTATAAAATTGTTAGTCAAAAATAAAATTTATAGGTTAATATAAAAAATTCTGACCCTTTTAAAAAATTGCTATCGAAGATGTATACGGTGAACTTCATAAGCAATTTGTTTTCAGTTTCCTTTTTTATATTTATTTTTCCCCCACAGTGCCGCTGGCTGCTACCTAGAAACCTCATTGTCGTAATGTTTTGGACGTATATGGGCTTTGCAATTCACCCATTAATAATTACTGATCAATAGTATGCAGTTTACTTTGGATAGATTTTGCCATGCCTGCCTTGGATTGGTGTGGCGTGGTGTGGTTTACTCATAAACACACATCGTCTTCGTCATTTGTCCAGGCGGCAAGTGTCGCCAGGCCGACCAGTGGTTGTTGGTTGGTGGTTCAAGTACGTTCATAAAAGTGGTCAGAAATTAGATATGCCTCCCAAACACATTTAGAATCGCATAAACTCATGGCAAACGTATGTACAGGTGGTGGTTATAGTAGAGTAGTTTTCGCAAAACCAATTCCAGGAATGTTTGAGGACTGGGCAAGCGATGGGGCGGGGTGGGACCCTCAGATAACAAAGGAAACAATTTCTTGTGTAAACCATACGAAACGCACACGAACTAGAACTCTTTTGTGGCCCCTCCCCGAGTGGAAAAGGAAGGAGACTTGGTTGAAGGCCTGCACCATGTACAACATTCGATAATCATCTATTTGTACCTGATTAAGGTTGGCTTTAATAGGCAAAATCATGTTTAGTCTCTCTGGGATACTATTAACGCAGTACGCATTAGGAGCCAGCCGAACACTGGGCCCAGTGGTTAGTGGTGGCTTCGAGTTTAGTGAAATCTCTCTTCATGTAAGTGTCCATATTAAATGCAAGTAGAGTAAACTACCGGCATGAGGAGGAAAGTGTGTCCAGATACGTATGTATGTAGGTACATGTGAATGTTCAAATTTGTTCAGACATATTTATGTTGGTATTTGTAATTATTGTATTTGTTGCGGTTCTCGAAATGATTATAAATTGATATGATGATGATGATATTGGTTTGTAATTGCATTAAATTAATTAAAAATATTATTAGATGGATTGCATGGATGTGGATGGATGCAAGCCAAAAAAAAAATATATACAAAATACATACATAAATATCAACATTTGTTTGTACTATATCCAACTACAGGAGAAGGTATACTGGTTGATGGTACAACAATAATCATCAGCCATACATACATTGGTCCACATCCATCCATTCTCATGGATGAATAATGTGTGCGGATGACCATCATCATATGTTGGTCGCATGGACATACATATGCATATCCAACACATATGATTGGATGCAATAATAAATAAATTATTACAACTCAATTATATTCCCTGACTGCCCTCCTCTCTCCGGGCATGATGTGGTCGTGGTTTAATCCAAACATCCAATCCATAGGCTCGTTCGTTGGATGGTAATCACAAGAATATGTAATGTGTCATTTAAAAGTCATTCAAAATTAAATACTCCCAAAGGAGTAGTTCGAACCAAAAAGCATAGATATTAATATTAATATGAAATGTAATCCTTTAAATGTACGATACAATAGGCAAGGATATTAACAGTTTATAAATATGTACATATATATAGTATAATTTGAAGAAATACTTTAAAATCCTAAAATTGTTTCCCACATAGAAGGAATGCCATTGTAATTGGAACGAATTTTTCATTAAAAGTCAATCAACGTTCGGCTGGATGGAAAATGAGAAATACGTATTTCTTGCCAAAAGCAAGAGAAATTGACTTTCTCTCATCTTGAAGAAAAATGTGAAAATTCTCTGGAAAGTCGACAACTTATATTATCTTTGAGCAATGTAAACAACAACTGTTTATTGTCACTCAGCTGACTGAATGCTATGCATTCAATGTGAATTACATTGAAGGCATAGCATTTTTGTGGGTTGCTGTTTAAAAATAACGTAATCATAAGAAATTATTCAAACGGTGGTGTTTTCTGATGTCATGTGTCCTTTATTTGATTTTAATGTCGTACACAATTTTTGTCCGTTAAGAAATTGTTTTAACATTCTATTTTTGTAGTCAACTGGTTGGACAACAAAATAGTATCAAAAATTTTGCATAAATATACTCCAGATCGGAGTATGGGCCACATAAAAAGTGTAAAAAGATTTTCCCAGCAAAAACTCTCATTACCAGGTAACCTGGCGGGTAAGTGAAATTCAAAAGAAATAATGACTTGCCATTTAGCCACCCTTCAAATTATTTTTACATGCAAGCATACGAAGAGCTAACAAATTACTACTTACACCCACGCTTACGAAGATCCAACATATAAGTAGTTATTATTGTCATTTTAATAAGGGGTTGAATAACACCTTGCCAGTAATGATTTTCATAACCATTTACTTATCATATATAATTAAATACGACGAGACATATTTTTTTTATTCCCATCAAAAACATGGTAAGTACATGTCATTGTACATTGCATTATCATATAAGACATGTCATTGCCCTCTGCATTACATGTAGTCAACAAATAATGACTTACTTATGTTGACATAGATATGTATTTGTAAGTCAATTTAAGATGGGTATTGTAAAATATGCAACAACAGTTTTTATTAAAGAAAAGTTAGTTTGATAAGAAAATAAAAATTGGTGTTGTCGCATATTTTACAATACCCGACTTAAAATAACTTACAAATAAGGTCATATTTATGTCAATATAAGTAAGTCATTATTTTTGACTACATTTAATGCAGAGGGTAATGATATGTCATTACCTGGTAATGCAAGTGGTAATGACATGTACTTACCAAGTTTTTGCTGGGTTCTTGACACTTTTGTGAGGAAATTAATTTATGTTGTTATTTTTGGGTAACTTATTGATAGAAAATAATTAATTTTTTTTTTTGCAAATATAGAAAAAAACTATTTTATATATAATACAAAATTTGGTTTCTTAAATGTTTATCAGAACGTAAATTTTTTGCGATGTTAAAACACTTTATTGACATACTGTATTTTCCCCCTGTCAGTTGAACACAAGAAGTCAGCTGTTTTTTGAATGCGGGAAGTGGTCATATGAAGTAATATGTTCAATGAGTTTTCTAGTAAAATGTAAACAACTTTTTACAGGGTAGAATTTTACTATCCTCAGGGTGCATCTTATCGATAAATCGCTTAGTTATCGGAGGTTAAAGTTTGAAAAATCGAAAAAAATTGTTGTTTTTTATTTTCTTTTTAAAAATAAAAGAAAAATATTAAATACTATTTTTTGGTAACTTATTTATCGAACTATATAAAAATTAAAACAAAAAATATTTTGTACTTGTTTTCTAGTACATACATTTTGTAAGATTTTCTCCTCTGTGTTATGTCCAAAACCAGCTACGCAGAGTAATGTTTTTCTGCGTGGCGCGATTTATTTTAAAAATATTTTTTCTTTTTACTTTTCTTTAAAGTACTATGTAAGTCGATTACTAAGAAAGTTATTACTAACTAAAAAAGTTATCGATTTTTTTTCTAATTGTAGTTTTTGATTCCACTGGAACGAAATAAAAATTTCAAACTTTAACCTACGATAACTTTACGATTAACTAAAAATGTAAGGAAACAGCTGATTATTTACAGTAGTACCTAATCCAATCGTCTCTGTACAGAATTGTTTCTCTCTTAGAGGAAATTATCAAATAATCTCGAATTACATCTAATCAAAAGTCAGAATGAACATATATAAACAACAGATGATTATTGTGTACATTTACATTACATTCTGAAGATTCTGTATTATCCAGGAATAATTGCTGACTATTGTAGATTAAAATTATTTTTTAGAAGTTTTTTTGTTAATGATCGATTTAATTTTTATCTTATTAGATTTATTGAATGTTTTCACATTTGAATTGTTCAGCTTTTTCGATCAACTCTTCCTTTCGAAAGAGGGGTTTTTGTGGTGTATTAGAAGAGATAAGACACTGCGCTTTGGAAGCCATGTAAACACATACCCTTATACGTATTTCAATCCTGTGCGGGGATATCATCAGAGGGACTCAACATGACACAGTGTGAGCTTGTAGTTGTGGCGATCATCACTTGTATATATACCAATCTACAAACAAAATTGCATATAGGAATTATATACCTACGAAGAAAGCTTACAAGTCACACAGCCAAAGCTCCAAGCGAGACTTAAATTAACCATTCACCACCCATGTGACTGGTAAGGGTTGCCAGTTCGACACAGTTGTCTCTACACCAATCGCCAGTAGATGGCGTGGATTCTGAGATTAGTTGGACGATTAGAAAGACTTTACTACATTTCAGTAAGCATAGTATTTTTTGTTGAATACCATATTTTGTATGTTATTATTTAGAATTCATTAACACTACGTGTTGAAGATGAGCAGCTTCTTTCTAATTGTATTAGGCGGGCTGAATTCTCACATCCACGTACAGATTTGTTACTCTTTTAGAGGAAATTATCAAAAAAAAAACTCAAATGATAAGCAAGCAATTTTTTAAGACAGAAGGAAAATGTAAACATTGATGATCATGATCATTGTTTATATTTAACATTACGCTCTATATATTCGAGATTCTTCCGGAATAATTGCTGGCTGCGGTGACTAAAATAATTTTTATTTCCGTCTGTGAGAATTTTTACTCTCTTAGAGGTAATGGTGCCAAAAACATTTTACATTTTACATTACGTTATGTAGATTCTACACAGAGAGATAAAAACTGTCCTTATTTTAAAAATGTTAGCCAAAGACGTCAAAATCTTTATAATAACTACATTTCATGTTTAAAATAAAGACAATTTACTTAATATTAAGGACTTAGTAAATTTTTATACTATTTTTCTTTTCATTGAACTACAAAAAAAACTTATATTATCAGAATAAAAGATCTCCTATTTGTAGCGAGTAAACTTATCACAGGCCTTTTTTATTAAATAGCATTTTTAATTCCTAATTCAAATTCAAAAGAAATTCTAATGCAAATAGTCTGAACACCACATTAAAATTCATCCCATCAGCCCACCTCATACCGACAATCCGCCAGAGATTTTTCTCTTATCTATGTACTTTCATCTTAACTAAATTTCCCGGAGAAGCCTGGAAGAAGGAAGTGTAAATTAGTTGCTTACAAAGAAGATTAACATTTATTTCACATCCATGAACAATTGCAAGAAGGATGATGATGATAATGGCGATGATAATGGAGGGTGGTACACAGAGGAAAAAAGGAAAACTAGCACAGCCTTACTTGAGACCAACACAGCTATGACGAATTATAAAATCCTTTTAAAGGCACTCCTTGCACAGACAAAAATCCATCCATAACAATAATACTCGTACTTATTCAGAGGAGGTATTCTTAAATGAAATTTTGTGCCATCACCCAATGTAGTGTGCTTGGTAATCTCTTGTCAGCTTTACATTGATAATGTGTATGTCACAGTATCACACCAATTCAACGAATGGAATTAGAATTGATTTGTTGTGTGATTCGGTTGTGTGTGTGCCTGTGTGTGTTCGAAAGGAATTAAAAAATAAATCCAAGTGAAATACTCTGTAATCCTCTTGTGTGGAAATCGTAGCATTTAGTACTGTATTTAAGTAAGCTAAGCGGAAAATGAATTGTTGTTTTGAGGCGAAGGATTATAGAGAGGATAAAGAAAAAAATGCTTCCTTAAGACTTTTACTGATCCCTTTGAAAGCTAAACGTTTTAAGGTTATGGTGTTGTTTAAGTTTTTGTGTATTTTTGAATTCAATATGTTTTATAATTATTAAAGAATTCTTCATGAAAGTTGAAAGGAAATATGAATAAAGGAATTTGTCACCATCTATGGTTATAATCAAAAATAATAAGATATGTCATCCCGGAGCGAGTAAGTTGTCAGTTACGAACGAATAGAAATTTCAACGAGTAGGACTTCAAAGAGTGAGGTTTTCCGCGGATTTCGGACCGATTTTCCCGAATTTGTGTAATTGTCACAATTAAAAAATTAATATTAATCGATTAGTGCAAAAACAGTTGAAACTATGTTCGCGGAAAACTGTTTTTTCGCGTGTGACATTTCATTCCTATTCGTTCGTAACTGATAGATTTTGACATTTAGTCCGGACGGCACATCTGTCTAATTTAAGGTCTGTGGTTATAGTTAACCAACAACGGTTTACAGTTTTATATGAAATTTAACAGAAATGTTTATCGGTAATATTATGTTTCTTTTATGAGCTAACCTACTTCGAAATCCAGTCTATTATTTTCATTAGTTGGCAGCGATAAACATGTTTGGCATTTCATCTCAATGTATAAAAGTATTGTCGTTACCTACGGATAAAAATAATCGACTTGATGTCGTAGTAGATTATCTACGGTAACTAATTTGCAGAGAGTAAGAATTGTAAATGTCAGGAAATTATCACAAGAAACTACGCCCAGTAACATTTTTCAAGAAATAATAAAATATAATCAACAGCTGATCGTTGTTTACATTGTATGTACATAGCGTAGTTTATGGTATAGGATTTTTTTGTATCCTACACTACGTTTACATTAATGATAATCTACTTCGAAAATGTAATCAACAGCTGATTTTTGTTTTCATTGTACTTATACTTATAATGTAGTTTTTGGTATTTTTTGATCAGTTAGTTAAATGTAATTATTTGTTTGAATTTTCTCTTTTTAATTTTCTAATTTTTTGGTAGACAGTATATGAGTATAATAAATAAAATTTGAATAATGACATACAATATAGGAAAATATGTTATATTATGAAAACTTAGATAAATTACATTTATAAATCATTTTAAATTTAAAAACACAAACATTCCCAAAGTTATACATATCTATAACCATTTTTAATATAAACCTATGAATTTTATTTTTGACGGAAAAATTTAAATAAAGTTGCTAAAAGGTGAAAAAAGAGATCGTTAAAATTTCTTTGTTTTGAAAAAATGTTTCCTTAATATTATAAGGATAAAAAATTAAAAAAAAATAATCTTTGGTTTTTCCCAAAATTTTTAATTGCTTTGAACGGCTTAACCGATTTTTACAAAGTTTGCGTCGTTTGAAAGATAGAATTAGGTTAATTTTGCTTGTTATTTTTTCAAAAAATCTTAATTTCCCATTTTCCCCCTTTGATTTTTTCAAATTTATACAGAATATGAACCAACTCTCATAAATCCAAAACAGCAATTGGATTTTTCGGGAAAAAATGATGACCCTATTCTTATGGTGATTTCTTTTCTGCAAAAAAGTTATACATTTTTGTTACCCTTTTCCCGGCTAAGTTTAATTCGAGTAACTACATCAGTTCTATCTCAAAAGGACAAACATTTTTCAGAATCAAAATCAACATTAGTTAAATAATTTACACTCTTTTTGCAATTTTCAACACATTTTTTTTAAATTTTGTTCTTCTCTTTACAAATAAGCGACAACTATCTCTCCCCAAAAATGAGTTGCCATGTTGTAAAATGTATAATTTCTTACAACTTCCACACTGGCAACACAGTACTCGCTAACACAAGCGGGAAAATCCATCAATAATAAATAATGGCGAAGGGCCAATGTACGGTGAACATTCTGTGCAAATTTAAAAAATGAAGGGGAGCAATTTTTTAAACTAAACATTTTAATTAATTGTTTAGAAAAAAACTATATATTTAAAAAAAAACTAGAAAAAGTAGCTTGATATGTTATCTTTCAAACGACGTAAACTTTGTAAAAATTGGTTCAGCCGTTTAAGAGCGATTACAATTTCGTAAAATACAAAAATGTTTTTTTTTTTAATTTTTAAATTTCAAATCCCAATAAAATTTAGGAAATAATATTTTTTCAAAAAATAAATTATCAAGATCTTATTTTACCTTTATAAACTTTGTAGTCAAAAATAAAATTCATAGGTTAATCAATATTAAAAATTCTGACCCTATCATAAATTTAATCTCCTGTTCGCAATTTTCAAAACATTTTTTCAAAATTTTGTCCTTCTTCTCCTTAATTTATATAAATAAGCGACAACATTTCTGTAAAATGTATAATACCTTAAATGTAAAATGTATAATACCTTAAAATTTTCACACTGGCAACACCGTACTCGAAACGCAAGCGGGAAACTCTATCAATAACTAATCAGCAAAGAAAATAAAGTTATAAAGAAGTTCCGTCAAGTACCGAGTAGTCTATCAGTGACGAACGAATAGAAATTTGATTTCAGCGAGTGATGTTTTTGCGCATTTCAAGACCGATATCCGAGATTTTTTTTGTTATTATCACATTTAGAAAATTAATATCGATCGTTTTGTACCAAAAAAGTTAAAAAAAATACTCCAGAAAAAATTTTCGCGTTTGAAAATCATTTCTATTCGTTCGTAACTCACGCAAATGTAAACAAAGTCACGACGGAACATCTGTGTAATAGAGAGTCTGTGCTAATCAGCAATATAATTTTAACATGGTGTACGAGTATAACATAGGTACGTTTTATCTGGATTTTTTTTTGAGATTAGGTAGAATCACTTTATATAGAGATAATATAGCCAACATATTTTGGGAAGATTCATAAAAAATATGGCCATCTTTCATCTCAGATGGGAACAATCCTACCTATTTTTCGACCCGCCTAAATATACATACGTACTCCATAATAGAGGGTGTAACAAATTCAAATCCCTATTTTTTTCTTTTTAATTTGTTTAACATTTCCTTTTTACAATTTATTACAGCTATGACAACTTCCACATCCTATTGAACAAATATACACAGTTTTCTCAAATATTATAACACCTACCCCCTAAAATTTCAATATATCCCCCTTGCACTATTTATAGATTATGAATGGGAATACTTAAAACTCCTATAAGGGAGAAAGCAAGAACTAGAAAGAGAGAGCGGGATTATGTGGAATGGAAGCTAAAATAAACAATCATGTCATGTAGTGAAGAGATATTTAAACAGCAGATGGAATTTAAGAAAATTATATCAACAACAACTGCTGCAACTAATTCAAACAAAACCCCACTAAAACTCAACACTGCAGGCACTAGAAAAATACGGGACGTAATAACGGGGGTACGGGGTACAATAAAAATAAGCACGTGCTTGTCGAGATGGATATGTAAACATTGAAAACAAACACTACAATGTATGTGTATACATACTTGCTTACATATATCACAGTGCCTGTTCTCACATCACTAACAGACAGACATACTCATGTACATACGTACTTACATTTACATATGAGCGAGAGTGTATGTAAGTAAGTCAATTGTCTCCCATCTCTCGGTCTTGTTTATTTGAGTTTCTAAAATAAAATTTTTATTTCTTTGGATTTAGACAGCGGAGAGAATGAAATAGATCACTAACAGATCACACAATAGAAAAATTAGCTATGATCTTTGTATAGATACAGATGTCACCACCCCAGTCAATGTGGAGGGGGGCCTTAGAATAAAAAAAAGAAAGCATGCAGAGTGTTTGGGAGTGTGTGAGAGTTCGAATGAGAATGAGAGAATCAACAGTGACATTAATGCCTTTCAATTTGGTATTATTGTGCGTGACATTTAATTGCGTGTTGTCAAAATATTTTACTTTTTCGTCTAATAAAAACCGATGCGCTGCTCCCCTATCGGATATTTTGTAAAAAGTATATCATTAATTTGTTTTAATTGATTTATTAACAGACAGCGGCAAGAGATGAGCGACCGCAGAAAATAGACAAATAAAATACTAGAAAATTATTAAAAAGAAGACAAAAAAACTCTGAAGCTTTGCGTTTGTTACAATAAACAGTGGAAATTGTTTGAAACCAATTTAATTATAACAAATTTGTTTGAGGCGCAACAAAGCATGTCAATTGAATATAAAATTGTTTTCATAGCATTTAAGCAATTTTGATGGCGGTATTGGTTGACTGTATAGGTCGTGCATTTATTAGTTGTGTCAATTAAATGGCCCCTTAACTGTAACCCCCAAATTCCTTCGAATAGCATTCCACACTGAAAAAAACTCACTTAATTTTACAGATTTTGTTCAAAAGATCAACTAAACTTTAAAATAAGAACAATTAGACAACAGCTGATTACACTGTACAACAATTTCGAACATTTTCCAAAATATCGGTGTTCTGACAGTGGATTCTGTTAGAGGAAAAAAATATTACGGGTATCGGCGTTTTGAAAGACACATCGGAATTTTATTTTAGAGAAGGTTAAAGTGCCCCCTTTGGCCTTTTCGTGAAGAATTTCGTTATATTAAACTATGTGTTCTTTACATCTCAGGTGTAGGGTATGTTCAGCAACTTTGTAGAAAATATTAGAGCTAATATTTTTGTGGAACATATTAACCCTCCAGCTCCCCCGATAACGGAAATTTTTGACTTATTTTAACAAATCGTAGAAAACAACTTAAAATTATTTTATATGTGTCAGAAAACACAACAGCCCAAAACTGAACACAAACACCAAAAAATATAGCGTGATCCATTTCGAGGTTCCATACTTTTTTAAAGAAAAAACAGACAATTTAAATTGGGGAATGTTTATTATCATTTAAATGAACATTCTGTGGCATTTATTTTTTGAAGATTATATCTATCAAATGTTGGCCGCGGCTACGTCTCAGATGGTCCATCCGTTGAGTATAATTTTCGATGACTCGTTCGAGCATTTTGACTGGTAACTGGCGAATGACACCCGTAAACGTTGTTCAGGCGTAATACCAAACAATACTTAACAAAAATAACATGACAGCATGACACGTCTCACACGTGATCTGTCAAAAAAGGCTATTGAAAAAAGCATCTCTACTTGAATTACCCGTTATAACATTACACTAATTAATCTGTAAATTTGTTGTCAAAACGTAGGAAACGTTGTTCAGGCGTAAGTCTTTTCATGATGAAATGCCAAACAATATTTAACAAAAATAACATGACAGCATGACACGACTCACACGTGATCTGTCAAAAAAAGGCTATTAAAAAAAGTATCTCTACTTGGATATGTTCTAGTCAAAACCCTCTTGCTGGTATCGATATTGCTGCACGAAAGGAGCAAAGTGGGTTTTTGACTAGAATTTTAACGTTTTTTAGTGTTTGTGTTACGTTTTGGGCTTTGGTGTATTCTGAAACATATGATAAAATTTGATGGCCAACATTTTTGTAGAAAATTTCATCCTCCACCCCCCCCCCCCCCCCATTTTTAGGGGTGTTTTCTACGATTTGTTAAAATAGAGCCAACAATTGCCGTTATTTGGGGGATTTAGAGGTTATGTTTATAATGTTCCAAAAATATTGACCTTAATATTTGCTACAAAGTGTTGCTACATATTTTTTTTGGTCTCCTCTGCCAGAACCATGTTCTTTTTCCGTGTTGTACTGCGTTATTGCAAAAATTTTCCAGGAATTTTAAAAAATATAAACAAAAATAAAAAATATGATGATAGATAAAATAAAACTGACAGGGTTTGCAACACATCAAATAGAGAAAATAAATGTATATAAAAGAAATTAGTTCCAAAGCTTCATCTAGCTCTTCGAATAGATAGCGCTACTACAAATAACCTGTTTGAGAAATATTTTTGCGCTACGTAAGGATGGGTTAGTTAATTTCCCGTACGTTTATATGCGAGTGAGAAGATTTTTAGGTAGCCATCTAGAGTTTGCAGATGGGAATGTACGGCTGCAGAAGCCTTTGGGTCGTCTTATAATTGAATGGTATTTGAAGTCTTATGGAAACGTAAACGGACGTAAGAAGCTGCTGTGTTTAATGCAATGAAAAATAAGATAAAGGGAGGAATTAATACAAAATTATATTGTGGCTATATCTGTTGTGAATGTCTGAAGGCTAGATTAGTAAAACGTAACCGTAACGTCGCCTTGGGGTAGCTAATCAACTGATTTAATCTGTCATACGGATCTCAGTGAAAATGTTTGGCAAGGACAACGAAACGAATGGAAGAAACTGCTAAAATTTTATTCGTTTACAAAAAAAATCAAAACAATGAAAAAATAAGAAATTTATGCGAAACTTTTGTAATGTAATGGATAATATGAAATACAATTTTAAAATAAGAGAAATTGATACAAAATAAAATGAAATTGTTGCTATATTTGTTGTGAATGTCATATGGCAAATATTTTAGGTTTTGTACAATTGAACATGCGAGCACCGTTAAGGTTACGGTAAAGATATGTTACGGCCTAAACCAGCCTATAATCAATGGAAACGAAATTCCCTTAAAGAGAATTTATTCACAAAAACTCATATAAAAATACTCGTATAAAACAGTTTACTTGTTAAATTTCCTTTTTGACGATTTTTTTCGAAGAACACTTATTTTCGACAGTTTAACTGTAATTTCGATGCGACTTTGATGTGAACGCATATTCACAAGAATATTAGATCCTTTAGTAACGGTAATTACTTTTCCACATTGCAATTAAAGCTCAATAAATTTTGTCCTTGCCTTGGGATGAGAAATTCTGTCGAAATTTCCACGTTCAAATGGGAACATAATACCGAACTTATATCCTGTAATCGTCCACATAAAGCTGTATCGACATGTCATTTCGACCGAAAATCAATTATATTTGATGAATTAGCGAAATTAGTATTTTGGAATATGATCTGATTATAATAATTGTTATCAAATTTTATAAGAAATTACAGTGTGTTAGATGAAAGGAATTTTTTTTTTCAAAAACAAAAATCGTGGCAATTACAAGCGAATTTAAAAAACCCTGTCATTAAATCATAACTGTAAAATATAAATTTTAATTTTAATTGCGATTTAATTATAATAATAAAACTATCCTCTTTATTTTTGTATAAATTTGAAAGAATTCAAATCTTTTAGAGATAATCCCACAGAGATATTTGTATAGCCAAAGATTTATGAGAATTATTTATATCTAATTACTTCCAAATATGTATGAAATATAAAAAGAGTCCTTCCCTTTACAAATCCACTTTATGCCTTTTATATACCTTTCACTTAACAAATATCCGACTATACCCGACATTCCCTTTAGAATCTAGACCGTTGTACTTCTATCCCTTCCCTTCCTTCCCTTTCTTTGTTTTTTTTTTCGTTCTTTTTTGAAGTAGAAAAAACATAAACACTTATGTTATTGCTATTGTGTACAATACGATAACGTTACCAACGACTCACCACAAATTGGTATTGGCGCATGAATGCTGGGTAATCCTCTTGGTAGCCATTCCATCATATATTTTAGAGAAGTAGTAATCCAACAAGAATTTTACTGGTAGTGGCAGAGTGGTGAGGCTGTGAACCACTCTTTGGCAACAACAACAAAAGAGTACAACACAAGCACAAACCCTCCCAAAAAAGGATACACAGTAGCAAGGCTAGAGTAGTTACTTTTTTCACTTGTTTTTCGTTTTGCTCAAACACTCACTAGGCTGATGATGTTCCTCTGTCGTTTTTGCGATATTTTTTCTTTTTAAAGTTATCCTTTTTATACAAGTATATTGATGTATGTGTGTGTGTGTCTTAAAGTGTGGGTGTGCTTGCAACAAAATTATACGCTTGATGTTGGCTTTAACTATCTATAACTTTTTGCGGTGTGGTGTCACTTTTATAGATTTCCAATAGACTTTGTGTAGGGCTTGATGGTGATAGAGGATATCCTTAAGTTTATGTGGTTTATTTGCATGGGTAACTCTGTTTGTTAAAATCCATTACAGAGCTGGAGAATTTTATCTCACTAACAATGATGACAATGACAGCATCAATGACAATAGTTTTGACAACATGTCAAACATTTGCACAGAGCTTAAGGCGTTTACACCCACACTTGTCACTCACTTGCTTGCTCTCTCTCTGTGTGCAAAACAAACATAAGTTCTGGCACGATGTTGTCTATATTTTTCAACACATGTGTAAAAAAAGGTGGGAGGACGACTTTGTATGTGTGTGTGCGTCTGTGTGATGCAGGATGCAATCTTGTGTGTATGTGTAACCCGAGTTCAAAGCACAAACACTGATAGACAGACTAAACTTTACATCATTCTCTGAGTATCAATATAACGGATGTGTTTCTTTTTTTTTTGTTTTCTTTACTTTTTTCTGTTTGTTGTTATTGCTGTTAACTTTGTGTAATGTGAACCGAGGATAATAGTGGATGGCTAGGAGTACTTTTTCCGCTTGAGAGAGTTTGAAATTTGGTTTTATTTGCTCTGTTGAACTTTGTTAAGAGATTTTTTGGGGGGCGATTTCTTTTTTAATTGAAATTCCTAGTCCATAACCACATATTGATTTAATTTGATTTACTATGGAAATATTTCCAATATATTTTTTAACATTTTTCTTTTTGTCTGTGAGTATTTTTTAAATATATTTTATGCTTTAATTTATTTCACTTAAAGTCCGCGCGCGCTCATATTACCGTTAAGTATGCACAGCGAAGACTAACAGCGTATCGGTATCAACATACAAAAAATAGCAGCATTGTGCCGTCTTTTTCTTCTTCTACGAGTTGTTGTTGTTTTTTCTGTTCTTCTTTTTCTTCTACTCTTGTGTTCTTACTCCTCCTGGGGTAATATTTTTTTCTTGCCTTGTTATTTCATTCTTTAAGTGGCAGCAAAAACGCCATCATTTCACTTCATTCACTTCACTCTCAAAAACACTTTAAAATGCGGGTGTTGTTTTACATGTGTGTGGTGGAGACACGGCGCGACACAACAGACAACACGAACAACAAAAACATGGAGCGCACCAAAGCACATTCACTTCACGTTCACTCACTCACACACAGTGGCGGCACAGTCAGAGCCCCCTTGGTCGTTGTTGCATATAAGTATGAATAACGCCGTCGTCGTCGACGTCTTGTTTCGTGAGTAATTAAAGAGATCTCCTCTTCTGCTCTGTACACATCAGTTACTCACACACATCTATCTGCACTTGTACGGTGAGAGTAGCCATGAGTACTTAATCGTCTTTTTTGCCTCTACTTTCTTGCGTTTTCCATTATTATTATTTTTATAACAGCACAGTACACAATATAACAAAAATTAACACATTTAACCTCAACGTTTAAAGGATTTAACAAAGTAGGGGAGAGAAAATGCCTCGGAAACACAAGATACACAAATGATTTTTCCCCATTTGTTCGGTCGCACAGTAGTGATGTTTTCTTCTTCTTGTTAACGAGAACTGTGTGATTTTTTTGTTTTTGTAGTTTTTTTTTCTTTCTACAAATCCTATATGTGTGTGATAATACAATGAGTGTCAGCTGGTGTGTGTGTGACTACTGCATTTTATATACGCGTATTGTTGGCGGTGGTGTATTACACGGAGTGGTAGGCGTTGTTAGTTACTCGGAGAGTGTGTTCTTTTTTTTGGGTTCATCCGTTGAAATTTTGACAAGAACTCGACGACGTTTGCGAAAGGACTAAATTTGAAAACTGTGAACTCATTTGCTCCCGCTTTGTATGTATTGCTGCTGCTTTGCTTTCCTACTCGTAAGAATTTCCACATGCCGTTTGTATCTACATACATACAGACATACGGACATATGCACACAATGAACCAACACAGTACACACAGGAGCAGTCAGCCGAGTAGAGGTAAGTAAACAATTTCGGGAAAAAAGACCAAATTAGGGTTGCCAGATGTGGTTGATACATTCTGTTAAGTTGTAAATATCTAAACAGTTGTAAATAAGCCAATTGACAGATAATTTCGAGATTCTGAACGAAACAATAACTGGAAATGCGAAGTTTTTGCATTCACATTAAATAAAAATTGAAATGAAGCTGAAAAATTTAAAAGAAAAATAGTTTTCCGGTTCAACAAAAAACATTGAAATTTCAATGAAATTTCGACGAAATTTTCTATTCTATATATAGGATGATCCAAGTAGAGATACTTTTTTTCAATAGCCATTTTTTGACAGATCACGTGTGAGTCGTGTCATGCTCTCATGTTATTTTTTGTAAGTATTGTTTGGCATTTCATCATGGAAAGACTTACGCCTGAACAACGTTTACAACGTTTTG
This sequence comes from Eudasyphora cyanicolor, assembly GCA_963930755.1. Lineage (NCBI taxonomy): Eukaryota > Metazoa > Arthropoda > Insecta > Diptera > Muscidae > Eudasyphora > Eudasyphora cyanicolor. Next base: position 11,153,631 of record OZ005738.1, on the reverse strand, counting down.
ACAACAAATTGACAGATTAATTAGTGTAATGTTATAACGGGTGATCCAAGCAGAGATACTATTTTCAATAGCCTTTTTTGACAGATCACGTGTGAGTCGTGTCATGTTATTTTTGTTAAGTATTGTTTGGCATTTCATCATGGAAAGACTTACGCTTGAACTATGTTTACGCGTGTCATTCGCCAGTTACCAGTCGAAATGCTCGAACGAGTCATCGAACTCAACGGATGGACCATCTGAGAAGGCCAACATGTGTTAGACATAATCTTCAAAAAATAAATGCCAAATAATGTTCTTTCAAATGATAATAAACATTCCCCATTCAATTTGAATTTTCTGTTGTTTTCTTTAAAAAAGTAGGGAACCTCGAAATGGATCCACCCTATACATAAGTTAAATTTCTAAGATTTTGTAAAAAGTTTGAGTGATTGATCCGAGGTCTCTAATTTCGATGAAATTTTTATATAAATAAAATTTCGATGAACATTTATATATAAATAAAACGTCGATGAAATTGTATATACATATATGTAAACAAAATTTCGTAAAAATTTTCAATATAAATAAAATTTTGATGAAATTTTCTATATAAATAAAAAATTTCGATGAAATTTCAATATAAATAAAATTTTGATGCCATTTTCGAATAAAATGTCGGTAAAATTTTCTTTAAAATTAATATTCGACGAAATTTTCTATATAAATAAAATTTCGACAAAATTTTCGATATAAATAAAATTTCGACGAAATTTTCTATATAAATAAAATTTCGACGAAATATTCTATATAAATAAAATTTCGACGAAATTTTCTATATAAATAAAATGTCGACGAAATTTTCTATATGAATAAAATTTCTAAGAAATATTCTATATAAATGAAATTTCGAAGAAATATTCTATATAAATAAAATTTCGACAAAATATTCTACATAAACAAAATTTCGACAAAATTTTCTATATAAATAAAATTTCGACAAAATTTTCTATATAAATAAAATTTCGACAAAATTTTCTATATAAATAAAATTTTGATGCAATTTTCTATATATGTAAATAAAATTTCGATGAAATATTCTATATAAATAATATTTCGATGAAATTTTCTATATAAATAATATTTTGATGAAATTTTCGAAATAAATAAAATTTCGGTTAAATTTTCTATATAAATAAAATTTCGATGAAATTTTCTATATAAATAAAATTTCGATGAAATTTTCTATATAAATAAAATTTCCATAAAATTTTCTATATAACTAAAATTTCGAGGAAATTTTCTATATAACTAAAATTTCGATGAATATATAAATAAAACTGCGATGATATTTAAATAACATTTTGATGAAATTTTATATATAAATAAAATTTCAATCAAATTTTCGAAATAAATAAAATTTTGATAACATTTTCTATATACATACATAAATAAAATTTCGATGAAATATTCTATATAAATAATATTTTGATGAAATTTTCGAAATAAATAAAATTTCGATAAAATTTTCTATATACATATGTAAATAAAATTGAAATTTTCTATAAATTTTGGTGAAATTTTCGATGAAATATTCTATATAAATGATATTTCGATGAAATTTTCTTTATAAAATTTTGTTTTTCTGATATTTTCTATAACAAAAATTTCAATGAAATTTTCTTTATAAATAATTTCGATACAATTTTCGATATATAAACAAAATTTCGATGACATTTTCTATATAAATAAAATATTGACGAAATTTTCTATATAAATTAAATTTTGATGAAATTTTCTGTATATGTAATTAAAATTTTGATAAATTTTCGATATAAATAAAATGTCGACGAAATTTTCGATATAAATAAAATGTCGATGAAATTTTCGATTTATATAAAATTTCGATGAAATTTACGATATAAATAAAATTCCGATGAAATTTTCGAGTAATTTCCAACAAATGACCTCAAGCCGAACTGTCCGAAATTCAGATAAAATTCCGCAGGTCTACAATAAAATAATACCAACATTTTCGATATAAATAAAATTTTGATGAAATTACAATATAAATAAAATTTCGATAACATTTTCTATATAAATAAAATTTCGATAAAATATTAGATATAAATAAAATTTAGTCGACATTTTTTAAATAAAATTTTGAAGAAATTTTTTATATTAATAAATTTCTCCATTTTCTATATTAAAAAAGATTTCTAGAGGTATTTTTATTTTATTTTATTTTACATTTGGCCACCCTAATCACAATGAGAATTACAGTTCACAGGACTACTACTTTATTGTATGAAAACAAACACAACATTTTCGTACATGGCAAACTGTGAGGCGATGGCAGTGTACGACGGATGATGATGGTGATGATTTGCTTGCTGTACTCCCCATGCATACTTGAGAGTTAGTTAAAGCGTAGCAAGCAAAAGCAAGCCTCAAAGATAGCAACACACAGAACAGTGTATGTTAAGTTGTAGCAGTCGGCGGTCGGCCGTGATGTACTCGCACAGCATAGAGTTACAAAATACGTACTCTTTGGCAACACTCTCACTCATCATAATATGCCAAAAACCAAAGGAGAGACTACTAAAGAGAAAGTTTAACGCGCGCCTTTCTTTGAATTTACAAAAATGTACCTACACGAGGAGGACTCGTTCACACAATGCACAGCAGAAGCAGTAGTAGCATATCATAGCATAACACCTCGCTCGTTTGAAATAAAATGTGCCGACACTCACTCACAAACGCACACACAGATGTAAGGATATTGCCAATGTTGGCTGGCGTTTGCATTCTAAGGGTACATACTCACTCACACATTGAAAAAGTGCCATGCACAAAATGTGACCCTCAAGCTCCTTATAAAACAACATCACCATCATCTCAACGACGGCGACTACGACGACCAAGTGGTGCTCATCCTCTCCTAACGCCTCCTTAGGGGTTGATAACACTCTGATGCTCTCTCGGCTAAACCACCAGAGAGTTAATTTAACAATCAGTGATGGAGAGAGAAAAAAGAGATAGGCAGCCACAGCAAAGAGAGTGATTATTGTTTGGTGGGTATTGCCATATGTTTTCCAAACCCACAACTCTACCTAAATTTAAAACCCTTAATGCATACACAGGATAATAGAAATCCTGGTGTATGAAAACCAAAGTATTGTTGGCAACCATAAATTGCAATACAATTTGTAAATTTAATAGTAACGCCGCCGCGGCCATAGTTGTATTGTAAATGCTTGTTGCTAAAACATGGGGAAAGGCATGAGCTCTACAGAGTTTTGAAGAGTGAGAGTAAGCATTGCTTACAATAAAGGGGGACTGAGGAGTGAGAGTACGAGATAGAGTGAGAGCTACAAGACAAAACCAATTTAAAAGGACTACATAACCAAAACAATTTCAAACAGTTAACACAATACGTGTGTAACAAACAAATTGTTCAAATAGACAGTTAGGTCGGCGGGGAAGAGGGAGCGAGAGGAGAGGACAAACGACCGACTGATGGACAGACATTTACATCCTTTATTTAATGCTTTTGTTTATATTATTATTGCTGTTGCTGCCGCTCGTTCATTGTTGTTGCCGTTTCTTCTTCTTCCTTTTTGTATTGTGTGGATTAGTGAGTTTGTGTAGTATTCCGTACGTTTAACACACAAACAAAAAAACTGTAAAAACCATTACGATATCCGGCTAAGCAAGACAAACAATAAAGGCGAGGAGCAAGCACGAACAATGACTGCCTCTTTACAAGGATATGCGTGCATTAATCGCCCTTCCTTTTTCACAGTTATTTATAGACACCGACACGCGGTTAGGGATTTAGTTTCAACGTATAATGTGTAATTTTCTTAAGGAAAATCGATCATTTAGACGATTTAAGTGGTTAATGATGATGTTGCCACCAGTAGATAGAAAAGGTCGAAGGCAAGTCTAAAAACCACACACACTATCTCGAAAACAATGTATAAAAATGATAAGGGTTTACTTGTAGCCTATTGTCTTAAATTTGTATTAAAAAATAGTTAAGGCTTTAACCACGCCCCCTTTTTTAAACAGAACAGACGAGCAAAAGGGGGGAAAAAAGCAAAGAATGGCTTCGTGAAAAACTCTCAGCAAGAGTCACCAATTCACAAAGAATGCCAAATGCATACCAAAATTCGACATGCCATCGAATGGCAAACAAAAATGTATTGTTCCTGTCACATCGTCGTTGTCGTCAGCATCATTCCAACACACTCTCTCTCCTCCAACATCCTCTCAAAATCTGGCAATGTTATGCACTCAAATATGAACCGACCGTTAAACGAACAAACGAACGAAGGATGGAAAAAATCCCCAATACAAAACAAAACGAATGCAGAAAAATTTTGTACTTGTAGTACAAACACCACTCATTCTCCCCCCAAAAAAATGTTTACACCAGAATAACACCGAAAAGTGCAGGGGAAGCGAGCAAGCAAGGATGCTGCCAATAATCAATAGCAGCTAGGATACACACGACTCTACATAGCGATACACCAACAACAGCAATGGATGCTCTCCTAAAGGAAGCAACCTTAAAATCGTTCCCTCAAAAAGCGAGGATAGGGCCGAAGATGAAAAAATGGGAACTAGTTAAATGCAAAAATTTAATTATTGCTGCAAGTAAAGGCTAACGAAAAAGAGTTTTCCAAGGGTGAAAAATGTCGAATGTTCAAATGTACTTAAAGTAAGCTTGTATAGGAACCAAGCAAAGAAATTGATGGTAATCAAACAGCGTCATCTAATGGAGGTACTAAATAAAATTCCTCGAAAATTTCTATAATTTTCTATAAAAATATAAAATTTCCCGAAAATATTCTATAAAAATATAAAATTTTCCGAAAATGTTCTATAAAAATATAAAATTTTCCGAAAATGTTCTATAAAAATATAAAATTTTCCGAAAATGTTCTATAAAAATATAAAATTTCCCGAAAATTTTCTATAAAAATATAAAATTTCCCAAAAATTGACTATAAAAATATAAAATTTCCCGAAAATTTTCTATAAAAATATAAAATTTCCCGAAAATTTTCTATAAAAATATAAAATTTCCCGAAAATTTTCTATAAAAATATAAAATTTCCCGAAAATTTTCTATAAAAATATAAAATTTCCCGAAAATTTTCTATAAAAATATAAAATTTTCTATAAAAATATAAAATTTTCTATAAAAATATAAAATTTTCTATAACAAATACAAAATTTTCTATAAAAAAATATAAAATTTTCTATAAAAATATAAAATTTCACGAAAATTCTTCGGAAAATTTTATAATTTTATAGAAAATTTTCGGATAATTTTATATTTTAATAGAAAATTTTCGGAAAATTTTATATTTTTATAGAAAATTTTATATTTTTATAGAAAATTTTATATTTTTATAGAAAATTTTCGGAAAATTTTATATTTTTATAGAAAATTTTTATACAAAATTCTATAAAAATATAAAATTTTTCTAAAATTTTCTATAAAAATATAAAATTTTCTATAAAAATATAAAATTTTCCGAAAATTGTCTATAAAAATATAAAATTTTCCGAAAATTGTCTATAAAAATATAAAATTTTCCGAAAATTGTCTATAAAAATATAAAATTTTCCGAAAATTTTCTATAAAAATATAAAATTTTCTATAAAAATATAAAATTTTCCGAAAATTTTCTATAAAAATATAAAATTTTCCGAAAATTTTCTATAAAAATATAAAATTTTCCGAAAATTTTCTATAAAAATATAAAATTTTCCGAAAATTTTCTATAAAAATATAAAATTTTCCGAAAATTTTCTATAAAAATATAAAATTTTCCGAAAATTTTCTATAAAAATATAAAATTTTCCGAAAATTTTCTATAAAAATATAAAATTTTCCGAAAATTTTCTATAAAAATATAAAATTTTCCGAAAATTTTCTATAAAAATATAAAATTTTCCGAAAATTTTCTATAAAAATATAAAATTTTCCGAAAATTTTCTATAAAAATATAAAACTTTCCGAAAATTTTCTATAAAAATATAAAATTTTCCGAAAATTTTCTATAAAAATATAAAATTTTCCGAAAATTTTCTATAAAAATATAAAATTATCCGAAAATTTTCTATAAAAATATAAAATTATCCGAAAATTTTCTATAAAAATATAAAATTTTCCGAAAATTTTCTATAAAAATATAAAATTTTCCGAAAATTTTCTATAAAAATATAAAATTTTCCGAAAATTTTCTATAAAAATATAAAATTTTCTATAAAAATATTAAATTTTCCGAAAATTTTCTATATAAATATAAAATTTTCTATAAAAATATAAAATTTTCCGAAAATTTTCTATAAAAATATAAAATTTTCCGAAAATTTTCTATAAAAATATAAAATTTTCCGAACATTTTCCATAAAAAAATATAAAATTTCCCGAAAAATGTTTATGGAGCAAGAATTTTAACGAAATTTCCTAAATGGGGTGGTTTTATTCCTCCTATTCTTCCTAGACAGTTTTTGAAAATAATAAAAATTCCTGTTCACCAAAGTGTTATATTTTTTTAATTCGTGAGGTCAACCATCAGCTTGCACTTCAGTGGTTCCCTCTAAACCTATGACAGTATTTTAACTTGAACTCCCACTGGCCCCAACACACTTGACCCCTATTGACTTCGTTCTAGGCCATAGGGGCCATCCACATGCATATACCCAAAACCCAAAGTTCAGTTAGCAAAATTTTGCTTCTGGTTTTGCACATCTATTTTTTTTTGGTACTGTAGTCGGTGGTTGTGCTAAACTATTGTTGCTTTAACCGACAGAGTCAACCATATTCCTATTAGCACTTTTCACCCTTCGCCTGTCCAAGTGACTAACTTTCAACATGATGTTTCAGGATGTACGAGTATGCTTCGGACAGTGGCAGAAAGAGAACTGTGCATATTGTTGCGGTAGAGGTGCCAAGTTTGTACACCAATCAAGAAAAAAAGAAATGCATCCTTGTATACACACGCACTTGGTAATTATGGAGCTGGGGTTTTTGTTGTCCTGTGCATCCATCAGGATTGAGGTTTTTGAGTGTTTTCTTCTTTGTTTTTTCCACTCTCATACTTGCGGTACAATGAGAGGATTATTACTTTTTCTTCTTTAGTGTGAAGCATAGGCAGGAGAGAGAAAGAGAGTGGGGAGGTAACCATGGTCTCATTTTTTGCTTGCTGAAACTCAGTCGGATGGGGGAATAGTTTCCGATGTTGTTGTGACAAGAATACTCTTTAGAGGTGCAACAGTGCAGATTAATGCTCTTCCCCTTGTTCGGTAGATAAGTCAGAAAGCATTCGCTTCCCTATGCCATTTAAAAGGCTCCATAAAGTTCAAAATAGTTCAATACTATTTCAACAACCGAATAGTCCAATGAGAGGAACATAAAAATCTCTACTCATTTTGTTGTTTGATTTGTAATCTTTATTTATATTTCATATGCATTTTGTGGTGCAGAATCTCTGAGAGGAGCAAAAGAGGAAATATGGCGAACAGCACAAGTAGATAGAAAAGGGTTGCTAGGTTAGAGGGATTCTGAAAGCATATTTATCTTTCTTTTCCCATAGAAAATATCATCGTTGATGACATTTTCTATAGAGAAGTTCATCGTTGATGAGTTTTCTTATTGAAAAGATTATCGTTAACGACTTTTCATTGATGACTTTTCCCACAGAAAAGTTCATCATTGATGACTTTTCGTATAGAAAAGTTCATCATTGATGACTTTTCGTATAGAAAAGTTCATCATTGATGACTTTTCGTATAGAAAAGTTCATCATTGATGACTTTTCGTATAGAAAAGTTCATCATTGATGACTTTTCGTATAGAAAAGTTCATCATTGATGACTTTTCGTATAGAAAAGTTCATCATTGATGACTTTTCGTATAGAAAAGTTCATCATTGATGACTTTTCGTATAGAAAAGATCATCATTGATGACTTTTCGTATAGAAAAGTTCATCATTGATGACTTTTCGTATAGAAAAGTTCATCATGATTGATGACTTTTCGTATAGAAAAGTTCATCATTGATGACTTTTCGTATAGAAAAGTTCATCATTGATGACTTTTCGTATAGAAAAGTTCATCATTGATGACTTTTCGTATAGAAAAGTTCATCATTGATGACTACATTCTTTAGCATGGCAACTCTAATCTTTCTTTGTCATCCACACCATCTTCCCTCCCATTATTTTGCATATTGAATTCTCAGCGAGTATAACCTATCATTATTGTTCGTGTTAAAACTGAAATCCGATAAAACTAAATGGTTTTGAGTAATTATATGCTAAGTATATAAGCCTTTTTCTAAAATCACTACTCTAAACATTTAATGTTTTCAACCCTATTATCCTTTCAACTCCAAGAAGCATATTAACACTTTGCCTCTTTGGTAAAGCTGGAATAACATCAAAGTCCTGATGACAACTTCAAGGATAACGCCGAGACAAAGTATTCAGAAAGAGTGGAAGAAAAATAAGATGACATACGCAAAATCGTTTTAAAACTCTACATCCCAGACTTTCTCCTCCAGAGCCATTGTACAATTATGAAAAGTCATCATCATTAAGAACGAGGGAAAAAAATGAGCGTTTCCACTAATTGAGTACTCAATGAAGCATTTAATTATTAAGTATTAGAGTTGTGAACGGAAATGAAACCCACCCTTCTTTCTTTTAAACCCATCCCCTCCCCAAGGCTCTTAAATGTTGTTGATACACTCTCTAATATTTTGACAAATTTGGTTTAAGCAGCAACAAATGGTGGTTGAAATGTTATACGCCACTCGGACAAATGTGCGTTATTTACGAATATTAATTATCATTTCATTTAGTGAAACAGCAGGACATGCCAGAAACACCATTAACCATACCGAAAATGGGAATGTTGTTGGTCTTCGGGCACGATTTGTAATGAGGTCTACAAGGTTTTGCATAACATTCACACGAAGAGCAGAGAACGGAGGGAGAAGTAAATTTGTATAATAATGTCACATTTACACAATTTGTGACACATAGTCCTCGTCCTCCTCATTCCCAGCTACACAACTACCGAACCACCCAAATACCCAACCGACCTTCTGACACTTTTGGAGTATTTATAGTAGGTTGGGGGGTGAATGGAATTCTTGCCTTGTGGCCTAAGGAGTCAATATGGCATGACATAGCCATGGACATTGTGTGGATAGATTGAAGCAAATCAATTCACAAACTTTACCACAGAATCCACCCTGTACCCTTTTGGTACCAACCCACCCTACCTCATATCACCCAAGGGGAAGATTTTATGATACGTACGTATGTATGTATATAAATTGTCCTCATAAAAGTCGTTTGCCATACAAGCATATCAATAAAATTACAAAGAATTTGAATAAAGACGAATTTACTGAAGTTGAACACATCACATCCATTAGCATAAAACACCTAAGAACATTGATGATAAATGTATAGCCATATAAATTAAAACCGTAACGAACAAAAGTATACATACATAAAGTGTGGAAGGGATTTATTCTAAAAAAAAAAATACGATGAAGAATTTTAACTGTTACAACAAATAATTTTTTTTCTTACTGATATCGATTGCAAGTCCGGCTTTATCATTGCTTTGTTCGTTTTGTAAACACAACTCTGTAAATATCAGCTGTTCGAAAATGCAACTCTGAAACATATGTGGAGAAACTCGACGGCAATATAGAGGAAAACATAAAAGACTCTAGTAAATATAAAGAGATATGAAATAGAGAGTATATCTCAGAGGCCGACTCTAGTAAATAGATAAACTTGACAGATCTTTAGAGAAGTCGACTCTAACATAAATAAGAAACTGAAAGGTGGACACTAGTATCGAGAAAGTCCTCAGAAGACATTATATCGACATTATAATATATACATAAATACATACCTCAGAGTTGGAATCTTGTAAAGATCGACTCTAGTATAGAGAAATACATCAGAGATCGACCCTAGAACATGGTATAGAGAAAATCTTCAGAGATCTACTCTAGTACAGATAAAAACCTTAGATATCTACTGTATTATAAATAAAGACTTCATAGATCGAGTATAATAAAGAGAAAGACCTCAGATACTCACTCTTGTATAGATAAGTAGCGCAAAGATAGGCTCTTCTATAGAGAAAGGACTTAGATGCCGACTCTAGTATAGATAAAGATAGCAACGATTGGCTCTTCTATATAGAATGGCCCCCGAGGTCGCCACTGGTATAGATAAAACCCTAAGGAGTCAGCTCCAGTATAGAGAATTTACTTAGAATACCTAAGAAGTATAGAGAAACACCTCATAGAGTAAAGAGAAAACCCAAATAAATCTTCTGTAGCATAGATAAATACTTCAGAGTCGACTCTAATCTGGAGAGAAACAACAGAGATCAACTCTAGTACAGATAATACCTCAGAGGTAGAGTGTAGTATAGAGAATGGCCCAAAGAACGATATATATATAGAGAAGCATCAGATGTCGACTCTGGTATAGGAGACCTCAGAGGTCGACCTAGAGAAAGACTCTGAGGTTATGTTCTTGAGAATGAGAAAGACCTATAAAATACCTCAGATGTCGACTTTGTTATTAAAAACGATCTCAGATGTTGTTATAGCGAAAGACCTCAGAGGTCGATTCTGATATTGAGAAGGACCTAGAGAAATACCTCAGAGGTCGACACTGTTATTGTGAACGACCTCAGACATTATAGGCACTGGTATAAAGAAAAAACTCTCAGATTTCGACTATAGTATAAAGGAAGACCTCAGAGGTCGACTCTAGTATATAGGAGGCCCTGCGAGGTCGACTCTAGTATGGAGGAAGACCTCAGAGGTCGACACTAGTATGGAGGAAGACCTCAGAGGTCGACACTAGTATGGAGGAAGACCTCAGAGGTCGACACTAGTATGGAGGAAGACCTCAGAGGTCGACTCTAGTATGGAGGAAGACCTCAGAGGTCTACTCTAGTATAGAGGAAGACCTCAGATGTCGACTCTATTATAGAGGGAGGCCTCAGAGGTGGACTCTAGTATAGAGGAAGGACTCAGAGGTGGACTCTAGTATAGAGGAAGGCCTCAGAGGTGGACTCTAGTATAGAGAAATATCTCGGAGATAGACTATTTTATGGAAAAAGACCTCTGAAACCTACTTTTGTGTAGAGAAATACCGCAACGGTTGGCTCTTATATTGAGAAAGACCTCAGAAGTCGTCTCTAGTAAAAATAAAAAAAATCAGAGGCCGATTGTAGTGTAGAGAATAATCTCAAAGATTTATAACCATAATATCGATAGATATAGGCATCTGAGATCGCCAGAGGTCGTATCTAATATAGAGAAAGACCTCACAAGACGACTCTGGCCCAGATAAAGACCTCGAAGGCAGAGATTAATCTCAAAGATCTATAACTATAATTTCAATAAAAATATACCTCTGAGATCGCCTATAATCTAGACGTATACCTCAGAGACGCTTCTAGTAAATGGAAAGATCCTGTGCGGTTCAACTTTGGTATAGATAAAGACCTCCGGTCGACTCTGGTATAGTCAAATTCCTCGGATGTTATAGATAACGATGTCAGATGTTATAGAGAAGGGCATACAAAAAGATCTAAGATGTCGAGAACGACTTCAGATGTTATATGATATGGACCTAGCGAAAGATCTAAGAAGTGGAAGTCAGCAGTTATACACTCAGAAAAAAATGAACCCAAAGATAAGTTAAAATGAACTAAACTTCAGGAAAATTAAACTTCATATGGCGCTAAAGCAATTTTTTCCCAAATCAAGTTCACATTTGTCCTTAATATTAGCAAATGTTTTGAACTTAGTTTTAGTTAATACTAACTTGAATTTAGTAAATATTCCTTTATATCTAGTTCAATTGAATTCATATTAAGGAAAAATTAACTCAGTTTAAGTAAAAATTTACATGAAATTTGGAAAAAATCTAGTTGAATTTTCACTAAAATCAGGTACATTTTTACTTGAAATCAGGAAATTTTTACTAAAAATTAAGAAAATTTTAACTAAAATCAAGTAAGTTTTTTACTAAGATTAAGTTACATTTTTACTAAATGGAAGTAAAATAATTCCTCAAATCAAGTTCAATTTTACTTGAATATACGAAAATTAAACTAAAATGTAAGAAACGTTTAACAATAAATGAGTAATTTTTGAACTTGCAACTTGTAGAAGTAAACTAAATTTTAGTTCATTACTACTAATATAATTCAGCAAAATATTTTCGGGAATTTTCCAATGTAAACATTTTGCTCCAAACGAACGGGAATTTTTTGCTTAACGAATATTCAAGGATTATTTGAAAACCGTATTATAAATTTCAGAAAAACATGAACTAGAACTAAGGAAATTCGGATATTTCTAGTTAAAATTTCCTAAAATGATTTATTATCGAGGAGTAGTAAATGTTTCTTCGACACTAGGAAATCCTTCCTCGGTAAAAGTCAAAATTTACCAAATAGTAGGAAATTTTTACTTGGTCGATGGAATTTTAAGTAAGTAAAATCATATCCCATTTCCGAGTATGTAACCAAATTGCTATATCTTTGAATTTAGTTCAATTTACTCATTGAAAGTAAAATTTCCCAGTTTTGAGGAAAATTTAACTAAACATGAGTAAAAATCTTGAACTAAACTGAGATATAGATTTTACTCACATAAACGATTGCCATTTTTCTGAGTGTAGAGAAGGAACTAGAGAAAGAGGTCGACTCTGGTCTAGAAAAATACCTCAGAAATCGACTCTTGTATACATACAGACCTCACAAGTCGTCTATTGTATACAGAAGGATCCACCGAGATCGATTATAGTATAGACAACGGTCTCTGAGGTCAATTATAGTATATGGATAAAAATCAGATGCCGACTCAAGTACAAAGAAAGACCTCAGATGTTATCTCTGGTATAGATAAGGACTTGGAGAGTTCGATTCTGGCATTGAAAATGACCTAAAGCAATCGATTGATGTTTTTGATTCATGAGACTCTAGAATTGATTTTAAGGAAATCACTAAGTAGCGAACTTCTCAAAACAATTTGGAGACTAATAAGAGGAACAAGGGTCTGCCAAAAAAACAAATTATGCACTAGACTTCTGAGCATGAAGCTATAACCTTCTGTACTGCATCTTTAACGGTAGTAAATAAAGCAGGGCATCACAGTCGTATTGGCCCTGCGGCTATCTTGCAGCCCTGCTAACAACTTAAGCAAAATGTTTCATATAAGGATCCGCGGCTGCCGATTTGCGAAGTTTCTGAACTAGAGAGTCTCCTAGGCAAAGAAAGACAGCAAATCTATGGCTAAAAACCCTTAGCGTAATATGCTTCAGATAACCTCTGACAGTGACAGCTATCAAATTCCAAATTTAAGTCTAAAGCTTCTCTTTCTAGCAAACCTTTAAAACTAACTAAGTCAACAAATCGCGACGGGAGAAAAAATCCACTCACGTGCCTGTCCTTTAGCTAAGTACCCTCCTCGTAGAATGGGGTTTTATAGACTAAAAATGCCAAAGAACAACTTTCCCTCTAAAAGCAGTGTATCAAAGCGTGATGACAGTTGCCGTGTTTGGTGGCATTAGTGACAGTAGAGTCCTTTTTCATTTCCTTTTGAATGGAGTTGACAGTAATTTCTACTAATACATATTTAAATTTCTGCGCCAAAATAAACACACTGGGAAAAAGTAAAGTAAACATGCAAATAAACTGCAAACATGACGGGAGTAAACATAAATAAACAAATACAAATATAAATATAAACACAGCACAGCACAGCACCAGAACACATTCACATACTCGAACACACGCTCACTCACTCACACATCCTCTTGAACAAACACTACGTTGTTGACGTGCTGCTAAAGAACTGTGAATGAAAGCTTCTTGGCATCCAACCACCACCCCACAAGGACAAAGAACACGGGACAAGGCACAGTGGTATGTATAGATATTAAAATTCAGCTTAAAATATGACCAAGACGAAGAACAGGGATCAACCCCATCCAATCCTCCTTTGTCAAAAGAGGCAACTATTGACTTATGCATGAAGGCAAACTCTGAAGGGTACCGGGTTTATCTTTCTTTGTTTTGCTTATTGTTGGAGGGGGGAAGGGGGAAATATGTATTTGATTGAGAGGCAAGAAAGGAAGAATTTTGATTCTAACCCACCATAGAGCAACGGCGCCCAACAAACCAACCTATAAAATAAATATGTTGCCAAAGCATAAAACATTTATTGGCATTGTGGCCGTGCGGCCAGGCGTCTGACACACAAGGGTTCCTCCTTTGCCTCTAACATAGCATAACTTAAACAAAGAAAGGCCGGGACGGCAGAAACTATACTAAACCTCCTGCTGTTAAGGATGAGCTTGGGATGATTGGTAGGATTGGAAGGGATGCTGCCCTTATAATACCCAAAGTTAAGCATCAGCCAACACACACAGGCATTTAAGTAAACAACAAGCAGCAGCAGCTTAAGTTGAATTTGTATTTATTCATGATACACCCAAAACCACACCGCCGCTCTCTCATGGACATCATCCAGGATATTTATGCGAAAAACAATCTTAGCCAAACCACCACTACTATTGCCAGCCAGCCAACCAACCATGCCTGACGCGCCTTCTCACCCTCTTCTCTCGACTGGATTCACCGCTACAACGGGCATATTGAACACCGTTACTAAACACAAACAGATTACGTCTCATCAGGCCATCATAAAGGATATTGGAAGAGATAACAATGGCATCAAAAATGAGATGTCTATGAGATGAGATGCAATGCGATGCACAGTGGTGAAGATAATTTTAAAATGAGGGATTATCTAGGTGGAGGAAAATTTTGGTTATCTTGAATCTATAAAACCGTAAAGATGGATCGCAACAACAATGTAATATAATTGATTGAGACTAACCGTGTAACTAAGTTGAGGAATCGACACGCGTACTTCTATATGAGATGGAGAAGTCGGGACGTGACCCGTTTCAAGCATTCACATCAAAAGAAATAAGTAGGTAAATCGCACTCGTTAGGAACTGTCACAATCGAGGATCAAGATTGGTAACTCAACAAAACATCTAAGGTACAAGATTCCTTATAAGGAGACGTCTTCTCTGAGCTAAATTGTGGAAAGAGGTAATCAAGCGGGACGAGAAAAGTTTGTCCATGAGTATGAAGGAACAATTAAGCTAATGTTGTATCTCTCTCGAGCTTAAAAGACGCGCTAGAGTAGCTTATTTCCGAACATATTCCGCAGTGGTCAAGAACCACAGATCTGTCTGAAATCTCAAATATTGTTATGCGAAATTTAAAAGACTAGCAAAGCCCCATAACCGACGACTATGGGAAAATTCAAAACTGTGAAAGACATTTAACTGAAGCAACACAATAGTCTAGGGAACGGACCAAATGAATCGTATCCAAGCAGGTAAAAAAAGCATTTTTGAGTTTCGACTAGGAAGTCATTACAAAGGGATCTGTTGAGTATTGGAAGTACAAAAAATCTCCGTCCGGCAAAGAGGTGATTGATAGTTTTCAAGGCTATGTTCGCGGATTTCTACCCGGGATATTTGCGCATCAGACATTCTTGTGGGGAAATAAGACGAAAGAAGTCAAAATAACCAGGTCTGGCAAAGTGAAGACTTACCGTAGGTAGGCAAGACTGTACTCGCGGATTTCTGAACGGATTTCTGAACTGAGATCGGCATTTAACTGAAGCAACGCAATAGGCATTAGTATAGGAAGTACGAAGAAAACTCCGTCAGGCAAAAAAGCGATTGCTAGTTTCCAAGGCTATGTTCGCGGATTTCTACCCGGGCTATTTCCGCTTCAGTCTTTTTTTGTGGGGAAATAAGACGAAAGAAGTCAAAATAATAGTATAGGGTGCGAACCAAAGGGATAGTACCCAAGCAGGTTAACAAATATATTTTTGAGCGCCCCAGTAGGTGAGTTGGTAGCGAGCTCGCCTATGAGTTTGGGGGTCGTGGCTAGACCATCTAGCCTCATGGTCTCTGTAACCCGGCTTCCCTAGACAGAAAAATTAGAATATAAATTTACTTTGGATTGTAATTCATATAAATAAATATATTTTTAAACTCGGGGTCTGACTCCTGAGCTGTATGAACAGGGGAATTGCGATTAGGAAAGCATTGCAGGTCTTCCAACTTAGTGAGACCTGTTGAGTAGACATTTGTAATGGAAGTCCGAAGAAAACTCCGTCAGGCAAAGAGAAATAAGACGAAAGAAGCGAAAATAATTCGGTAGGTAGGCAAGACGGTGGAAGCAGAGTTATACATTCGAGATCAGAACTAATTGCGCTGTTTCGTAACTAGTGCCGAATATTCCATCCCTCGAGTATAACATCTAGGAAGAAGAGTTGATGCTGTAAACATGGGAAGCGGAATCGAAGAAAGCCAAAATGATGGGTCGGCTCATTCACTCAGAAACGCGTAATTGCGGTGCTGACCCATCTAAGGGTGAGCTATATGTTGATAAGACTAATTCAGCGTTTGTTTATCAGAAGGCGCATAACAGCAAGTCTCGGGGCCACAACTTAACGGTGTACTATCTCCACTAGTTTGGAATTAAGCGGTGAATGGAATCAAACAACAAACTTTATTAGGAATTCTGTTAGATCTGGAAGGTTTTTACGGAAAAATCGTGAAATATGAGAACGACTTTGCAATCACAGTGACCGGCATATCCCCCGACGTCCTCAGATATATATACAGGTGGCTCTGAACAAATTAGGCCGATGAGCCATAAGCAGTATTTTGAGCGTTATCCCAAACAAGACTGAATTGGTTCTCTTTAGTAATAACAATAAGGTTCCACATGTGGACCCTCCTCGGCTAAATGGAACTGTAGCTTAGTTTTTCTGAAAGTGCATAATTTCTAGGTACAATTCTAGACAGGAAATTGTTCTTAAGACTTTTGGAGAATTCTTTTCTGCAAAAAAGTGCAACATTTTCATTGCCCTTTTTCCGAAAACGGCACTTTTGTGATACTTTTTTGAAATTTGGTAATTAAGTTACTCGAATTATAGTGCAGTTTTCGGAAAAAGGGCAATGCAAGTGTTGCACTTTTTTGCAGAAAAGAATTCGCCATTAATGTATTGGAACGGGTAAGGAAGGCCAAAGTCGCCTTATATTTTCTATAGGAAAGCTGTAGGGACAACTTCGGGGACACTCTCCTAAAATCTCCACTGGTTATACTTAGCAGTAGTTCGGCCATTACTATTGCAAGGCATTTTGGTGTGGTGGACGGCAACTAATAAAATATCCATTACCAACTAATTATCATGGCTCCAGAGAACTTCGTACCTATGTATAAGCGGACTTTTAAGAACTACAGAAACAGAGCATCTACAAGTTCTACTCCATCTACTGCCCATTGATATTGTGGCAAGAGATGTTGCCATCAGGGCGGCATTACGATTGAACTATCTATCAATGTGGACGTATAAGAACTACGGCCACATGAGGATAACACAATGTAGTGCTATGGTAACCCACCGATTGGACTATATACGAGTACCAACGGTGTACACCTTTGGGATGAACTTCATCACTAAGATACCTGCCAGAGAGGAATGTGTTGGCAGAACACCAGGAAACAAGAAACTAGCTCCACTTCTATACAGAAGGTTGACTTGTTTATCAAACAGGTTGCTTTCAATGAGGGGCATCTGTGTCCGTCGTCTCACTAGGGACCTTCATTGGTCAATGTGACCTGGCAAAGCTGGCTGCCACCCTAACCTAATATCCCTCGACTGCCGCAGATCTCCCAACGATATGACTGTGAATTGAGTCCAATGACTTCAAAAGGTGTGTAGATGAGGAAGAACTAGGTAGCATTGAGCACCTGATTTTGTACTGTTCCGCATTGAGTAAAGAACCTAGGCATTTCTATGAAGTCTGACAGATCTGGCCGGAACCTACAGTTGTACGAGTATTATTGATCATTTTGTGTATCAAACAGGTTGGTTTCGATTAGGGCAACTGGGCACCTAGAAACCTACCCTGCAAGAAATGATTTAGTTCCTAAAGTTTATTCAGATATATTGCATCAAAAGATCGAGGACCAGTGCAACATGGGGATTCTCCGGAGAAAAAAGTGTTTAATTGTGTAGGTATGAAAAATAGGCGATTGAGTTTGAAAACTTTGATATATCACTCATAACAGTTCTATCCCAAATGCAGGGTCGGGAGATTTTCCGATTGGACATCCTTTGCATTCATTACCCTGGAAATGGACAATTGAAACCGTCTTAAAATTAAACACTCAAGGGTTTCTTCCTCTTTGGAAAGGAGTTTAAGGAACTTTTTGAGTTTGACTTTAAATCACCTACAAACTACTGTTTTTAAATCGGTTCTTCTCATTTTCTCCATGTCGACCCACACCAGCCCCCCAATCTCTAACCAATTGAATCCTACTCTTTTCCTATTCATACTCACACATCCCCCAAGCGGCTAGCTCTGGCACTTATGTTCATTCACCACAATTTACAACAAGAACACAAACAACAACAATAATAATAATAACGGCAACCAAAGCAACAACACGACACACAACATACACTAAACTGCAAAACAAACACAAAACGGACGAATGAATGCATATTTCTCTCTATCATCGTGTCGTCGTGTAGCTGCTATCCACACCATCGACAAAAACACTATAATACACAAGCAAAGCAGTGAGCATTGAAGTGAAAATATTTACTGAATGTGTCTGAATGTGTATGATTTTTTCTACTCTTTTGAGTATCAAGAGAAAGAGTAAAGGATCCCCCGGCCCCTCTTGTTACAATCAAAGTTTGCTTGTTTTTGTGTGTTGGTGTGTGTGGTGTGAGGGTAGAGTAGAGTAGGATGAACTAACCGAATGCCAACCATGTTAATATGTCGACAAATGCTCGGTTGGTTGAATGCATAAAGTTTTATGCAAAAACACACTCGCACGCACACATACAAACACCAAAACAAACGGAAACAGAAACATACCCCCACATCCAAACGAATATGTATCCAAGAGGCATCAAAAAATAACAACAACAACATCGAGAGTTAGTAAAAGTCTGTGGCTCCAAGTGCTGAGTGAGCGAGAGTGCAAGTGTTGGGGTGAGAGTGTGAGTGAGTGGTGTGCCTTGCGTGTATAGGACTGTGTCAAAAGTGTGGCAATAAGAAGGATAATATAACTGTAATGCGATAGAAATAACAACAATAAAGCTGACGCTGCGGCTGCTGCTGTTGCTGTTGCTTTGGCTGCTTGCAGTCACCAAAAGCAAAAACGAATAAATGTTCATTCACTCACTCACACACACAATGACAGCTGAAAGTGGAACCGCAGGCTACGAGAACTCAGCACAGAGTCGGTGAAGAGCAGAGAAAAAGGCGTCGGAAAAGGATATAAACATTTATTTATGGTGTACGGTGTTAAAATGGTCGCATGACAAAACGACAAGTCAGTATCTTTCAACCCAAAAAGTTGAGTGAACTCCACGACATTGATATAAGCTACATTTTGTGAAAAAAATGTTCATAAAATTAAAGATTGGCGCCAAAGAAGTCTCTAATCCTTAAAATAAGTAAATTTTGTTCTTAAAATATTAACAATTTCTTTAAGATTATGAACGTCTTTACATTTATGACAAATTTTCGGGATATTTTATATTTTTATAGGAAATTTTTCAGGGAAATTTTATATATTTTTATAGGAAATTTTATATATTTTTATAGAAATTTTTCAGGGAAATTTTATATATTTTTATAGAAAATTTTCAGGGATATTTTATATATTTTTATAGAAAATTTTCAGTGAAATTTTATATATTTTTATAGAAAATTTTCAGGGAAATTTTATATATGTTTATCGAAAATTTTCAGGGAAATTTTATATATTTTTATAGCAAATTTTCAGGGAAATTTTATATATGTTTATAGAAAATTTTCAGGGAAATTTTATACCTATATTTTTATAGCAAATTTTTCAGGGAAATTTTATATATTTTTATAGAAAATTTTCAGGGAAATTTTATATATTTTTATAGCAAATTTTTCAGGGAAATTTTATATATTTTTATAGCAAATTTTTCAGGGAAATTTTATATATTTTTATAGAAAATTTTCGGGGACATTTTATATATTTTTATGGAAAATTTTCAGGAAAATTTTCAGGGAAATTTTCAGGGAAATTTTATATATTTTTATAGAAAATTTTCGGGGAAATTTTATATATTTTTATAGAAAATTTTCGGGTAAATTTTATATATTTTTATAGAAAATTTTATATATTTTTATAGAAAATTTTCGGGGAAATTTTATATATTTTTATAAAAAAATTTTGGGGAAATTTTTATATTTTTATAAAAAAAATTTCGGGGAAATTTTATATAGTTTTATAGAACATTTTCAGAAAAATTTTATTTTTATTTTACATTTTCGGAAAATTATGTAGTTTTATAGAAAATTTTAATTTTTATGAAAATTGTATAGTTTTATAGAAAATGTTATTATCTTATTGAACATTTTCAGGAAATTTTATATTTTTATAGAAAATTTTAAATTTTTAAATATTTTCAGGAAATTTTTTATTTTTATAGAAAAATTTGGGGATTAATATTTTTATAGGAAATTTTTTATATTTTCTCATATTTAACCCAATAATTTTCATAGAAAATTTTATATTTTTATAAAAAAAATTTTGGAAAATTTTATATTTTTTAGAATATTTTGGGAAAATTATAGATTTTTTAGAAAATTATAGATTATTATGTAACATTTTTGGAAAATCTTGTATTTTTATAGACTTTTTTTTTAATTTTATGGAAAATTTATATTTTTATATTCATATTTTTATAGAAAATTTTCGGGAAATTTTATATTTTTATAGAAAATTTTTTATTTTTATAGAAAATTTTCGGGAATTTTTTTATTTTTATAGTTTTATATTTTTATAGAAAATTTTCGGGAATTTTTATAGAAAATTTTTGAGAAATTTTATATTTTATAAAAAATTTTTGGGAAATTTTATATTTTTATAGAAAATTTTCGGGAAATTTTTTATTTTTATAGAAAATTTTCGGAAATTTTTTTATTTTTATAGAAAATTTTATATTTTTATAGAAAATTTTCGGGAAATTTTATATTTTTATAGAAAATTTTCGGGAAATTTTATATTTTTATAGAAAATTTTCGGGAAATTTTATATTTTTATAGAAAATTTTCGGGAAATTTTATATTTTTATAGAAAATTTTCGGGAAATTTTATATTTTTATAGAAAATTTTCGGGAAATTTTATATATTTTTATAGCAAATTTTCGGGAAATTTTATATTTTTATAGAAAATTTTCGGGAAATTTTATATTTTTATAGAAAATTTTCGGGAAATTTTATGTTTTTATAGAAAATTTTATATTTTTATAGAAAATTTTCGGGAAATTTTATATTTTTATAGAAAATTTTCGGGAAATTTTATATTTTAATAGAAAATTTTCGGGAAATTTTATATTTTTATAGAAAATTTTCGGGAAATTTTATATTTTTATAGAAAATTTTCGGGAAATTTTATATTTTTATAGAAAATTTTCGGGAAATTTTATATTTTTATAGAAAATTTTCGGGAAATTTTATATTTTTATAGAAAATTTTCGGGAAATTTTATATTTTTATAGAAAATTTTATATTTTTATAGAAAATTTTCGGGATATTTTATATTTTTAAAGAAAATTTTCGGGAAATTTTATATTTTTAAAGAAAATTTTCGGGAAATTTTGTATTTTTAAAGAAAATTTTCGGGAAATTTTATATTTTTGAAAATTTAATATTTTTATAGTTTTCGGGAAATTTTAAAGAAATTTTATATTTTTGTGGATTATTTTCAGGAAAATTTATATTTTGAAAAAAAAAAATATATTTTTATAGAAAAATTTTTGGAAATTTTATTTTTTATAGAAAAATTTCGGGGAAAATTAATACTTTTATGGAAAATTTTTGGGAAATTTTATATTTTTATAGAAAATTTTCGGGATATTTATATTTTTATTGAAAATTTTCGGGAAATTTTATATTTTGATAAAAAAATTTCGGGAAAATTTAAGTTTTATAAAAAATTTTATATTTTTATAGAAAAATTTTCGGTAAAATTTAAATTTTTTATAAAAAATTTCGGTAAATTTTATATTTTTATAGAAAATTTTATATTTTTATAGAAAATTTTATATCTTTATAGAAAATTTTCGGTAAATTTTATAGAAAATTTTTTATTTTTATAGAACATTTTCGGGATATTTTTATAGAAAATTTTATATTTCTATAGAAAATTTTCGGGAAATATTTTTTTATAGAAAATTTTCGGGAAATTTTATATTTTTATAGAAAATTTTATATTTTTATAGAAAATTTTATATTTTTATAGAAAATTTTATATTTTTATAGAAAATTTTCGGGATATTTTATATTTTTATAGAAAATTTTCGGGATATTTTTTATTTTTATAGAAAATTTTCGGGATATTTTATATTTTTAAAGAAAATTTTATATTTTTAAAGAAAATTTTCGGGAAATTTTATATTTTTAAAGAAAATTTTCGGGAAATTTTGTATTTTTAAAGAAAATTTTATATTTTTGAAAATTTAATATTTTTATAGAAAATTTTCGGGAAATTTTATATTTTTGTGGATTATTTTCAGGAAAATTTATATTTTGAAAAAAAAAATATATTTTTATAGAAAAATTTTGGGAAATTTTATTTTTTATAGATAAATTTCGGGGAAAATTAATACTTTTATGGAAAATTTTTGGGAAATTTTATATTTTTATAGAAAATTTTCGGGATATTTATATTTTATATTTTTAAAGAAAATTTTCGGGAAATTTTATATTTTTAAAGAAAATTTTCGGGAAATTTTGTATTTTTAAAGAAAATTTTATATTTTTGAAAATTTAATATTTTTATAGAAAATTTTCGGGAAATTTTATATTTTTGTGGATTATTTTCAGGAAAATTTATATTTTGAAAAAAAAAATATATTTTTATAGAAAAATTTTGGGAAATTTTATTTTTTATAGATAAATTTCGGGGAAAATTAATACTTTTATGGAAAATTTTTGGGAAATTTTATATTTTTATAGAAAATTTTCGGGATATTTATATTTTTATTGAAAATTTTCGGGAAATTTTATATTTTTATAAAAAAATTTCGGGAAAATTTAATTTTTATAAAAAATTTTATATTTTTATAGAAAAATTTTGGGACATTTTATTTTTATAGAAAAATTTAGTGAAAAATTAATACTTTTATAGAAAATTTTATATTTTCATAGAAAATTTTCTGGAAATTTTATTTTAATAAAATTTATATTATATATTTTTATTTTATATTTTTATAGAAAATTTTCGGGAAATTTTATACTTTTTATATTTTTATAGACAATTTTCGGTAAAATTTAAATTTTTTATAAAAAATTTCGGTAAATTTTATATTTTTATAGAAAATTTTATATTTTTATAGAAAATTTTATATCTTTATAGAAAATTTTGGTAAATTTTATAGAAAATTTTTTATTTTTATAGAACATTTTCGGGATATTTTATATTTTTATAGAAAATTTTATATTTCTATAGAAAATTTTCGGGAAATATTTTTTTATAGAAAATTTTCGGGAAATTTTATATTTTTTCTGGGTATTGTATAGTTTTATAGAAAATGTTGTGTAGTTATTGAACTGTAGTTATTACTATGATAAGGATGTCTTCATCTTTGATATCTTTGAAATAAGGACAGTTTTTTTTCTCTGTGTTTCATATTAAGCTCTTCTTCTCTTCAGAGAAAAAAGAACAATTTGAAAATGCAATTACCTGAGTAAATAGAATACCAAAAAATATTCTAGTAACCTTCAATGATAATAATAACCTTAATAGTTGAGTACATTTATCTGTGAAAATAGTCTAAAATGCCGGAGCGCTTTTAAAATTTATTAAGACCAAAGTTATTAATTTTTCATATGATAATATAGTGTCAACTAAGCCTTTAGCACGAACAGATGATAATTTCTGGTGTAGCGTGCACCCAGATGTAATAAAAGTTTTGCATTACTTTTGTGGTAAAGGTGGCAAGTGGTAGTAAAAACCAACAGCAGCAGCAACAAACACAGCCACAACAAAAAAGAATAAAGTATACAAGTGGAATGAACAGACTTTTACAGTTAAACGCTCACGCAAGAGGAAAGGGAAAGACACACACAATAAGATTATGTTGGTTGGGAGCAACCAAGAGTGTATAAATAGTGTAGGGGGAGGTAGAGGTGTTGTGGTGGGGTTGAAGTGAGGTTAAAAACTGCTCCTTGATATATGAGTGTGTGTGCGAATGAGTGTTAGTTCTTTAGGGCAAAAGGGTGTTAAGTGTATATGCATATGTATGAATAAAGCAAAAGAGAGACAAGGGAGAGGGAAAAAGTTGTTAAGCGAAACGAACAGAACAGACACATACACCCGTACGCACACAAACACACACACTCACTTACAGAGACTAGAGTCAGAAACGACATAAGTTTCCCGCTACACAGGGAAATTACTCTGCAATACAACAACTACAAGAAAAACCCGCATACAGTTAAAAGAAAAAAAGTACATATTTAAAATAAATATGTATACAATTTATGTACAAGTTTAGTGAGTTGTCTGTTCGTTGTAATGTTTGAACATTTTATAGGTTAAACAACAACAAAAGTAGACAGAAAAAAATGAAAACAGATTTAAGAACAACATACCCACACACAGACACACACACAAATATATACACATATACACATGGGGATGTGAGTTCGAATTGTTGGTGTACGACAATGTAATTTCGTCATTGTTGTCTGTCCGTCCGCACCAACGCTTGTCTGTCAGACGGTCCGTCGGTTGTCCTGACTGTCTGTCTGCCAGCCTTCCTTAAATGGTGCTATAAACATAAATGGTAGGATGTAACTAAAAGGGAACAATTGAACGACTGGAGTGGAGGAGGAGAAAGAATGAAATTCAGCTCTGAAGTAGGTGGTACTGGGGTAGTAGCAGTGTAATGTAAAGTACCGGAAAATTTTTGTGAATAATATAAGGAATACGATACGATCTGGGAGGAAATTGAAATACACCCCCAAGTGTATTGTGAAACAAGAACTAGGGACGGAGTGCGACCCACACACACACATACACACTCCTCCATTCATACACCGTCGTAACTTCCTTCATTTTGTTTCCCTGGAGTCCAACGCATAGTAATACTAAGGAAGATGAAGAGACGGAGAAGTGGAGTGAGTGCTGGTATCCGTATCCGCTCGTGCGTCTGCTGTTTGGGTTTAACAAAATGTTTGTGGGTGCAATAAGCATAAACTCAATGGTTTTTTTGCTTATATTTCAAATACTTTCATATCCTCTATTATAGATTTTTTTCTTTGCAACACAAATGGCAGACAAATGCTGCACAGTGGAAGGCTTCGGAAATATTTAATATTTCAGTAGAAAATGTTCAGAAAATATTATATTTTTATAGAAAATTTCCCGACCATTTTCTATAGAAATATACAATTTCCCGACCATTTTCTATAGAAATATAAAATTTCCCGAAAATTTTCTATGGAAATATAAAATTTCCCGAAAATTTTCTATAGAAATATAAAACTTCCCGAAAATTTTCTATAGAAATATAAAATTTCCCGAAAATTTTCTATAGAAATATAAAATTTCCCGAAAATTTTCTATAGAAATATAAAATTTCCCGAAAATTTTCTATAGAAATATAAAATTTTCTATAGAAATATAAAATTTTCTATAGAAATATAAAATTTTCTATAGAAATATAAAATTTTCTATAGAAATATAAAACTTCCCGAAAATTATATATAGAAATATAAAATTTCCCGAAAATGTTCTATAGAAATATAAAATTTCCCGAAAATGTTCTATAGAAATATAAAATTTCCCGAAAAAGGTTCTATAGAAATATAAAATTTCCCGAAAATTTTCTATAGAAATATAAAATTTCCCGAAAATTTTCTATAGATCTATAAAATTTCCCGAAAATTTTCTATAGATCTATAAAATTTCCCGAAAATTTTCTATAGAAATATAAAATTTCCCGAAAATTTTCTATAGAAATATAAAATTTCCCGAAAATTTTCTATAGAAATATAAAATTTCCCGAAAATTTTCTATAGAAATATAAAATTTCCCGAAAATTTTCTATAGAAATATAAAATTTCCCGAAAATTTTCTATAGAAATATAAAATTTCCCGAAAATTTTCTATAGATATATAAAATTTCCCGAAAATTTTCTATAGATATATAAAATTTCCCGAAAATTTTCTATAGATATATAAAATTTCCCGAAAATTTTCTATAGAAATATAAAATTTCCCGGAAATTTTTTACAAAAATATCATTTTTTTTTATTTTTATAGAAAATTTGTTCAAAATTTTATATTTTTATAGAAAATTTGCGCGAAATTTTATATTTTTGTAGAAACATTTTGTGAAATTTATTATTTTTAATATAAAAAAATCCGGAAAATTTATATCTATTTTTGTGAAATTTTTTAATTCAATAGAACATTTTATAGAAACTTTTTTAATTATATAGGTAAATTTTGTTTTGGAAATTTTGAAACCTTAAGGAAATTTCTGCCCACTGTGCCTCAACTCTTCCCTCTTTCTTTCCTTCTCTAACCACTTACAATTAGTCTTTTAGTTTAGCTTCTTCCTCTTTTTTTATTGAAACGTTTAAGAGATGATGACTACGACGTGGAAGACGACTTTTTGAATGGTTGTTGTGGGTAATACTCATATCCAAAGCATCTAATGCCCAACCAAATGCTACTCCGTTTGGTCGTCCGTCCGTCCTTCCTTCCGTCCGTCTTTCAGCATTGGCGTTCTTCTTTCTGTGGGAAGGAGGGGGAAGGCAGGAAGGAGAGAGGGAGGAAGTTTGGGGCGGAGGTAAGGAAGTTACTCGCATTTATATTGAGTTGCATGCCGAGCTATTGTATATGAATTGTATGGATTTTGTTATGTGGAATGAAGTGGAGTGGAGTGGACTGAAGTGGAGCAGAGAGTTTCTAACATGGTTGACATGATAACACCGAGTAATTCAATTCCAAATACTTTACATTATTGATGTTAATGTGTTTGATATTACTGCTGCTGTTGCTGCGGCGGTGTGGTTGTGATGGCAGTTAGGAACATTCAGTTTAGTGGGTGGAGGTGGAGTGGAACAGGATGGAAATATGTAAGCTTGGATGGGGATGTTTGGTTGTATGAATGAATGAAAGCTTATTCGTTCTTTGTCGTCTCGTCTCGTGGCGTGTTTTGTTTTTATTTATTCAAGTATTTAGAATTTTATGATCTTTTTATGTTTAAGCGTTTTTTCTTCATCTTATTCTCTTGTTCTTCTCCCTTTTCTGTTAAGGATTACGATTTGTTGCGAACACGAATGTGCTCTTTACCATTCATTTCCTTGGCTTAATAGAGGAAATACACAAGACAGCGAATGGAGTGAGTCGTGAGGTACTCCACATCGTACAGTCGTTGTAATGGTGGTTGTATGAAGGAAACAAAATATTATGTAAATATGTTTGTATATAGCTAAACAAATTGTATAAGGTTAATTCAGTGTAATTGTATTAACAGAAGAACAGGTTTACACAATTCACACGAAACGTTAAGGTGTTAAGTGCTATAGTAGACTCACGGCAAGTCTACAGGCGGCAAGCGGCTACAGCTGAACCATGGAGTTAGACAGACCGACTGACAGACAGACAGGCACTCTCAAAAAGTAACCAAGTCTAGTTGTATAAATAATTAAGGCAAGTAAATGTGTTGATTAAACTCTTAATTAAATTCCACTTACAAATGGGGGTGAGAGGTAAAGGAAATGAGCAACAATAAGTAATGGAATGAAGAATGTTATAAATTTATAAAGAAGAAAATAAAATGCAAAGGAAGAACTTAAAATTAAGAAATAATAAATTATATTCTTTAGGAAGGATTATTAAAATAAAATAAGTCAAGTCAATCGAGGGGAATCCAAACCTAATAAAATGTCATAATTTTGTGAGCTGAATTATAAATAAATGATTATAATATTTCTTCTTTGTAAAAGGATTCTCTTAAAAACTAAAAAATATATTTGACAAATTAAATTTTTACAATTTCTTTTTATTTTTTGTTTATTAATTATATCTTCACTCATTTCCTATGGGTCAAACATCGAACGATTGGACTCTTCAGGCGGAAATCATTTTTTGGATTGTCTAATCTTCCTCATTTCAAAAATTATTAGCACTTCTTCGCAGAGGGAGAGAATACATACCATTTTTGTCTCCTAGTCTTGTAGAGAAAAACTCTACAAAGTAAGAATTGAAAAATATACTAATTATTTCTTCTACCACATTACTGAAATTTTACATTACTATAAATTTTTTTTGGGAAATTTTATATTTCTATAGAAAATTTTATGTTTTTATAGAAAAATTGGAGAAATTTAATATTTCTATATAAAATTTTTTTTATTTCTATCGAAAGTTATATATCTCTATAGAAAATGTTCGATATATTTTATATTTCTATACAAAATTTCGGTACATTTTATATTTCAATAGAAATTTTATATTTCAATAGAAATTTTATATTTCAATAAAAATTTTATATTTCTTAAAAAAAAAATACGGGATACTTTATATTTCTATATTAACTGTTTATATTTCTATACCAACATTTTCGTTAATATCAATTTTATAAAATACTTCCCGAAAATTGTCTATAAAAATATAAAATTTCCCGAAAATTGTCTACAAAAATATAAAATTTTCTATAAAAATATAAAATTTCCCGAAAATTTTCTATAAAAATATATAATTTCCCGAAAATTTTCTAAAAAATTTCCCGAAAATGTTCTATAAAAATATAAAATTTCCCGAAAATTTGGTATAAAAATATAAAATTTCCCGAAAATTGTGTATCAAAATATAAAATTTCCCGAAAATTTTGTATAAAAATATAAAATTTCCCGAAAATTTTTTATAAAAATATAAAATGTTCCGAAAATTTTGTATAAAAATATAAAATTTTCTATAAAAATATACAATTTTCCGAAAATTTTCTATAAAAATATAAAATTTTCCGCAAATTTTGTATAAAAATATAAAATTTTGTATAAAAATATAAAATTTTCTATAAAAATATAAAATTTTCTATAAAAATATAAAATTTTCCGAAAAATTTCTATAAAAATATAAAATTTTCCGAAAAATTTCTATAAAAATATAAAATTTCCCGAAAATTTTCTATAAAAATATAAAATTTCCCGAAAATTTTCTATAAAAATATAAAATTTCCCGAAAATTTTCTATAAAAATATAAAATTTCCCGAAAATTTTCTATAAAAATATAAAATTTCCCGAAAATTTTCTATAAAAATATAAAATTCCCGAAAATTTTCTATAAAAATATAAAATTCCCGAAAATTTTCTATAAAAATATAAAATTCCCGAAAATTTTCTATAAAAATATAAAATTCCCCGAAAATTTTCTATAAAAATATAAAATTTCCGGAAATTTTTCTATAAAAATATAAAATTTCCGGAAAATTTTCTATAAAAATATAAAATTTCCCGAAAATTTTCTATAAAAATATAAAATTTCCCGAAAATTTTCTATAAAAATATAAAATTTCCCGAAAATTTTCTATAAAAATATAAAATTTCCGGAAAATTGTCTATAAAAATATAAAATTTCCGGAAAATTGTCTATAAAAATATAAAATTTCCGGAAAATTGTCTATAAAAATATAAAATTTCCGGAAAATTTTCTATAAAAATATAAAATTTCCGGAAAATTTTCTATAAAAATATAAAATTTCCGGAAAATTTTCTATAAAAATATAAAATTTCCGGAAAATTTTCTATAAAAATATAAAATTTCCGGAAAATTTTCTATAAAAATATAAAATTTCCGGAAAATTTTCTATAAAAATATAAAATTTCCGGAAAATTTTCTATAAAAATATAAAATTTCCGGAAAATTTTCTATAAAAATATAAAATTTCCGGAAAATTTTCTATAAAAATATAAAATTTTCTATAAAAATATAAAATTTCCGGAAAATTTTCTATAAAAATATAAAATTTCCGGAAAATTTTCTATAAAAATATAAAATTTCCGGAAAATTTTCTATAAAAATATAAAATTTCCGGAAAATTTTCTATAAAAATATAAAATTATAATTAGTATATCTTCCCAGAGACAATATCATTTTGGGACCCTTTTTAAGAATTTCGAAAAAATTTAACCTTTGTGTATCATTTAATTCCAAATAGGCTTAACAAAAAAATCTATTCATTGATGTTAGAGTGTAGCGTAGCTGTTTCATGATTCCAGCTATATCTATAGCGCACGTAATTCCAGCGTTAGCTATTTATATGATCTGTCAGCTAGCCAAGGAACAATTTGTTTAATCGACATCTTCATTCTAATGCATTCTATATCGTCTTAGCATGTTTTAAGGTACATACTTAGGTATACATAGAGAAAGTTGTGAGCAAATTAGAAGAGGTCATTCGATTTATGTGCATTATAATGGATTCCCCTACACGTTTGCAATGGACTTATCGATATATATATTTATAAACCTTCATTCTATTTTTTGCAACAAAAAATCAATTTTTTAAAAAGAACTTTTAGAGACTCAAAGTTATAATATATAATACATATACATATATAATTCTATTATTTACACAACTATAAGAAACACGTATAAATATCACTTCCCCCAAAAATTGGCATTTCATTAAATACATTTTGCTAAGTTGTCTGGCCTATAGAAAGTATATATACTAAAAACCCACCCACACACACTTTGTGTTCCTGTTTGTGTAGTCCTATTATATTTGCTGTAATCAATATAATCCGATTTACCTGAAAGCTTTGTAATGTAAGTATTATATTTTGTTTTCTCACATTACCAATTGAACATGGATTTGTGAACACGACAACTACGACTACGACGATGACAATACAACGAACAAACAGCAGGCAAAAAATATCTGCCAACAGCAGCAAAAAACATGAACAGAAAAACCCAACGCCAATAGCATTAACACATCAACTACTTGGCCGTATGCCGTATGTTAAGTGATGAAGCCAATTGATATTTATCGTTTTTTTGCTTTTGCATTTTTTTGCCTATTTAGACAAGCGTTTCATTTTCAATAATGCTGGTAGATACACTGTTTTTTTGCATGTTGACAACTTATTGATACTTCTTGGGGGTATTCAATATTTGAGAATATGTTTTTGGCTTATGGTGCAAACATATACTCGTGTCGCACATATCTATGTAGTGTTTAGAGGTAATATGACACCAAAATAAAAAAAAACAACTTACCTTCTCTAGACTTGTCATACAGCTTGGGTGAACTATTCTTCTTTGTTGAGGCAACTGGTCTCAGGGCATTGTTAATTGGCTAAACCGCAAAAAAAATAAATATGTGTGTTAATTGTTTAGAAAACAAACAAAAAACGAAAGAGAAATACTACAAAGTTCACGACGTCACTTAAGAAGGGAAAACTTACAACTCTGTCAGAACGTTCACCGCATGGCAAACGGGCCACCGAAGCATCGGGGCTATCTTCGGGCGGTGGTGGCTGCGGTACCCAATTGTAGGCTCGCTTCGATATGGGCACACCAAAACGATCATGTTGTGAAGCTTGTTGTCTAGAAATAGTATCATCGATGAAACATTTGGGATTATTATACACAATTTGTAAGGGTTTAGTGTTATTTGTTACCTTAAACTCTCATAACAATCCAAACAGACCACCGCATATTCTCCATTCTCCAGTAGCAGGCCATCTTCACTTTTTCGATTTTTCACAAACGGAAACTCATTGACCGGCAAAGCTCTTACACGTTTCCTATACGTTGTTATATTACACAAATGACAGATGTAATCATGCCAATTGTATTTACGATCCACAGGATTCATAGAAGGATTTTGTGACTCATATCTGGAGAGAGAGGGAGAGAAAAAACAAGAAGGAAACATAATTAATATTACAACTATAATTTTTTTAACCAGATTTTCAGTTATTCAGAAAAAGTTGTAGAAGGTTTATATGAACGGACGATATTATCCAATGACAACCTGCATATTCGTAACAACCTTTTTATTTTTATTTTAGCTGTGAAAAGGAAACTGGGCTATCTCGAATCCCTATGTTTGAAAACGAATTCAAAATTCGAACCTAGAATCGAATTACCATCTATTAATAGGGAATTATTTTGATTCCATGTAATAATGGAGACTACATGAAAGACAATTGTACATGGAGCTACATATGAATGGCTCAAATACCAAATCGATTAACTCCACTTTTCTTCGAAACATTGAAGTCAAAGCACTTGATAGCACTTTTTTCATTTTTCAACTACATATTTGTTTTATGGAGTTAATTGATTTGGCATCTGAGCCATTCATATATGAAACATATAAAGATAAGCTAAAGTCAGGTCAAAACGTCTCGTTATTGATTCGACCACTAGGTCGTATAAATAATCATAATGAGCACAAACACACCAAAGAGGTGTTTGACCATTAGGACGTATGAATAACATTAATTATAATTTTCATACATCCTAGTGGTCAAAGCAATAACGATACAAGTAAAGAGGGTTTAAACTGGAATTTTACGATTTTTTTGGTGTTTGTGTTATGTTTTGGGCTTTGGTGTGTTCTGACATATAATTATAGCAAAATTTTTGTAGAACATTTCATCATCGCCCTGCCCATTTAGGAGTGTTTTTTACGACTAAAAAATTACCGTATGGATGGGAGCTGGATGGTTAATATGTTCCTTTAAAATATTGGCCTTCATGTTTGCTACAAAGTTGCTGAACAAATGTAAAAAATACATAGTTTCATATGACAATTTGTTGCACGAACCATCTAAAGGTGGTAAATTTAACCCGCTAAAAAAAAATTCCGATGTGATATTTCAAGACGCCGAGACACGTACTATATTCATAATCCATTGTCAAAACCTCTTAATTTGGAAAATGGTCAAAATTGTTGTACAGTGTAATTGCTATAAATTTGAAATGACTACTTAAAGACTCTCAGAGTTCATTCTTGTACCAAGAAACTATTATATATTTCAAGATCATCAGATAAAAGGTAGCTTCTGTAACATTATTGGGGGTATGTATTTATTCAAAAGCTAAACTTTGTTTGGCTTTCCTTCTTGGACCAAAAAACTCCTCTCTGCCAAATTTCATAATAATCGTATTGAAAGGAACACATATAATGGAGATATATCTTAATCTTGGATTAAGAAAAACCTCTCCTCTAAATTTAATAGTACTCGGAAGTAAAATACAGCTTCCGTAGCGCTTAGATGTCAGATATAAAGGCACATATGTATACATACATAGGTGACCGGAACGATGTTCTCCGATAGCCCGGCTTCCATTAAATCCCTCTATTCAGTACTCCTGATTTCAAGAACAGCTCTCAAATGTCACAGATCTCTTACGAGTTCACTGCGGAGTTCAAAATCCACCTGATATGGCTGTCAGGCCACAGGAAAATTCCAAAGAACCGCAGTGCATATGAACTTGCAAGGCTAGGAACTATATTACATGTTCCAGGGGAATTGGAACATGTACACATAACTCTGGCGACCTGCAAACTCTTTCTAGAAGATAGTGCCCTTTTGCTAATAAATGATTAGCCAGAAACTGTATATATTCCAAGCTGATGTGACCCTGATTAAACTCAAAACGCATCAATGACCTTGTGTGTAGTTATCGAGACAGGACATCTCAATTGTCATGTCTGTCCATTGTCTTATCGGACGCCAACTCTTGGGCTTTTTAAAGTAATTGGATTGGTTTAATGGGAGGGTCTAGGAAAATACCATATTTTTCCTTCTGTCACTGTAGTATCACATGGACTACATAGTCTAACTGAGCCTGACCTCAGAGTTCACCTAATATAAGTAAACATAACCTTATTTAACCTAACCTAACTTAATCTAATCTTAGACCATTACAAAAATACATGGGCAGATAGGCAGGTGAAGGAAAGGACAGAAAGGGAATCTAATGTAAAATGGGTCTAGGATAAAAACATAGGCCGGTATGAGCTATTTCCACTACAAATTGTCTTTGGTAAAATAGAGAATCCATGTCATGTTAGATTGAGGCACTTGAAAATTAGTTTTTCAACATTAGAAACTATATACTACATTTTTTACTGGACTGTAGGTACAATAAGAACATTAAACTGCACATTTTCAAGTATTTATATGCACTGGTATTATAGTTACAAGCAGTTAACTTTTTTTTTAAATGATCCCTTTGTGTGGTAG
This sequence comes from Eudasyphora cyanicolor, assembly GCA_963930755.1. Classification (NCBI taxonomy): domain Eukaryota; kingdom Metazoa; phylum Arthropoda; class Insecta; order Diptera; family Muscidae; genus Eudasyphora; species Eudasyphora cyanicolor. The sequence continues at coordinate 11,119,186 of OZ005738.1, read as the reverse complement.
GTGCCAAAAGGGGCGCTGACACTTCGTTCATTTCTCATGGTGATAGCGACAGATAAACTATTACTATGTTTGATAGGTAGTATCCGATTTAGTTACTCCTTTCGAGAGTTGTCGTGCGCTCCAGCCAAACACACAGACGGAAGGACATTGCTCAAATGATATAAAATTTCCTAAAACTGATTTCCGCCGAACATACTTAGGGTCTTGGTCAATCCAACGATGTGTTACACTTTTGGTGCGTAGCAAATGATATATACCTGCTCCTCCACTAAAGTGAGGTTATTAAAAGTTATATAAAATGGTAAAGCTTTTTAAAATGGAATTTTGTATTTTTCAAAACGGACTTCGAACCATCGGAAAAACGTCTCGAGGCTTTAAAAGCGTATTAAAATACTAGTAATACTGATCGTTATAAGTTTGATGCTTTTAACGAGCTCCCTCCCACCGTCTGGCGATGATTCATAACGCTGGCATTTTTCTGGCTGAGTTTCCATAAACAATCAACAGTTTGTTAGGTGTTTGTAACTCCTAAAATTCTATATAAAAAAATTCCGTCTTAAAAAAATTAACAATTATGGCCCCTTTTCCATGGAAATTGTGTCGTGTCAAATATAGAACAAATTCCATAGTTTCATGCAGGGCTGTGGAGTCGAAGTCGTCGTCGTTGTTTTTGCTGCTTTCATGAAATAATACTTTCCAATAAATACATTGTATATTTTTAAAATATTTTGTATAAATATATGAATGGACACATATATGAATGAATATGTTTGGTCCGGAATATAATTGATTCAGTACATTTTACAAAATCGATCTCGGAGTCGTAGCCGGAAGTCGCAGTCGGCGTCGACTCCGAGATGAATTTTGCAAAATTATCTAATTCGACTATTTTTGCGATCAAAAATTTCGTTTGATATGTATGTACATAAACATATTTATACAAAATAAGTAAAAAAAAATAATAAAATTTATGCATTTGAAAGTATAACTTCATGAAATTTGCAAAAACAACGCCGACTCCACAGCCCTGGCTTCATGCACATCGCTTACAAATTGTGACCACTCGATCTGGCTTTTCAGCTTATTTGACTATGCGGCTCCCTTGCAGCCCTGCCAACAAGCTAAACGAAGATTGTTATATAGAAAATTTCCTAAATTTATTATTTATTGTCCTAAATTTATTATATATTTATTGTATTATAAAAATTAGCATTTTTCAACATTTGAGAAGCCCTGATCTACAGCTCCAAGAAGGGAAGATACCTTTGCATAGGGTTCAACGTGTACCTAGAAGTTCCATTGTTACTAAAAATGGGTTTTTAACAAAACAAAATTTAAATTAGTAAAATTCTACAAATATGTCTAATGTGGACCGATATGGCTCATTTTGACTTCAATTTGTTTTAAGCAAAATAATATACTTAATACGTAAATTTTGAACATCAAAAAGTCACATCTAATGAGACCTTGTATGTATGGACTATATAACTATATGGTAGGAATGATTTTAGGTTAATTAAAATAAATATTCTTAAATATCCGATATTAAAAACTATGTCGTGTAGAGCATCACTAGGAATGATTATGACAAAATGTAACTCAAACAGCTTAATTTCAGTCATATCGTTTAAACAGCTTTGATTTAAAGCGTCAAGAAGTTAAATTTAGGTGTCATGGAGTTAAATCGGAAAGGTCCTTTATATGATAGCTATATCTAAACGTGAACAGATTTGCACCATTCTTACTAGAAATGTTTTTGACAAAATATAACACAAAGTCAAGAAGTCAATTCGAAGGCATATTTATATGGGGAATTATCAAAACGAGGACGAATATGGTTGATTTATTTTCAGACAAAATAAAATACAAATGGCAAAATGTATTTTATTTCGGTTTCTGGATAATCCAAAAGAAAATTTTTAATGGTTCCGTATATGTGGCTATTCCAAGATGTGGATCTAAAAATGGTTAAAATAAAAAAATTAAAGAAAATCAATTTACATTTAGATAAAAATGTTTTTAAGGACAAAAGTTATGGAAATTACTGTATCGTATGGCCTATACGATTTAAATTAGAAATGAATTCTATACAAATTTCAAAATAACTTTGTCCCTGAGTAAGGTTCACAGAAGCCACATGTTCCAACCAATCTTAATGAGATTTTAAGGGAGTAGTTTCTTGATTCAAGAGAAAACACTGCAATATTTTAAGATTGAGAGCAATTACACCAGTACGTGTGATTATCTATGAGGTGTAGGGTATCATACAGTGGCCTCCGCCCAATTTTGACCTTTTAAAAGATTTTTATGAAATTAGAAAGATAATAGTTTATTGAATACTGCAAGTTTTTTAAAGCCATCTTTCGGGATTTAGAGCATCTGTGAGTGTATGTGTGATTATTCTTCTCTAACAAGTAGGTGTAAAGTATCATATTCTCTAATCTGTCCGACTTTAGCCTACTATGAGAATAATTTCCTAATCCAAGAACGAAAATGGCAAGTTTTAAGGTTTTAGGATACTGAGAAAATTCGTGTCTAGTACCGATTTTCTGTAAATCGTGAGGTATAAAAAGATCATAAATAAGGAGCGCACAACAGGCCGAACCACTCACTGGCTTAAGTGTATGTCCATGGACATGAGACATTTAAACGTCCTCTCTTCAACCTAACCTAACCTAAGGTTATCATTTCAGATTTAGATCAACTATATGAGCATATGTGATTATTCTGTTCTAATAAGGATCGGTAGGGTACAATATCTTCGGCTCCGACCGACTTTAGCCTTTTAATTGATCCAGCCTATTGATTAATTAGCCTAATAATGATCCAGGAATAAATACTGTGAATTTCAAGGGCATTGTTTCAAATTTAGAGCAACTATACGAGTATATTTAATTAATCTGATCTAACAAGGAGCAGTAGGGCATCAAATGGTAGGCTCCACCCGGTTTTATGTTTTTTTTTACTTAATTTCTTATAGCTAAATATAATTATAAATACACTTTTCACTACATTTTTATGTCTGTTTTTATTATTATTTCTTTTTTTCTACTTACTTTTTCCATTGTTTCAGCAAAGAATGATAGCAAAAGGTGCAAACATATGCCGAATAGTCAGGCCTTAATTGCTCAGCATTAGGCAAGGAATTGTGTTTTAACAAAAAAGGAAAATATGGTCGGGAACCCTAGAAATCAGAGGGAGAAAAAGGTTATAAGGAAAATCGAAATCGAAAGTCTGCACAAACCTCTTTGCTGGCATATAAAACTCTAGCCAATGTTAAGTCTGAGTGTAGACCACATAAAAAGCAATATATCGAAGTGGTAGCCGGTGTTGAGGACATCGAAGGTGTAGATGGCGGGGTATTAATACTCAAACCACCATGACGAGAGCCATTTGGTGAGGTGGCGGTAATAACAGGAGAAGGAATGTTGTATCTGTTAAAATAAAAAAAAAAATATTATATGAGTCTAAAATTGCTTGGGTTGATTTTCTTATTTGTTTTACCTTCTATGTTCCAATGGTACTCTTTCAGCATCCATTGTCTCCCATTGACGGGCCAAATGATTGACACAGTCTTTGCAGGCCAAAACCCGATTACCATTTGGGTCATTATTAATAGCAGACCCGCTGCTTAGATTCAAATTACTATCGCGACTATTCGAATTTGAATTTGAATTATTTGTAGTGGCCATATTGCCCTTAAGACAGGGAAAATGCATTGCATGCGAATTCATGTGCTCAGCACTGGTTGAGAGCCACTCCATTTTGTTAGAAGCGCAAAGGGTTTTACAAATGTAACAGCTAAAAGTGGACATAAAATATACATTTTAGATATAGGTTCAACAATTAAAATGATTCTACAGTTACAATACTTACGGATATTGACCATGACCATTTTCTAATTGTGGCTGTTGCTGCTGTCCCGCCGATGCCGCCTGATAGAGCTGCGTTTGTTGCTGTTGTTGTTGGCTAGTCGGTGTCGTTGGCCGTGAATCATTGCATCTTAAATGTTTTAAATCCCTTTGCTGCTGAGATGATGAATGATTTGAATTGCTTTCACAGGTCTAAAGAAAATAAATAGACAAAGAGAGAGAGTTTGTTAGTTTTTTTTTATTTTAATGAACTAAATACTTATTTATGTATATTAAGTTTGTTTATTTAACTTTTTTCTCCGGCTTAATAAATAGTGTATAGTAATAAATAGTAAATAAAAATGCAGAGTTTATTGTCTTGTCTTGTCCAACCCATCCATTTGGACATTATTTACCTATATTATTATCACTGGCAACAACTATCTTTGTTTTATTGCGACAAGTACTTAAGTCAACATTTTGAATATCATTTTTTTTCTTCAACCGTTAAATGCACATATACAATGCCAGTTTGTATGTCTGGTTGCTTAATATAATTCAAATATAAGCTCTTAATGTAAATATGGGTCTTGTGGACACAAGTATCTCGAGTGTGAAAAGGCGTTAAGCTATTTAAGAGTCAGATAAGAAATACTATAAGGAACTTTAAACGTCATTTGGAAAATTGTAGATACGAGACTCACACAAATGGAAGAATATATCACCTTAAGTTGAACTAAAAAATGGTTGAGGAAATAAAAAGACATTTGTCATATATCTATAATGTCATAACAATTAACTTATGAAGTGAATTGGGAGATAGAGAGTAATAAAAAATCAATAATATTTCAAATTGTAACAATTTTCTTCTTTCAAACCACTACAAACACTTTTGATGGGCTGAGTCTAATGTTTTTTACGGACTTTCTATATCAGGTCATGTTTCTAAACAATATACCCACAATTATGCTCACCATTTTTTCCGAAAAATAAAGAAAAAACCTAAAAGCCCATGCAATGTAATTAAGGCTAAATCTGGCCTAAAAAATAAATTTTTCAAAAGTTTTCTTGGAACTCAAAATTTGAATTATAATTTTTTTTGTTTTAGTTATTCGATCTGAGTATTGACAGAGTATTTTGTCCAAGGTGCCTATGAGGTTGCTTGGTAGCTGCCGAAACGATGTCGTCCACCAACCTTAATACATTTCCCTTTTTCTTCTTTTATCAAAGCTTTGTTTTTCTGTTTTACAGAAAACAAAAACAACGATCTCGAACTGAATAGTCAAAAACTACATATGAATGAATAATAGAAAATACTTGAACAGTTATTTTTTCTTAATGTTCTCTTATATGATATCATTCCCCAGCTCCTAAAATAACCATAAGGAATTCAAAAATACATTTTGTAAGTTCAATTTTCAAACTGTGCCTTTAAAGTAGGGTTTCATTGCAGTTTTGGTTCACTGAGAACAGGTTAAACAAATATTTTCATAAAGAAATGTCCAAAATTTTATTATTCTGTATTATAAAAGTTTGAATTTTTTCTACTTGTAACGCTCCCCTGGAGTATCAAAAAGGCAATTTGAGATCCATAGCATCAAGAGACATCAAGCGAAGATATTTTTACATGTGGGGATCAAAACGTGGACCGATATGTCCCTTTTTACTAAGTACTTAAACAAAATAAAATAGAAATTGGTAACATTCGTCAAGATCGTTTAGAAAATTATACATTTAGAACATCAATCAAATCTTAAAGGGCGTTCATATGTATGGATAGATTAAAACTATGACCCATTTTTACAAGGAATGGTTTCAGGCAAATTAAAATAAAAATTCTTAATTTCAGACAGATCGAGACTCAAGAGCTTCAGAAAGTCAAACCAGAAAGTACCTATACAAGTATATCAAACGTGGACCGAATGGTTTATTTTACTTAACATCGTTTTAAGCAAAATAAAATAACCTTCAGCCAGATCGGTTGCAATATTAGCTCTTTAGAACATTCAAAAGTAAAATCTAAAGCGACCTATAATTTGTATGGAGTGGTTTGTATAGAAATGGTTTTAGATAAAATAAAAATTTTTTAATGTCAGCTAAAACGGTTACATACTTTGTCCTCTAGAAACGGAAAGAACCATTATATAATGACTACCTCAAAACGTGGACCGATATATAAAATTTTTCATTATGAATTGATTTTAGGAAGAAAAGAAAGTACCCTAATTTCAATTATATCGGTAAAAAAAAAGTTGGTCTTTGCTTTGTCTAGGAATGAAATTGGAAGGACCCTTTATATGGAGACTATATCAAAGCGATGACGACTATATCCAAATTCTAACAACGATTAGAGGTCGGCTCTAGTATAGATGAAGATCTCAGTAGTCGTCTCTAGTATAGATGAAGACCTCAGTAGTCGTCTGTAGTATAGATGAATACATCAGTGATAGACTATAGTATAAAGAAATACCTCAGTGATGGAATTTGTACATAGGAAGAACTCAGTGGTCGGCTCTAGTACAGATGAAGACCTCATGGTCGACTCTAACATATAGGAAGACAGACCTCTGTGGCCGACTCTTGTATTGAGAAAGAATTCTGTGGTCGGCTCTAGTGCAGATCAAAACCTCACAGTCTTGTCTCTAGTACATAGGAAGACCTCGGTGGTCAACTTTTCTATTAGAGGTCGGCTCTAGTATAGATGAAGATCTCAGTAGTCGTCTCTAGTATAGATGAAGACCTCAGTAGTCGTCTGTAGTATAGATGAATACATCAGTGATAGACTATAGTATAAAGAAATACCTCAGTGATGGAATTTGTACATAGGAAGAACTCAGTGGTCGGCTCTAGTACAGATGAAGACCTCATGGTCGACTCTAACATATAGGAAGACAGACCTCTGTGGCCGACTCTTGTATTGAGAAAGAATTCTGTGGTCGGCTCTAGTGCAGATCAAAACCTCACAGTCTTGTCTCTAGTACATAGGAAGACCTCGGTGGTCAACTTTTCTATAGAGGAAGATCTCAGTAATCGACACTAGCATAGATGAAGACCTCAGAGGTCGTCTCTTGTACAGAGGAAGAGCTCAAAGGTCGACTCTAGTAAAAAGCAAGGCCTCAGCGGTCGACTCTAGTAAAAAGGAAGGCCTCAGTGGACTACTCTAGTATAGAATAAAATCTCTAGTACCACTACTTTGGTACTCCAATACAGGGGAAGATCTCAGTAGACGACTCTAGTAACAAGGAACATTTCAGTGATTGAATATAGTACAGAGGAAGACCTCAGTGGTCGACACTAATATAAATGAAGACCGCAGTAGTCGACTCAAGTAAAAATGAAGAGCTCAGTGGTTGATACAAGTAAAAATGGAAATTCAGTTAATGTTGGATTTCGGTACACTGCGTAAAAATACACATCCTGACAAATTTTTAGCGTCCTACTACAAATTTATTAATAAAATTCAAAAGGGCCTAAATACAAATTATTTTTTTTTTTCATATTTAAAAAATCCTATTTCACGCAATTTTCGCAAACCATTTATAAATCATGTTTGTTTGAATATATACATATATGCGTCATTTTGTTCAGGTATTATCCTAAAAATCTAAATTTTCTAACGGCAACATTTTTCATTTTATTTTGTTTTTTGCTTCTCCTGTAAAAATGTTAAATATAACGATAGGCCCTTTCTCGTTTCTGATGAGGATATGTATCAAAACTTATGATCGATTTTTTCTAAGAATGATCAAAATATTCTTAATTTTTCCAAAAATTTAAGTCTGCAATGTTTATTAAAAAATTAGCTTTCTGGAGAGTTAAAAAGTCCTACTTGAAGTCAGCCTTATATGGTGATATATAAAAACGTAAACCAATAAGACCCATTTTTACTAAGAATAATTTTAGTCAAAATATAATAACAATTCATAAATTGAAGCCAACCCGTTTACAAACTATGGTCCCTTGAGTATCAAGAAGTCAAGTCGGAAAGGACCTCAATATGAAGGCAATGTCAAAACGTGGACCTATACTAACCATTTTTTGCCCTAATAAAAGCTTTAGGCAAAATATAACACAAATCAGTCATATCGGTTGGAAAGTTTTGCTTTAGAACGTCAAGAAGTCCATTTGAAGGAATCTGTGTGTATATGGGGACGATATCAAAACGTGGACCCATGTGGCAAATTTTCGCATGGTTCATTCTTGGTCCGAAAAATGCACTGTGTACAAATTTGCGCTATGCACTTTGATACAATCCATAAACAGACGGAGGGACAGACAGACGAAGGAAACTAGATCGACTCAGAAAGGTAACTAAGCCGATCGGTATAATAAAAGATCTATAATAAAAGATCTCTTCTGCTTTTTTGGTGTTAAAAACAAATTATACATAGTTATGATTTCCTGAGGTGAAAGACATACATACATATAATTGAGGTTCATAAAGCAAAAATCAATTAAATTATTATTTGATAACTTTATTAAGCTTTATGGGAAATCCCAACAGGTCAATAACTTATGTTAGCCCAAGTACTATATATAGAAAACGAAAACAACAAAAACAACAACAACGACATTTGAATAAACCCATTATAATAAATGAATAATAATAAACTGACATACAATTATAACAAATAGTGGTACAAATCAACCGCACCATTTACCCCGCACATTAACCTCAATTAGCAATGCTACACGGCAATACAAATGATGAGAATGAATTCCAGTTAATAATTTTTAACTATACCACTATTATTATTGCTGTTGTTATTAAATAATAACGACAGCGGCGGCAGCAATAACAACAACAACTACCGCGACGGCGATAACTATAAAAAACTAGTTAATTATATCTTTGTGAAATCATTCACTCATTCACTCACTCATTCACTCACCCATTCACTATTCAACGGATCTCTAAGTTTAGTTAGCAGTCATAATTATCGACAATTATCAATAACACTCCAAGAGGCGAAAAAAAATACTAATAATAATATAATACACAACACAACGCACATATGTATGTTTGTATGTATGTAGAAAAAAATCAAACAAACAATGTGATAAATGGTAGAGAAAACAATATAAATAGAATAAACATTAAAACAAATATGGTAAATTAAATATTGACTACCCCACAAAAAAACAACAACAGCAACAAAGTAACAAAAAAAAATACTAGAAACACGAGAGTAACAACAACAAGAAAAATTAAATACGTAAAAAATAGAATATTAACAGACAACAAATGCCGAGTTGCTGGCGATGTGAACTGTTACCGCAACAAAAATTGTGGTAGTATTTGGCTTGTTGGGTTGGCTGGCTGGCTCGTTGCTTGGTCTGTTGATGATATTGCGCGTCGAGGGATTTTTCACATTCTGTCTGTTGGTGGAGGCCAAAAGGCCAGGGATAGCAGCAGCAACAGCACAGGCCTTTTTATTTTCTGTTAACACACAAAAGTTCACGAGCTTATCATCATCTCACACTTTGTTGTTGTTTTTTTTTTAAACGAGTGTTTAATTTATTTGAAGTATTTTCGTTGTATTTGCGGTATACCACCATCATTAAGAGCAGCAGCGCCCATTCACCAAGCCACCATTGGTACTCAGCTAAGGGCACAGTGGGAGGAATTAAGTTATTATAAATAAAAACAAGTAAGAAAGTTTCAGTCGGGTAAACCGACTAAGGTATACCCTCACTTTGTGAGTAATGTAATATTGAATATTACTCGAATCATTCTGTCAATTTGTGTGGGAGGTACCAGAAGGGGTTTATCAAATACACCTATTTTTCGCTGAACATTAGATACTTTAAATTCATTGCACTGTGCCGAATTATAAGCATTTATGTGCACTGGTAAAAACGTTATGAGATATTAAATTGTGGTATGATTTGGGCATTTTGTGTGGGAGGTACAAAAAGGGGCGTGGCGATAACGCCCATTTTTCACAGGGCTATAGACACTATAAAAACATTACACTGTACAAAATTTCACGTATTTTTATACACTGGTTTTAATGTTATAAGCTGTTAACTTTTGGTGCAAAAAGGTACCTTTGTGTGGGAGGTACCAAAAAGGGCGTGGCAACAACGCCAATTTTTCCCTCGACTGTAGGCAATATAAAAGCATAATACTATACAAAATTTCAAGTTTTTTTATACACTGTTATTAACGTTATAAGCTTTTAACTTTTGGTGCAAAACGGTGCATTTGTGTGGGAGGTACCAAAAGGGACGTGGCAACTTCGCCCAATTTTCTCGAGTTGATAGCGACTAATAAGCTAATACTATGTGTGGAATTTCAGAAGATTCGAATAAGTAGTACAGCAGTTATTAAAGAATCAATTTTTCACAACATTTTAACCCTTTGTGGGGGAGGTACTAGAAGGAGTGGACCAATATGGCCCATCTTCGAACTTAGCCGGAGATAGAAAAAAATATTACCACGTACCAAATTTGAAGTCAATCGGTTACTCCTTTCGAGAGTTATCGTGCGCACCAGCCAGCAGACACACAGACAGACAGACATACAGACAGACAGACAGACAGACAGACAGACGGACGGACATTGCTCATTCGACTTAAAATGACCCAAAACGGTTTTCCTCCGAACATACTTGGGGTCTTAGGTCACTCCTTCGATGTGTTACACTTTTTTCCGTAGCAAATGATATATACCCTCGTCACACTAAAGTGAGGGTATAATAATACTATCGTGTGGAGCAAGACCTCAGATGTCTACTCTGGTATAGAATAAGACCTCAGGGTCGACTCTAGTATAGATAAAATATTCAGAGGTCGACTCTGGTGTAGAGGAAGACCTCAGAGGTCGTCTCTAGTATAGAGGAAGACCTCAGAGGTTGACTCTAGTATGGAGAAAGACCTCAGAGGTCGACTCTAGTATGGAGGAAGACCTAGGAGGTCGACTCTAGTATAGAGGAAGACCTCAGAGGTCGTCTCTAGTATCGAAGAAGACCTCAGAGGTCGTCTCTAGTATAGAGGAAGACCTCATAGGTCGTCTCTAGTATAGAAGAAGACCTCAGAGGTCGACTCTAGTATAGAAGAAGACCTCAGAGGTCATCTCTAGTATAGAGGAAGACCACAGAGGTCGTCTCTAGTATAGCGGAAGACCACAGAGGTCGTCTCTAGTATAGAGGAAGACCTCAGAGGGTTACTCTAGCATAGATTAAGACCCCAGAGGTCGACTCTAGCAAAGAGGAAGACCTCGGTGGTCGACTCTGGTATAGAGTAAGACCTCAGAGTCGACTTTCGTATAGATGAAATCTTCAGAGGTCGAATCTAGTATAGAAGAAGACCTCAGAGGTCGTCTCTAGTATAGAGGAAGACCTTATAGGTCGTCTCTAGTATAGAAGACCTCAGAGGTCGACTCTAGTATAGAAGAAGACTTCAGAGGTCGTCTCTAGTATAGAGGAAGACCACAGAGGTCGTCTCTAGTATAGAGGAAGACCTCAGAGGGTTACTCTAGCATAGATTAAGACCCCAGAGGTCGACTCTAGTAAAGAGGAAGACCTCAGTGGTCGACTCTGGTATAGAGTAAGACCTCAGAGTCGACTCTAGTATAGAGGAAAACCTCAGAGGTCGACTTTAGTATAGAGGAAATCATCAGAGGTCGACTCTAGTATAGAGGAAAACCTCAGAGGTCGTCTCTAGTACAGAGGAAAAACTCAGAGGTCGACTCTAGTATAAAGGAAGACCTCAGAGGTCTACTCAGGTACAGATGAATCCCTCAGAGGTCGACTCTAGTATAGAGGAAGTCCTCAGAGGTCGACTCTAGTATAGAGGAAGACTTCAGAGGTCGACTCTAGTACAGAGGAAGACTTCAGAGGTCGACTCTAGTATAGAGGAAGACCTCATGGCCTATGAATGTTTTTAAGCCAAATAAAAGACAAATTGTCTTTCAGATCGATTAAAAAATTGTTTTCTAGAGAACCTACAGTTTAATTTGAAGGAAGCCAAGACACCATGGGTATGCCATTGTGGGCACAATTATTTTAATACAATTTTTATTAAAATTTAAACTAATTTCTATGTTACAGATTATGTTCAATGGACAAACAATCGGAAAATTCTATTTTAAAAAATCCAAACCCGGTTAAAATGGAACAAAAAATAAAGTTCAGCTTGCATTTTAATGAAGAAACACATTTTATATCTGAAAGAAAACCAGGGATAACATAAAAACTTGTAGCCTTTTTGGAAAAGAAAGTTTTTTTTTATAAAACCATAGTCTAAATACAAAAATGAGAAATCTCCTAAAAGGGAAACAATGATTAAATGAAATGAACATTTGTATATTTGTTTATGTTTTCGACTCAAGATGTCTAAAATGGCAGTAAAATCCTGCTGGGGTTATTGAGGCATCAAAAGGATATTCCAAACTTTTCTGCTTCGATGTGATCTTACTAATCGTTTTGAACCCCCAAATACTTCAATGACGTGTTGTGATAGAGACAAACATCTAGAAACTTTGATGATATAAGATGAAAACGGTAAGTAGTCTGAGACTATTTTCATCATCTGTTTTTAGAGCTAAACTACAGATAAAAATTTTAAATTCCATATGATTTGACAGCTATAACTGTAGTTTAACTCTAACTACAGGGTGGCTGATATGTATTGCAACCAACTTCAGGTTGCTATCATTTCTAAACCGCTAGTCTGATAGCTGACAGATTTATTTCAGTGACAGTTCATTTTATTGTTTACAAGCTTACAAAAGCATTTTGATCTTCAGATTCAGAAAAAAGTTATTCGTGATGGAATTCAAGCGTGATAGTGTGATTGGTGGAAAAACACAAGTGGCTATCGTTAGAGCCCTCCAGCATTTAAATGTGATACCGTGATACTGGCAGTGAAAAAAAACGGTAACAACACCAGAAATGATCCGAAAAGTGAAGGCCAGATTTGATCGAAATCCACGCCGCAGTGGTAGAAAAATTGCTCGTGAGCTGAACATATCGCGAGAACGGATACAACACATATTAAAAAATGAGCTTGGACTAAAGCCATTGAAGTTCCAAAAAGTGCAAGAGCTCACCGATGCACAAAAAAAAAGTTAGACTGGAAAGAGCCAAGGAGTTGCTTCGCTTGCACGAAAGTGGCCAGTTACCGAATTTGGTTTTCTCCGATGAGAAGCCATTCCAAATTGAGCAGTTTGTGAACAAACAAAATGATCGGGTTTACTTACTTCGATTGGCCACCAGAACTCAAGCGCCGCCGATGGTAATGGTGTGGGCCGTAACGGCCGATTTCCCCGCTCGTATTCATCGACCATGGGGTCAAAATAAATGCCGAATATTATCGGGAAAATGTCCTAAAGACAGTATTGAAGCCCTGGGCAGACAAACCTTTCGGCCGCAGACCATAGACATTCCAACAGGACTCAGCACGCGTCAACCAAGAATGGCTTAAAAAGGAGGTTCCTCGCTTCATTTCTACCGCACAATGGCCACCAAGATCTCCGGATCTCAATCCGTTGGACTTTTGCGCCTGGGGCATTTTAGAAAGTAAGGTTCGCACTAAAAAATACCAAAGTATCGATCATCTCAAGACGGCGCTTCGCCGGGAATGGGCCAAAATACCGCAGAGCCACTTTCGTGCAGCGTGTGATGGCTTTGTCGGCCGTTTGAAGGCCATAATTCGTGCCAAAGGTGGACAATTCGAACAAATCTAAACTGTTTCTAAAATTTTATGTTATTTCCGACATTTTTTGCTTTTGAACAATAAAATTTAAAAAAAAAATTAAAACAATATAGCGCTTTACTTTGTTGCATTACATATCAGCCACCCTATATAGGGTAATCGGTGATAGATAAATGGTGAAATTGATTATTATTATATCAAAATACAAAAGAGGTTTTTCAAAACTTGTTTGGTATGTATTACCATAATTTTTTTGTAAGCTTTTCGTTGAGACCCTAATTTGCCTATGCCTTAGACACTTTCCTCCCACTGTGCTTGATGGGAGCACATGTGTTTCGGTGGTTGTAGGTTATTACAAACAGGGTATTTCATTTAATGTATTTAATGCATGACGATATGCCTCCTCCTCGTCCTCCTCTTACGGTCGTCGGCAAATACTACAAAAGTAAACCGAAATCTACCAAACACAATCCGGTTGATACCAGATATCAGCCCAGTCTGCTAGCGAAACAGCAGAACAATATCTTTACTATACTAACTATAGTATATAAATACTATGGGGACTAAGAGAGTGTTTAAAAATAAACAGATTTCCATTTGCTTGACTTGATATGAGTTTGTTTGGTTGATATGATGGGATTGTGGAACATTTCAAATATAAATTAGGTCTGCTGCTTGCGTTGACTTTTTTCCTTCCCCATGTTTTAGAATGGTACAGAGCAGAGCTATGGGCTACTGGTGTTTTCAAAGAAACGGTCGTCGTCCAACCATAACATTTATTAAGTGTGTTTTTCTGTTTGGTGGCATGTCTGTAATTTAGTGACAACTAATTAATATTGGCACATATGGAAAGAATGGTGGTAGTTTCCACCACACCGCAAAGGGATTAATATAGTTCTGCAATATATATTTAACTATATAGATAAACATTTTAGTTTTCTGGGAAATTATGTTCTTTCAGAGTCCACTTTTGAGGAGAAAGCCTTCGGAATAACAACTTTTGTCCTGAGAACGAAATAAAAATGTTGCTCAAAGCATCCTCCACCTCCCCCTTTGACCCTGAAAAATTAGCATATATCAAAAGTCATACAAATCTTGAGCAAGTATATATATTAAGTCTTTCTGAGGTAGATTTTGAGGTGGAATATTTCGGATTACCCGTTTCAGTCCAGAAAACGGTATAAAGATGACCATTTAACAATTATTTCTCTCAAAACAATCGATCCTCTATCTCGCCTCTTTAATCCTGAAAAATCGACATTAAAGTTAATTAAAATGTTAATAATAAATAATGTTTCCAAGTCCCTATAAGGAATACCCTATCTAAGCCCTCTGCCTATTCCACAAATTGGAACAGTTAGCAATCTAGATAGAACAACACACCATAAGTCATTCAAATAAAACCCACCTATTATTTATGGAAATCATTTTAAGTACACAAGCGTTGAGTGGTTCTTTTTGCCGACTGAGTCGCCGCACAAGTGTTATCTTATCTTTAGCCAATATTCATACATTATGATGATGATTATTACGAGAGAAGTACTTATAATAATAATATAAAGTATAAACTAACTGCTGATTTCAAGTATTTTCTGGCTTTTTCGGGGGAACTGTTGTTTGTTGTCATTGTTGACGTGTATTTGAATGTGTTTCACATGTGTGTTGACATTGTCGTTCGTTTGTCTGTCTGTCTGTCCTTCCGTCATTGTGTCACTGATAAGACGACGACGCGACGTTTGCATGTGAGTTGTGTGGTTCGTAGCCACCATATCTGGTTAGTGTTTTTTCTGCTTTATTCATTTGTTTAATGATTCCAGACAAATGTTTAATTAGAGCATTATTTATAGCACATCAGTATTTTGTTTTTTTTTTATTATTTGGTATCGTTTTGTTTTGTTTGCTGAGACTTTTGTACAATAAACGACACGATATTGTGGGTTTTATTTGAGACCATTTCAGAGCTTAGAAAAATTTATTATCATTATTATTATGGTGGTAAATTGCAATTGCCATAAAATGTTAGAATTATCTAGAAAAAAAGCAGGTGCTAAATAAAATACTCGGGTCACAGAGCAATGGAAATAAAATTAATGCACTTATGTGATATATTAAATAATAGTTTTTATGATCAAAGGAAATACATAATCATTAATTTTTTAATTTATTTTTAAAAATTCAAGCTATCTTCAATTAATAGTTAATTCAATTCATTTTATAATTGTAAATTAAATTATTTATTGAATTAATTCAATTGTTTTTTAATTGAAAATGAAAAAAATTTAAATCACTATTATTTAATCAATGCCTTAATTAAAGAATGATTTAGATTTTAGTAATTTTCAATTAAAAAACAAGTAAAAGTGTTAAGTTCGGCCATGTCGAATCTTATATACCCTCCACCATGGATAGCATGTGACCTCACAAAATAACTCAAACCTTAAGAAAATAACACCGAAAACACAAAAAATATAGTAGATGAGAACAGTAGGAATCACAACAAGTTAGATGCTATATATGGGAGCTATATCTAAATATGGACCGATATGGCCCATTTGCAATCCCAAACAACCTGCAACTATAAATAGTATTTGTACCAAATTTGATCAACCTAGCTCTATTATTGCGGACTGTAGCGTGATTACCACAGACGGACGGACGGACGGACGGATGGATGGACGGACGGACGGACAGACGGACATGGTTAAATCGTCTTAGAATTTTACGACGATTAAGAATATATATACTTTATGGGGTCTCCGATCAATATTTAGAGGTGTTACATACGGAGTGACAAAATGAATTATACCCTCCAATCCTATGGTGGAGGGTATAATAAGCAATTCAATAACAGTTCATTAAAAAAATGCCCCAATTTAATGACGAAATAAATAAATAATTTAAACTGGAGCGGATATTTTTAGTTGGTATCTTCGACAATAATATTCCTTCCCTTTCAATAATTTTAAGAAAAATCAACTAGGAACTAACCCAAAACTACCTTACGAGAAATTAAGTACCAATTAACCTGAATATACTTTCGCTGAACTGATTAAATTAGGACCAATCTCTAATCGGATAATGTAGGGCTTGATTTGTATCAGTTAATGGAATAAATGTACCAAAACAATGTAGCTGGATGTGGTTTGTGATCATATGATTTCATCAGAGAATCTACTCCCTAGTAAAGTACCAGGGTCAGTCGGGTTATCTACTACTTAGTTGACGTCCAGTTGAACTATCTAATCCTTAGTAGGCGGCCACTTAGGTTATCTTAGCAGATGACGAGTTGCGTTATCTACTCCTTAGTAGAAGATCATTTGGGTTATCTACTCCTTAGTAGAAGATCATTTGGGTTATCTACTCCCTAGTATATGACCAGTTGGGTTATCTACTACTTAGTAGAGATGTTGTTGTGTTATATACACCTTAGTAAGGGGCCCAGTTGAGTTATCTACTCTTTAGTAGCGAATCAGTCGGGTTATCTATTCCCTAGTATAGGACTAGTTGGGTTATCTACTACTTAGTAGAGATGTTGTTGTGTTATCTAGACCTTAGTAGGGGGCCAGTCGACTTATCTACTTACTAGTAGAGGAGCAGCTGGGTTATCTAATCCCTAGTAAGTTATCTACACCTTGTAAGCGCCCAGTTGGGTTATCTACTCCTTTGTAGAGATACAGTAGGGTTATCTACACCTTGTTAGGCGGCCAGTTGAGTTATCTACTCTTTAGTATCGGACCAGTTGGGTTATCTACTCCTTAGTAGCGGACCAGTCGGGTTATCTACTCCCTAGTATATGACCAGTTGGGTTATCTACTACTTAGTAGAGATGTTGGTGTGTTATCTACACCTTAATAGGGGGCCAGTTGAGTTATCTAGTCTTTAGTAGCGAATCAGTCGGGTTATCTACTCCATAGTAGAGGACCAGTTGGGTTATCTAAACTCTAGTTAAGCTATCTACACCTTATATGCGGCTAGTTGGGTTATCTACTCCTTAGTGAAGATAATCACCCGTATCGCGAATAAAAGGTAAACAACCAAAATTTTCGATATTCAGAATTTCCAGGATCCATTTTACGCATCAGCAAACGTAATTGGAACATAAACATTTTTCGAAAAATATTGCTGAGTGACACAACTTGCGAACAAATGTGAGATTGCAATGTAAATTATACAAATCCCGGTTTAAATTTAATTTGCGATAAGGGTAACTGGTTATTCATAATATGGACAATCTGCGCACCGATTCCTGTCCTTAATCGACCAATCACTCGTTTGGTATCAAAATCTAAAGCAAAAACGAACTTAAAATCTGTTTATTTCTCACAAAATCGTTGAGAAAGGATCCATATGCCAAAAGTATTTCGAAGATTTATATGACATTTTGCCGTATGATAGGGGTAATGACATACAAATTTTAGTCGTATTTTTTCATAAAAATAATTTTCCAAGTGCGCCCCTTATTCTATTCTCTGATCAGAACTGCTTTTTCTCTCGAAGCCGCGTTCCCCCTTTAATTCTTCCCCGAAATAGCTACCATTAATAATTTCCCAGCAAATTTTTGAGATCGAATATCTCGGGAACTGTATGTATTCAGCATGTTCGTAAGACAATTTTTGGTGAAATTTTTATAAAAACTAAATTGCAGAAAAAAAAACTGTAGACTAGTGTAATTAATCATTTGATAAACGCCAAACACCAAAGAATCTTTTTCAAATAATATTCCAAATTCGAATCTCTTGTATAATTAATACTATCTGTCTAGCGTCTTTGACACTCTGCTGCGTGATTTCTATAGTGTTGTTATTATTATTTGTTGTTTTAATACAACAAATAATCAATATTCAGTGATTACCATCAACAAACCATCCAACCAACCAATCCCCTACCATTAATCTTTTGATAGTCCAAACGAATAGCACTAACGACAGATTTATAAATAAATTCAAGCTTGCATACTCGAGTATGCCACTTTATATTGGCGGAGATAAAAGTGATTTATAGATTTCACACACACAAAATACCAAGAATCAAAGGCAACAAATTAAATGACAACCCCACAAAAGGTGGTGCCAGATAAGATAGTAATCTAGGAAATTTTTGTGTGTCTATAATCCATATAATAATGATAATACTAATGCTCTTCAGGGGATTGTGATTCAATAAACTTAATTCAATAGCCTTGCGTTGCAATAAATGATGAAAGCGAAAAAAAGAGTGAAAAGAAAACACTCCCAAGCCCTTTAAAAAAAATTTTACCCCCCACTCTCTCTCAGATTCTCTTTTTAACGAACTTATATGAAAAGTTCTAAGTGGGGGGAACTGATAACATGGCTTTCGTAAGTTATTTCATGCATACTCGCTCTCTGTGTGGAAATATTTTCCAAGACTTTGACTTCAACAATCTCTAGAGTCGATCGTTATAGTGTAATATCAGCAAAAAAACACAGTGACCACCTTTAATAAACCTTTGGCCCGTAAATGTGGTTGTCTGTACGTTTCATTGCTATTTGGTGATAACCTTTTGTGTTTTACTGTACAACTTTGGCATTTTGTTATCTCTCTATCTCTCTTTTGCGGCTATGCCGTCGAGGTTCCCTAGAAAATGATTGTGGAAATAATTTCAAAGAAAAAGATGGATGTGAAATTAAGGCTGCTCTTTGCTTCGTACTCTTGTAGGCATTAAACTCTAGAGCGATAATCCCGACCCGCCAATTGGTGATAACAAGGAAAGCTACGCTACATTGGAATGACGAGTTTTTTCTTTCAATTATTTAAAGTGAAGTGTCTTTCACGTAGGCTAGCGTTGATGATGTTCCTATTCTCATATCATGAGTAATATTTACGCGCCTTGAATTGTTTTTATTTCTGTTTCTGTCTTATTGAAGAAATGATTTCCATCATCATTTTTTTTCTACCCACCTCAATGATTTGTTGGCAGGCAGACAGACGGACAGACAGATCAATGGAAAAAATTTTAAATAATCCAAACCATATAAATAACAATAAGTATAAGAAATTATCGCTTATTCGCAATTCGTTTTGTGTGTGTGTGTGTGATTTGCAAACAGTAGGAAAGACATGATATGGAATGGATTGGAATGATTTGACTACTCTTTAACCTCAATTTGCCTTCACCAAACCTGCCTGCCTGCCTGCCATTCATCATTATTTATGATGAATGGTGTTAGCGATATGTGTTGTTTTTTCTTCTCTATTCTTGTTCTATTACCTTTTCAGCAGCTGATGAAACAACTATCGATGATTGTTGAACACCTTCGGCACGACTAGAGTGTTTTTCATAACATGTGGAACAAATTTGCACCATACCTAAAAGCGTAGGGGGAGAGAGGAGATATGCAAGAGGTTATACTTTTTCCTAGAATGAGATGTTTCCTTTTTTGTAACTTACCCTGCGGACTAATGGGACTAGCATTTTTATAAGCTGTCATTGTTTTTATGAATGGATAGTAGGGTTCACGTTCCGCATTGGGACAACAATAGACCAGTCTTAATTGTGAGGAAGGTGCATCCGTTCCACATGTATAACACACGAATTTAGCACGTTCCACAGCTGAGGCAGGCTTTTTCCTTAGGTAGTAGTTGCGATCACTTTCGGGAATTTGATTAGTCTGAAAAAATAAAAAAAGAGATCAATTATTTGTAGAAATTAAAAGATTTTTAATGGAAATGGGGAAATATATTCTTAATAAAAAATGGGGGGGGGGGGGCAACATATTTTGATATAGCACCTCAAAATGTGAAAAAATTGCTATACATGTTAGGGATATATCGCTTAGTTGTACAGTTATCGCAGGTAAAAATTTAAAAAATCAATTTTTGGTCTTAAAAGCTAAAATTAGAAGAAAAAGTCGATAATTAATAAGTTTCCGATAACTGTCCTCGTTATCAATACCCTCCACTGTTACCGATTGTAGAAATTACAATATTTTAAAAAGAAGTGGGGAAATATATTCCTAATAAAAAAACCAACGGAGAGTTGAATATGCGAGGCGCCGCGGTCTGACCACATATTTGAATAGAGCACCTCAAAATAAGGAGACAATTGGTATCGACACATCGCTTAGTTGTCCAGACATCGTAGGTTAAAGTTTGAAAATCAATTTTTTTCTTTCCAATGGTCTCAAATTCCAAAATTAGAAGAAAAAATCGATAATTTTTATGTTATCGGTAACTGTCCTGGTAATCGATATCTTCCACACTTATCGATTGTAGAAATTACAATATTTTAAAGGAAATGAAGAAATATATTTCTAATAAAAAATCAGGGGAGAGTGTGATATACGAGGCGCCGCCATCTGACCACATATTTGGATAGAGCACCCACATTAATATAAGCAGACCAATTGGTGGACATTGATATCGAGTTATCGTAGGTTAAAGATTAAAAAATCAATTCTTTTTGTTCCAATGTTGAGAACAAAAAATTAAAAGAAAAAATCGATAACTTTTTTAGTTATCGGTAACTTGTTAAGTAATCGATAACCTTGGAACTTATTGATTACTAAGGTAAATCTGAAGACAAAATCTTTAAAAAATCTTTTTTAAGCTTTAACCTACGATAAGCCCATTTAAATTTTTATTTGTTTATCCAAATATTTTATTCAAGAACTTCTTTATTAATTTGGAGAAGGCAGCCTTCTTTATAAATTGAAAGAAAATTCTGACCAAATTTAGCGTGTAAAATATCGTTTTAAAGATCGATAACAAAATTTATCGAAAATGGATTTGGGCCGTGAAATAGCTATACGAGGAGCTGAGCAGTCAAGTAATTGTGTTTGCTTTACTGTTTTAAAAACTTTGCATTCTATAATACATAATAGAGGCAAAGATGGTCTAAAGCCAGGAGAATATCCTAGTGACAAATCCATAACGATTTAAAGACCGAAATAAAATCAAACAAAAATACAATATGTACATATTTTATATATTTATTATCGATTCTTGTAGTTTGAGTTGATTCAATTAATTCGATATTTCGTGAGTATAACATCATTAACGATATTTTTTATCGAATTCTATTCGATACATTTTATTTAATTTTTTTATTTCGATAAATATTCATTTCATTTCGATAAATATTATTTATCCATGGCACAATTCATCAGATAAATAAATCATGTTTTTAAATTTCGATAACAAAATTTATCGAAAATTGATCAGTTTAATGATTAAGCGGTAGCAAAATTCTAAACATCATTAAATGTCAAAAATTGACGTGTCATTTCCAAAAAATACCTCAACGTTCAACTGGATCACCTCTAGATTTAATTAAGCTGTTTTCGCAATGCAAAACATAAATACAGGGTTGCCCATATTCGACGGACCCATGTTTTTTTTGGGCCCATTCCAATCGACGAGGGTTGTCCGCAGGCAACAATCTTTGCGTCAATTGAATTTTGTACGGGAACAAATGCAAATCAACGCGAATAATCCGTTGTAAAGTGGACCAAGCCATGCCCAACTGCTGAGAACGGCGTTTTTGGGATGTTCTTGGGGACCTCTCAACACTGGCTCGTACGGCAGCGATATTCTCGGCCGATCGCCTTGGTCGACTTTTATTTGGCCTCTTCGGATTAGAAAGAGCCTCACCAGTCGAAAATTTTTCGTATAAACGCTTAATGGTGTTCTTAGAAGGCGCACTTCTCACATTTTTTAATATTTTAAAAGCACGTTGAGTTTTCACAATTGACTTCTTCTGTTGAATGTAAATTTCAACTATTTCGCGTGGCGTGTATTGTTCCATGGTAAAAATCTGCTTGGACTGACGCTTCAAACGCGGTATGTCATTAAGCGATCTAACATCTCTGTCAAAAGTTATGGCGTTGCCAGATGGGTCCGTCGAATATGGGAGACCCTGTATATAAATATTCTTGTTTTATTTTACAGTCTTTTGTCATGAATATTGCAGTCATCAAAATACGCAATATTTATCTGCCAACTGCGTTTTTATTTTATCAATAGCAACGAAAAGAAATTTTATTGACTTTTTGCATACACTGAAAAGTTTTATTAAATGTTTTGCCCCAAAGATGTCATATTACTTAAAACGAGAACATTTCATACAGACAACAACTAAGACAAATTCTTTGATATTAAGCAAATTTTCCCAATTTTAAGCACGTTCTGACCTCAGTTAAAAGATTTTAATCCAAAGATGTCATAATATTTAAAACATGGACATGTCATACATAAAACTAAGAAAATTCCCTTAATATTAAGTTAATTTTCTTAATTATAAGTATGAGTTTTCTTGTTTTAAAGTTGATAATAAAATAAAGACAATTATACTTAAAATTAGGAATATATTTATCGATAAAAAATATTTGACGATAAAAATATTTATAAAAAAAAAATTGATCGATTAAAAATATTTATCGATAAAAAATATTAATTTGTCAAAGTATTTATTGATAAAAATTATTGATTTGTCAAAAAATTTATCGTGGTGTTTCCACAGAATATGACCCCTTACAGCTTAAAAATTAAATTATTATTTTTAATTTATTTGAATACAAAATAAATGTATCTGCCATTTTCCGAAAGATTGACTTTAATTTTCTTTATACTAACTAAAATATGCTACTTTGAATTTAATACACCGTGCGCGATTTTTCCCGTGAATTGCACGTCACTTTTTAAGCCCTTTGGAAACACTGTTCTAACCGTGGTTTACGAACAAAACAAAAGCAAGCTGTTAGCTGAAACTTTTATTCATGCTTAGCAACAATTTTAAAGGCGACAAGTTAAAATTCCATATTTTTTAATAGTTTCATAAACAACCTCACCGTCTGTAACGACCGTTACCCCAAAAGCACAAAAGTTTGTTTTTTCGTAATTCATTCAAACGATTTAATTTTATAGTAGCGGAAAATAAGAAGGTAAGTAAGATGAAGAATTTTGTAAAGCCAAATAAGCATCAAAAGCCTATTTTGATTTTTTAAACATTTTTTAAAGATGTAACGACCGTTACCTTTTTCTTTTGGCGTTTTATATTTGAACTGTTTTCGTCTTACTTAACTGGATTCTTACTGATTTTAGCCGAAAAATCATGAAGCAACTTACCAACATGCAAAAATACAGAAAAAAACGAAAAGAAGACGAAGGAATGCATGAGGCTTCTTGGCAGAAGAGTGAGGGCGCTAAAAAAACGAAGACTGGATCAAAAAAGGTGATGACGGACAAACGCCAAAGTCAGGAGCGAAAAAACAAACGCGTAAGAAAATTTCGTGAAAAAAAAACAAAAAAGTTTAACTTTTTATAATGTAACGACCGTTAATTTCTCAAAAACAATTTTTTTTGGTAACTAATTTTCGTTAGTTTGAAAATAAACCCATTGCTTAAACAAAACATTTCAAAGAATTTAATCAGATTTTTTACTTGACACATCCTGTGCAATTTTACAATACATGAGGTTTGTTTCCGAAATTTGAAATCAGCACATTTATAAAGTAACGACCGTTACATTTTTATTATATTTTTTATGAATTCTTTCGGTTGCTACCGATCCAAAATTAAGCAATCCTCGTGGCATATCTGCTTAGGTTGGAATTTTATTTAAAAAATCTCCGTAAACCGGTAACGACCGTTACTTTGGAAACACCCATCGATAAAAAATATTTATCGATTTAAAATATTTATTTATTTATCGTAGTATTCTATATATATAGTAGTATTCTGTGTACATGTAGTAACATTTCAAGGCCAACATTCTTGTATCCTTGTAGGGTCCTCACGATTTTTAGGGTGCTTTTTACAATTTGTTAAAATAGAGCCAAAAATTACAGATATGTGGGGGAGCTAGCTCTGAAACTATTGATCAGATTAATAAATTTTCAAGGCATCGGTTAAAGGTAATGTAAGTCTAAATTTTCCAACAATTTGACAAATTTAAAACCAGTTTGTTTAACACATTTTATCTTCTAGTCTATACCTACAATTATGCTGAGGGCCGTAACACAAAATTCCCATCGTATTACTTTTTATCCTATTTGTGCTAAAATTTCAACAGAAAAAATACCAAAATAGACTTTGTGTCAGAGAATCCAAGTACAACCTCAATATGTGTCGTTGATTTACTTTTTATTCTTGTTTTTATCGAAGTTCTGACGCAGCTTGCACAAAAATTTACCGTTTGCTTTATATTGCCATTATTCCGGTTAACAATATTCAAATTTAATCAAATATGGTAAAATAAAATAAAAAGTATCAGAGAATGCTATTTTTAAATCGTGTTTTGTTTCCATTCCATCTCAACGCAATCGTAGTAATGGAATAGAGACTTTCATTATCGATCACACAATCGAACATATGTTTTGTATTGTTGATTTGCTCTGCCTGAAATAGAATAGAGATACACAATCGAACATATGTTTTGTACTGCTGATTTGCTCTACTTCAAAATTCCCTCTTCTAACACTTTGTTTGCTTTTTTTTGTTGATACTCAAAGTTTTAAACAAGAAAAAAAATAAATAGAATTTATATTGTATGTTATTGCATTAACAGTTTAAATTTGCATATACATATACACGTTTCATTAAACAAATAATAAAATTTAAAAAGTATTTAAAAACAACAAAATATGAACGAGTTTATTGACATTTGAAGTATGCCGGAAAGAGAGCAGCGCAGCAGCACACAAACTGCAAAAACCAAAATCCCATAAAAACACAACAACAAAAACCAAACAACAACAAGCTAGAGCAACCGAGCCAGTGAATTTATCATCATCAACCCATACTATACACACAGACTCACTCATCATACTGCGCGACTCCATGAACTAAATTGCCAAAACGAACCAACCAACACAACAACCACGTATAAAAAACCCCATATTTTGCCGCACGCTAAGCTTAAGAAGAAAAAAACTGCTTGAAATAAATAAAACAGAAAACAAAATAACGACGAAGTATTTGAAATGTTTCTTTTTTCAGCTTTGGTTTTGTTATTGTGTCATGTTTTTTGTGTGTTTTTTCCATTATTTACAAAACTGCGGGCAAACACGAAATGTATCCATAAATATTTTGATGATTAGAAAAGAAGGCCAGTGAAGGCCACAAAGAGAAGGGGAAAACCAGGGAAGGCAACGCAGACAGGCAGCTGTTTTGACTCAGCTGTTATAACTCTCTTCTTTGACATAAGAATAGCAAAGAACGAATGAATGAATGGCGTTTGAAGTCAATATATAAAAAAAATGTTAGGAAGATTGGTACGAATGTAAACCTTTAAGAATGCGAAAACTTAAAGAAGATTTAATGATCATACCATTTAATAAAAATATTAGAAAAAAAACTAGATTTAATTAGCGAAATTTGATGATGTCTAGAACTATTTCTTTCTAAATTTAATTATAATAATTTTCTGTTATAAAAATAAGTTGGTGTGACCGCATTGTTTTTATAGCAGCTACATATCGGGATATTGAGGAAAAGCTAAACCTGCCTTTTTCGATTAATATTTTTTATAGAAATTTTTAACTAAATTGAACAAATTTGTTTCTAAAAGTTTGTAAACATTTCCCAATTTTATTCTTTTACAATTTATAGACAAAACTGATATAAAGGAAAAGTAAATGCAATAGTGATATGATCCCCTTTAAACATACAGTGTAAATCATGACTTTCAATTTCGATAATAGCATTTATCGAAAATGGATTTGGTCAGATTATTAAGCTTACCCTCAATATCTTATATTTTTATTATCATAATTATTCAAATACCTATTATTATCTCGATCTATTAGAAAAAATAAGTGGGTTTAGAACATACATTTGAACAATTTGTGTGTAAAATCAATCTATATTCTCCTAAAAACAAATGATTTACAGTGGTTCAACCTAATTGAAATGCGTTTCGGGTAGTTTCGGGTAGTGTCAGAATAAATTTCACACAATCGCACAGCCACATTGCGTTATCTGACTTTCTTATTTTGGACGCTGCACACTTGCACCTGGAACACTTTTTCCATTATGCTGTTTTAATCAAATAGTCTAACGTTTTTTTAAAGAATAAAAATACATAAAACTTGCCTACGACTATTGGCACCTGTTTAGATATATATCTCTTACTTTTCCCTTCATCGATAACAAAAGTTATCGAAAATGGTCCTGGCCCGATTATGCCGTTTGAAGAAAGAATTAAATAAAACATAGAAACCAAATTGAAATGATATTAGGCATATTATAATTATAATCACGATCTATTTGGAAAAATGAAGTGAGTTTCGAACTAGTTAGTTTGAGTCATAAAATAAAGTTTGTTCGCGAAATCAATCTATCCCTTTGTTTCGGTAATTCATATGCAAATATTCTTAAAACAGATGTCTACAATGGTGCAACTTCAGCGAAAAGCGCTTTGAATAACTTGTGTCAGAATGAATTTTGCACAACCACATTCCGTTAGCAGCATTTTTATTTTCGACGTTGCCGAATCAAGAACGCTTTTTCTAGTGTGTTGGACTCAGAAATCTTCAGAAGCTTTTGAAAAATAAATAAAAGATGCCGGTTAGGCCTTTGAAGACTCATTTTTCCTCCATGGCGTATAAGTTTCAATAATATTAAAAATTCATCATACGCAACCTAACAGGAACTTACTATTTTGATTCTAACCCGAGACAGTTTTGCGAAGACAATAGCAATACATTTACACTTTTTTACTAATACACTCTCACATCTCTCATTGTCTTCGTACCGTCTTTGATTTTTATACCCTACACCACACTGTGGTACAGGGTATTATAACTTTGTGCATTTGTTTGTAACACCCAAAAGGAGAAGAAATAGACCCATCGTTTATTATACCGATCGACTTAGAATCACTTTCTGAGTTGATTTAGCTATGTCCGTCTGTCTGTCTGTCCGTCTGTCCGTCTGTCTGTGCATGTATTCTTGTAATCAAAGTACAGGTCGCAATTATGGTCCGATCTCGACGAAACTTTACACATATCTTTTTTTTGGCCCAAGGACGAACCCTATTGAATTTGGTTAAAATCGGTTCAGATTTAGATATAGCCCCCATATATATGTTAGCCCCGATTTGACATGTAAGCGCTGTGAAAACTTTATTTTATATCCGATCAGTATGAAATTCAGCAGAAAGAGGTCTCTTATTATATTAATGAACGCTGTTGAATTCGGAGAAAATCGGTTCAGATTTAGATATAGCCCCCATATATATGTTACCCCCGATTTTACATGTAAGCGCAGTAAAAAGTGTATTTTTAATCCGATCAGTGTGAAATTCGGCAGAAAGAGGTTTCTTATTACATGAAGGAATACTGCCAAATTCGGAGAAAATCGGTTCAGATTTCGATATAGCCCCCATATATATGTTACTCCCGATTTTACATGTAAGCGCTGTAAAAAGTGTATTTTTATCCGATCAGTGTGAAATTCGGCAGAAAGAGGTTTCTTATTACATGAAGGAATACTGCCAAAATCAGAGAAAATCGGTTCAGATTTAGATATAGCCCCCATATATATGTTACCCCGATTTTATATGTAGGCGCTGTAAAAAGTGTATTTTTAATCCGATCAGTACGAAATTCGGCAGAAAGAGGTTTCTTATTACATGAATTAATACTACCAAATTTGAGGGAAATCGGTTGAGATTTAGATATAACCCACATATATATGTTAACCCCGATTTGACATGTAAGCGCTGTAGAAACTGTATTTTATATACGATCAGTGCAAAATTCGGCAGAAAGAGGTTTCTTATTACTCGAAGGAATACTGCCAAATTCGGAAAAATCGGTTCAGATTTAGATATAGCCCCCATACATATGTTACCCCCGATATGACATGTAAATGCTGTAGAAACTGTATTTTATATACGATCAGTGCGAAATTCGGCAGAAAGAGGTTTCTTATTACTCGAAAGAATACTTCCAAATTCGGAGAAAATCGCTATACATTTAGATATAGCCCCCATATATTTGTTACCAGCGATTTGACATGTAAGCGCTGTAGAGACTGTATTTTATATCCGATCAGTACCAAATTCTACAGAAAGAGGCCTTTTTCCATGAATGAGTATTCAGGGAAAATCGGTTCAGATTTATATATAACCTCCATATACATGTTCCTCCTGATTTGGTATCAAAGCGCTATAGAAGTTGTACTTTACTTCCGATCACTAATATATACCGGAAAGATGTTTCTCAATTTAGGAACAAATATTGCTTAATATAGCGATTATCGGCTCAGAATTAGATAATATGTTGCTATCGACTTACCAATTATTCCAAATTAATATCGCAATGACCTTTATCGCATTGTTAGGGAGGTGTAGGGTATTATATAGTCGGCCCCGCCCGACTTTCTGCCTTTCCTTACTGGTTTAATGACAGTCAATTCGCCAAATTGACGTAAGCAGCTATTTTGATGTATGCAGCCAATCAGAGCGCGAAACGACACATACGAGGGTTGCCTAAAGTGTATTTTTTTCATTATTGTCAAATGAACAATTTTTCCCTTTTTTGACAAGCAATACATATTCTCAATTGTCTTCTGTCAGTTGTCCTGCGTAAACGCAGGGTAAGGCCGGGCAACAAGCCCACTGCCAATTTAAAATGTACGTGAGTGGGTATTTCAATTTTAGTTCAACTTAACTGTGCAGTTTAGCTGATTTCAATATTGTTAACTGCCCGTTTTCACTGAACTGAGTCTGTGTCGGGGTTCTCAGTTAAATTGATGATGTTCACAGTTAGGTCTGGCAGTAGGAACTGTACAGTTAAAACTGGGTTAAATAGATGATACAACCTATACGCTCAGACATTGAATGAGAATAATTCATTCAGTCTACATTGAGAGAGGTAAAATCTGCTGCCCACGAATCTACTGATCCAATCTGTCATCTAAAATTTCCTTTTTTGACGTGTGAAAGGAACTGAGGAATTTTGATTCGCATTAAAAAGTTAGGTTATGATGACAAAAAAAGCAGAAACCAACGAAAAAAGAAGAAATTTATGTGTATCTTTTATAATGCAATGAAAAATAAGAAATATAATTTTAAAATAAGTGAAATTTATACAAAATGATATTTAATTGTTGCTATATTTGTTGTGAATTTCTGAGTCATATGGTAGTTTTTTTCATGTTTTAGATAATTAATTGCTCAAGCAGTAATCAGCATTAAAAGTTGACTGCATTTTGATTTTAGTTTCTGAAAGTGCTTATCGAAAGTAACAAAATGCCATTTTGGGATTTCCTGGTTTAATTCGGATTTTATCGTAGCGTGTATATTTTTTGGCTGAAACTTAATTTTGAGCTTTTTTATGGGAAAATGTAATTTTTCAAACGGCTATATCTAGTTAACCGATGGGAATTTTATTGTACGGCCCTCCGCATTATTGTAGCTATAGACTAGAAGACAATATCTAAAATAAACTGGTCTGAAAAAACAGAATTTAGTGCTTCAAATTCGCAAAATTTTTGACAAATTGTCAATTTATTGAAACATTTCTGCACATAATTTATCATAACTCGGAAACGACTTGTCCGATTTGGATGCAGTAAATGAAGGACAATTTAGACTTTCATTACCTTTAACCGATGCGCATAAAGTTTTAAGTTTTTTATCTGATCAATAGTTTCAGAGCTTTTTCCCCACATAACTGCAATTTTTGGATCTATTTTAGAAAGTCATAAAAAAACACCACTAAAAATGGACAGGGCGTGGATGAAATATTCAACAAGAATTTAATACATACATACATATTTCAGAACACACCAAATCCCAAACCCTAACACAAACACCAAAAAGCAGTCAAATTTAGTAATGTTATTCCATATGACCACTATGTTGTATAAATAACATTAATTATAACATGAATTAATACTTCGACCATTTGTATAATTTTTAAAGTATGGAGAATTTTGTTGTCAATTTGTTAGGGGTAAGGGCTGAAGCGTTGGACCGAAGCCTTTCGCTTCAAATTCTCCCCCGAGATAACTAACAGTCTTCATTTCCCAACAAAATGTATGGCTGAATAGCTCGAAAACAAAAACAAACCTAGAAAAACGGCTACCACCATACGATTCAGAATGAATAATAGCTTTACGCATATTATATCCAATATGTTACTAGCACAGTGATATTATCAATAAGGTCCATACATAATATATCAATATTGCCCGCCAATAATAAAAAATAGAGACTAAACTAATTTTTTTTTCAATTCCTGAAGTACTTCTTTAAGTGAGTACAATGTGGCGTATGTATTTTATGTTACGTATGAGTATTATCCCATTATTCAGTAATATTCTCCTAAAGGTATGTTTAGACGATTGCCTGATCGGACAACATTGTCCGAAAAATGGCGGAAAAATGCAACCCTGTGAACGTACAACCGTGTGAACAAACAATTTTTGTCTCGCAACGTTGACAGAAAAGTCATTGTGAGATAATTTGCAGATTTGTTGATGTGCGAAGTTTATGCATGTGACAACGGCGCCATTGCCAGAAAAACTTTTTATTGGCAGCACTGTCTATAAAATATTTTAATTGGCAATCCTGCATATAAATATTTACAAAATATATGAAATTTGAAGGTTTTTTTGCAATCGTCTGAACAGTCAATTAACATTTGCCTAACAACCTGTCCATTTCCGTACATTTGCAACAATTTAACAGGGTTGATAACGTTTGCCGATCTGGCAATCGTCTGTACACACCTTAATGAATACTATCGAATAATTACTTGAAACATGATATGTTTATAGCACAATCATGGAGTTTTTTTTTAGGTTTCAAGGCTTTTATATTATAAAGCCTGCAAATCCATCGAAACGGAACTCCAATTTAATATTTAAAAATATGTTTGATCAGATTTAATTATGTTTTAAGCATTACACATAGTCTTAAATTATCACCGTAATTATTGGTATTATTTCTCCGTTTTCTAATATGCTGCCAACTTGATTTTGTAGCTCGAAAAATATTGGTTATCATGCGAAATAGTCAATCCTTTTCAATATATGTACATTGCTTATTGGAACGTGTCGTACGCGTATAGTCTTCGACGTAACGTATTACAGAAAAAAATTATTTAATTTTTTTTAAAAATATGACATAAAATATGATCCAAAATAAAATGTACTTAATTTTAAAGATTTTGCCCCAAAATCACACTAATCTTTAAAAATAGCTACATACTTTTTTATAATTATGATTTTGACGTCTGCAGCAAAATATTTAAATTGAAACAGTTTTTTTAGTATGTATGCGATAATTTGTTCGATCCGTTAGAAAGCTTTCGCTGTAGTTTGAATTCAATAAAATATGGCTTAAAAATTTCCATTCATTACTTGAAAAATTACGAGGGAATAATTGTGACCAAAAATTTAAAATTTTATTTTACTACTATATTTTCCCTGGAATTCTTAAATTTACTATGGCAGTTTTTAGCTTTCATGATACCCCCGCATACGTATGAGTGTTGATAAAAGCAATCGAAATATGAAGTATACGCCAGCAGGAACTTAATTAATATCCGACTCTTTCTTGACATTTTTTAACTTAAAATGGGGCTTAAAATGATATAATTGGAATATTAATGTTTTTTTCTTAAATTCTACATATATTAATTTAAATTAAAGTTTGATTTCATTCAATTCAAAATATAATCTTCAAAATTTATTTGACGGTTTTCGAATTACAGTTGAAAACGAATCTTTAATTAAAATATAAAAAAACGTCGCCAGATTTTTTTCCCCGTCAATTTAATTATAATAATAAAGCGAATTTATATAACTAATGACAAAATAATACGAAATTCCCAGATGATTTAATTTTATTAAAAACATATTGTCACTTAGAGTGCTGCCCAGAAAAGTATTAAAATCATTGAGTAATTTTAACAATTAAAACTTCACATTCATTAAAAAGCCATTAAAATGATTTTGTCTGAAGTTAATCATGTCCGCACAGCGCAAAACAAAACGTGATTACGTTTCGTTCGTGCTTCGACACACTGTACGTGTCAGTTGTGTGCTGTTGTCGTTTAACAGCAGCAACAACAACAATAACGGAAAATTTCATCAGTAATAAATTACTGTATTTTTTGCACACTCTGAAGAGTGAGGTTTTATTATTTCAATTACCTTTTCATTTTGTTTATCCTTTAATATTAAATATGTTTTCAATTTTTTATAATCCCTCCAACAGCCATTACTACCGCTAACGCTGCCGGCGCCGGTGCCGGCGCCGGTGCCGACGCTGTCACCGTTGTTGTGGTTGTGGCTGTTGGTGCTGCTGCTGATTGTTGTGGGTGTTAACGTTGACGTTGGTGTGGTGATTGTGGTATCCAATGATTTATTGAAAATTACATTATTAATTGAGGTAGACGGCGGTGACGGTGCGGTAGAGTTGACGTTGATGCCGTTGACGAAGTTGGCATCACCATTTGTTTTACTATTGTTGCTAACAATAACTGTGGTTTTTGTAGTTGTTGTTGCTGTCTCACTAATAAAACCTTTGTCAGCGTCAACGTCATTGTTATGGCTTTTATTGTTGTTGATGATGTTGTTGTTGTTATTATTATTGTTGTAGGGTTTGCCGGTACCACTTATGGTGATTGTAGAGTTGCCGTTGTTGTTGTCGGTGGCGGTGACGGTGACGACGTTAGTGGTGGTTGGAGCACTCATATTATCGACGCCGCCACCGCCTTCTTCACGATTGTGTGTGTGTTTGTTGTCAAGCTTTGTTTTGGTTTGTGTTGTGTGATTAACGGTGTCACATAAAACAGTGGCAATGGCCGTATCATTTTTAGACATTTTTTGATTATGTTTCCACTTTTTATACACCATGTATTACCGGTTGCGGGGGACTAACAACGTGTGAAGTGCAATGGGGGGTAATGGACAAGATTCAAGCTTGTGTTTCGGTTAATTATATTTGTACTACACACTTGCACTTTTGATCTCACAATTTTCACACTCGATATTCTCTTTATTAGCTTGTTGTTGTTATTTTTCTTCTTTTTTTGTTGTGGTTGCTGTTCACTTTGGTTTACACACTCACTTTTTTGTGGCTATGAACATGACACCAAGTGTCCATTTGTATGCATGTAGTATATTGTATGTGTACTCGTATATAGGTATGTAGGTAGATACTAGCCGGTCTCGCTAGTGTCAAACAGTTGAGTTGAGAGGCCTGGACTTTAATGGTTAATTTAAACAAACTCATGGAGTATAATTGTTTTGACTTTTTGCACACTCAAAACACACACATTACATGCCTAGAGACACACTCACAGCGCAGCTCAGCACAGCACGGCACTATAAATGTGTATGTAGGTATGTATGTCGTTATATTTTTTGCTGAGTTGAATTACAGCGGTTTGCTTGGTTAAATGTATGAAAAAGGAAGGGGATTTTGACCGAGAGCGACACGAAGAAAGAGAGATGACTTGTAAACATGCCACCGACCGACCGACAGACCGAACGTACATACATACGTATGTATTGTGTGGCGTTGTGTGTTTCTTACTTATGTTTCATTTAATAAGGTTTTTATTGCAACGCATTGTTGTTGTTTGTTTTTTTTTTTTTGCTTATGCTTTTTTTCTTCTTTTTGTTGTTATAATTTTCTCTGGTAGCTAATGTATTGTTAGTGCAAATTTAATACATATAATTAATTGTTTGTTTATTTGCTGTGTGTATATTGTTTGTTTTTGTGTGGATGTGTGTATGTGTGCGCATTCTTTATCAAGGAGGGATGGAAATGTTTATTTTTCTTTGGCGTTCAAAAGATACTTTGGGGAATACATGTATTACAATATCTATGGAAGTGTACGCTTTCTCATTCACTACCAGGCAACAGCAAGCATCATAACAACTTAAAGTGGCATTGTTTTATATTGAATAAAATCAAAAACCACCACCATCTTCATAATCCTCACTCCTCACAGTCACTATGCGAGAGATATTTTGTATTATTCCCCTCTTATACAAAGTGATTTTGCTTGCTATTGATACATTTCCCCCTTTATCTCTGTGGCACAAGGGAGAATCTATAGAGTTTGCTTACAGATGATCAGCTGTTTTGACATGCTTTAAGCCTCCCTATACATATGTATATTAGTGCTGAGAAATGTGAAACTCCACTGCCATCGAAATAGTGACGAGTTTTTATACACAATTAATTATCTACAGTTCCGGTTTTCTAATTTGCAAAATAGTAGTTTGTTTGCTTTTCCACTAATATTCACCCAGTTAGCGTGAAGATGTAGATAGTGAAATCGTAAACCTAACGTAAACACATAATTAACTACACTAGTTGGCAAAAAAAATGGCTGGATGAGTACTATTTTATTACTATTCGAACTAAATGCGACAAATATATGTATATTAGGGTAGTTTGCAAAACAAAAACGTGATATTCCGCATTTTTATGGAAGTTTGTTTATTTTATGACTATACTCAAAATATTTTGGGTTATCCTATCTTGTGGCTAGATGAGTAATATTTTATTGCTATTCGTACTAAATGCTTAATAGATTGTAATTAATTTCGACGAATATGTATATGTGTGTATTAAGTAGGAAGAAAAAAATGATATTTGTTTGTACTTCAGCTTCTAAAATTGCTTATCGCAAGTGCCATTTGGGTTTTTCTGGTTTAGGGTTTAGGATTTTATCGTATCGTAAATATTTTGGCTAAAACTTGATTTTAATTTTTGCAACTTCTATATCTAGTTAACCGATGGGAATTTTGTTTAAAGACCATCAGCATAATTGTAGCTATAGACTATGTAAATCTGGTTTGAAAAAGCAGCATCTAGTGCTTTAAAATCGCAAAATTGTCGAGAAATTGTCAAGTTGTTGAGACATTTCTGTACATCATACATCATTTAACATAACTCGGAAACGACTGGTCCGATTTGACTGAAATAAATTTAGGAAAATTAAAACTTGTATATCCTTTAACCGATGCATATACAAGTTTTTAATCTGATCAATATTTTCAGAGCTAGCCGCCCCACATAATGCAATTTCTGGCTCTATTTTTACAAATCGTAAAACACATCCCTTAAAATGGTAAAGGGGATGAAATATTCCCATCGGTTAACTAGATATACCCGTTGGAAACAAATATATTTTCACAGAAAAATTGCTCGAATCAAGTTTCATCCAAAATATTCACGATTTGATAAAATCCTAATTAGACACCAGAAAGTAACAAACGGCATTTTGTTACTTTCCATAAGCATTTTCAGAAACTAAACTCAAAACACAGTCAACTTTCGATGACCTCGAAAATGCTGTACTGTGTTACAGTACCAAAATTGTTCTTTCAGATCTTATATTAGGTAAGTAATTCAAGATGTTGGAGCTAAAATTTAAATAATTTTGAAAATTTTTATAATAAATTATACTTTTTTTATTTTTAAAATATTTTAAAAATTTAGGGATTGTTTATCCATATCTCTTTGGCCAAATTTTGTAAGGAAAACAATATAGATTGAGAAAATATGACAATAAATAAAGGAGTTATGGGAAAAACGTTGAGGAAAATTGTTGTTTAAATTTTCCCATTTAAAATAAATCTTTTGTTCATTTTCCCTTAACATCTTTATTTATAGTACACGGAAAGAAAAATGTACACAGAATAAATTCAAGTAAAAAATCTTAATTTAAGCCGAAATCGTACTTAAAAATGTAAGTACGTTCGTACCAAGTTTTTCTTAAAACGAGTATAATTCGGCTTAAATTGAAAAAATCAAGCGCTGTAAGGCTTACAATAAGTATATAATGCTTAAATTAAATAACCAATATTGAAAAGGAAAATTAAGCCTAATATGGCTTAAAGTAAGAAGAAAATGCTTAATTTAATCTGTAAGAGACAGAACCATTATAGAGCACAATAAAATTACCCTCTCAACCACTATCATTTAAGTGGTTGATTTTGGCTGACGCAACAAACACACACGTATATAAATCGACGAGATGTATATGTGTAAACATTTGTGCGCAACCATATCCAATTCATTTCTCTTCAAGCAGTGTTTGCAAATGCATTACTTGGCGTGATTTTTTTGATTTAAGTTTTTTAAAGTTGTTAATAATTCTTGTTCGTTTCGTTGATGCTATTCCTTTTATGTTTCAGATTTAAATTGAATAATTACAGCAAAGTTTTTACTTTTGCTGTCAAGCAATAGTATTTTGACACACCATTTCAAAAAAATGCGTTCTTTGCAATACAGTGGCAAAAATGGTATAATTAATACAAGGTGGCGCAAAAGTAACCTTTTTGCGCCACCTTGTATAAATGGTGTATAGGTACAAAACGAAGGAAAGCACAACAAATCAAGTATGATCAAGTATTGGTTAGGTTTAAATCAAGAACTGATCAGACTTGAATCAAGTATTGGTTAGGCTTAAATCAAGAACTGAACAGGCTTAAATCAAGTATTATCAAGCATAAATCAAGTATTATCAGGCTTAAATCAAGTACTATCAGGCTTAAATCAAGTATTGGGCAGGCTTAATTCAATCAAAAATTTCTTCATTGAAACCCGTTTCGCACTCGAATCAATTCCATACAATTCTTAAATCAATCGCTTTATGTTTGAATAAGAATATTTCAGCTTAAAATCAAGTCTTATCAGGCTTAATGAGCGCTAAGATTAAGAATTCAGGGCTTAAAAATCCGTACTTGATTCAAGGATTTTGTACTTGGTTTAAGAAAAACCGTACTTACCGTACTTTGGCGCCGCTACGGGTTGATTCAAGTACGGATTACTCAATTTTTTCTTTCTGTGTAGGATTTGCTTAAACTAAACATTAACGAAGTATTTGAAACCAAAAGGCATGCAATTTGTTGAAACAATCCCGCAATTCCCAAAAATATTAAAAAATATATAAAATGATGAATTTGTTACAATTCGAAAGAAAAATAAGCGCGAAACTTTTACCATGTATATTAAAGATATAATGGCATTAAACTGCACATCTTAGAAAGAATGCCTTCTAAAAATTTTAATTTCATTAAAAATTAGGAGCACACAAGACCCTAAATTTTGAATATAACTTGACCACTCCCCATTTATCGCGGTGAAAATAATTCCTAAACATAAATGACCCCAAACTGAACCTTTTCTTTTTGTTCATTCGCTCTTATGGTTTCGGAGAAAATGCGTTACAAACAAACGAACGTACAAAGGATTTTATATACATATAAAGAATATGATACTTTATTCATGTCTTTGAGAAAATAGTTCTCTATTGAGGAATATGCTCCTACAATTTAAGGCATTAAAGTGTACCTCTAATTGTAGTGCTCTTACGCAAATATACATACATAATTATTAAAACAATATTTGCATTACACAAAAACGAGGCATATTCTTCTATATATGTATATATGTATGTAGGAACGTATTAACAAGGCAAGTTTAGCAAGGTTTTCGTGTAATTCTCGGCATGTGCAGCGCATTATCAATGCAGTGCACTAAACACAACTGTCAAACCCATGTGAAGAGAGCACCACACATCATTGACCATTTGTATTTATATTATTCTCACGCATTCTCATATTTCATGAAGAGCCAACGTTCGTAGAAATAATGTTCTATGAATTTCTACCGGCAGCAAATGAAGGGACATAAGAGAGAAACTAAATGATGTGTGCGATTGTCAATATCAGAAGACAGGTTTGGCAAGTTTTCTCGCAAATATTCTTCTAAAGAGAACTAGAAATACTCCTTGCTCTGTTGCGATTATTAGAAGCTCCTTTGTGTATATTGTCTCGTGAAAAAGCATAGCAGTGACAGGAAAAACTACGCAATTTGACACATCACAATTTAGGCATGGTTTTTTATTGTTTATGTGTTACAGTGTGTCGATTTTCCATTGAAGGGAAATACAGATGGACTATTTTTGTCTACTATCATTTGTTATTGTTTCTTTTTTGGAGGAAATCCAACCAGTTCCATTTAGCAGTTGGTGTGTGTGTGTCTGTGCATGTGTAGATTAGGAAAACAGTATAAAGGTCACATTTTGTATGAGTCTTTATGGAATTGATTGCCACAGGGGTTGTTGACATCCCTTTGTAGGTTTTTCCTCCCCTCTTCTAACATAGCTGGATGTCCAGTGAAGATTTGTACCGGTAAAACTACATCTGACCATCACTTCCGGTTGTTAGATTTTCCTCTATTTTTAGATTTTTTATTAAAAAGTTATATTTTGTTATATTTCCGTTATTCATCCAAAGGTTCTTTTTTTAATGCTCCAAAAAAGAAAAATTAATAGCAACAAAATCTACTATTTCCAATAAATAACACATTTTTGAGAAGTTTTATAACTGCCACCGTTATTTTATAGGTTAATAGCGTCTCAGATACATATGTAGGTATATACGCCGCAAGGTTATAATCAAAAAATTCCTCGATAGTATAGCGGTCAACAAACATGCCTGTCATTCTTCAATCAGAATCAAAACCAAAAAAAAAATACTTTCATTTTTTGCATAAACACAAATGTGCTGAAATATGTTAATATGCTGCCGTCACTTGTATATTAAATAAATTATTATTCCACTTTTTTTCTCATCTCAATCAATTCAATAAATAAATATATTCCGATCGAATAACAATAGAAGCAAACGGGGCAAAAAACATGATCTTGATGTGATGATGATGATGTTTACGATAAGCATACGAATGAATACAATTAAACACAATCAGAAAAAAATAACACTAAACAAGTGATTCCAATGATTTATTTTCACAAGCCACACATACACGCGCGCAATAGGAGACTCATACAAAGAAACCGATATACACACGACGACGATGCCGTTTAAATATCAACAAAACGCGAGCCACACGTATAGGCGGAACGGCGCGGCGTCACAATGGTAGTTTAGTGAAGATGACAGACGAACAATCGAGTGGACGAGAACGACGAAACGTAGAACGCACGACGACAAAACGGCGTAAACGAAACGTAACGAAAACAAAAAATAATAATAATAGTAAATAAATTAATACATTATGGAAGCCAACAACATGTCAGCTTGGTTACGATTTGCTACTGACGACCGACAATTCAACAAGAACGGTTCAAACCGTATCACAAAACAACCACACTCACTCTCATCCACCAAGCAAAGCAGGCAGCAAGCAACCACACTCTCACCAACCAACAACCCCAATCTCTACTATTATATGTACGAGCGTACATTCATCCATTCAACCATCTACACATCCCTACATACATACATACTCGTGCACTTCACTCCCAACACACGCACGCACACACGCTATACACGGTCATTTTGCCCTTCCTACGATCTGGCATGTCAGCCTTCGTCGCCTCTTTGCCTGTGGGGAAAATGCTCTACTCTATTGTAGGAAACCGTTTGTGCGCTCATACCACGGACATTATGGGCTTGTTTACTTTTCTTGTTGGGTTGAATGATGAAAGTTGGGAAACAACAAACAAACTACACACGGCCGTACATACATACATACATATGTATGTATATACAAAAAAAAGAAAAAAATAAAGCTCTGCGTTGGAACAAACAAACATGTATACCTCTAAATATGACTTGACTGAGTGTAAAATAGCGAAATGAGAGCAGCAGCAGCACATCATAATAATTGTGTGGCACAATACACACTAGCACACAGAAACACACTCGGAAATATATATCTATTCGATTCGAAGAGTTGCCAGATGTAGAACAATTGAAGATATTTTAGAACACCTTCTAAGGAGGGATATTTGTAAATATATTTCTTAATATGCGATGAGTTAACTGCTTATATACAGAACTCATTTTATTTTAGTGGTACACTTTTAGGGGTTTTAATTCCCTCAGACTTTGATAATATCATTTCATTTATTTCATACACTGTAATACAAAAGTCAACTAGGCTATAAGTATTTTCATATAAACGACCTATAATTCGATTAGTGACCCTTATCAGGGGTTGTTGACCTTTAATCCAGTAAACGACCTCAATCCAGTAAACGACCTCAATCCACTCAACTACAGTTAACACATCACGAACCTTTAATCCAGTCACCAATCTTAAATCCCACAGTGATCCTTAATCCAGTCATCAAACTTAAATCCCACAGTGATCCTTAATCCGACCATGAACCTTTAATCCTCCAGTGGCCCCTAATCCAGAGTCATCGGCCTTTAATCCAATCAATGGCACTTAATCGGAGGTCA
This sequence comes from Eudasyphora cyanicolor, assembly GCA_963930755.1. Lineage (NCBI taxonomy): Eukaryota > Metazoa > Arthropoda > Insecta > Diptera > Muscidae > Eudasyphora > Eudasyphora cyanicolor. The sequence continues at coordinate 11,078,465 of OZ005738.1, read as the reverse complement.
TCGGCCTTTAATCCGATCAATGGCACTTAATCGGAGGTCATCGGCCTTTAATCCAGGCAATGGTCGGTAATCCGATTAGTGACTGTCAATCTGGGGCAAGATACCGGCATAAAGGCCTATGGCCCCATTACCAGACTAAAGGTCGTTGACCGAATTAAAGCTCAATGACCGGATTAAATATCGATGTCTGGATTAAACCTCGTTATCCGAAATAATGGTCGTTGACCGGATTAAAGCTCGATGGCCGGATAAAATATCAATGGCCGGAATAAAACTCGATGACCGGAATAAAGATCGATGGCCGGATTAAAGGACGATGATTAGATTAAAGGTCGAAGATTCTTCATTGCGGACCTCTAACCAAATCATAGGTCGATGGCCGGATTAAAGGTCGATGTCCAGATTAAGTGTAGATGACCGGATAAATGGCCACTGACCGGATTATAGGAGGATCATCCAATTAAAGGTCGTTGACCGGATTAAATGTCGATGGCTGGATAATGATAAAAGATAAAATTAAAGATCGAATCAAAGGTCGTTTGTCGGAAAATCTCTATGAAAATGCAATTTGACGAAATTTTATGGAAAAAACTAATTTTTACGAAATTGCCTAGAAAGACAATTCAACGAAAATTTTTAGAGTCAATTCAACGAAATTTTTTATAAAATGACAATTTCGACAGAAAAAATAGAAAAATACAATTTCAAAGACATTTTTGAGAAAACTGGAAGAAAATTGCAATTTGACAATTTTTTATAAAAATGAAACTTTGAGGAATTTTCTATAAAAATGCAATTTTGATGAAATTTTCCATAAAAATGCAATTTTGAGGAAATTTCGATGAAATTTTCTAGGAAAATGTTATATCGAAAAAATTAATTTCGTCCAATATTCATAAAAATTTATTTCTAGAAAAATACAATTTCGATGGAATGTTCACATTATCCTCGAAATCATCACTAAAAAATGTTAATTAAAATTTATTTTTAATGATATATGTTATTTAATTTCAATTTTACGAAATTATCCAAAAATATGCAAATTTGAAGAATTTTCGAGAAATATGAAATTTCAAGACAGGAGTAATTTCAACAACATATTTTGTCGATTCGAGTAAATTAATTGCGATTTCGTTTCTACAAAATAGAGCCACATTTTCGTTGACCTTTTCCCGAAAGCTGACTTTTATACCACATTTTGGAATTTTGAAGTAGAAGCGAAGTTTTATTCGACGGGACTACATCCACCTAAAAAGTGCAAATATTTTTCAGAATCAAAATCACCATACGATTTTGGAATTTTCTATAAATAAAAAAGAAGATATTTTCTATATATAAAAATGCAACTTCGACGAAATATTTAACGATATTTTTTAGAAAAATAAAATGTTGATGAAACATTGTATAAAAATGCAATTTTGAGGTAATTTTCTAGAAAAATGCTATACCGACGAATATGTATAGAAGTATGCACACATTTTAAAAAATATTTATATAGCAATTGAAATAAGATGAAATTTTATAAATGTATAATTGAATTTTGAGAAAAGTGCAGTTTGATTGTTTTCAATAAAAAACCAGTAAGGAAAGACAGAAAGTCGGTCGGGCCGACTATGTAATACCCTACACCTCCCTAACAGTGCGAAAATGTGCATTGCGATAAGAATTTGGCAGTTTTCATACATGTAATAAGAAAAATCTGTCGAATTTCGTACGATTTCAAGAATAAAGATATTTTCTATACATAAAAATGTCTACAGAAATTCAATTTTTTCTAGAAAAATCCAAATTCGGCGCAGTTCTCTAGGAAAATGCAAATATACATTCGACAAAATTTTGTGGAAAGATTACATTTTTTAAAATTATCAATAAAATGTAACTTCAGAAAATTTTCTAAAAAATTGGATCACGTCAAAATTTTCTACAAAATACAATTTCATGAAAATTGTTTATGGTTTTGCGATAAATGAGTATAAATCTTCGTCACAAAAAGTTTTTCAACAAATTTGGCGTGGAAACCTATGTGTAATATGAGTTTAATTGGCATTAATTATACCTTACAGTCTTGTTGGTACAGCTCGAATATAATGTTTTAGTTCATGAAATTAAAAAAAAAAACGATGTATTCATTATTTTGTATGAAATTGTTTGTACCGCTTTTAAATTGGAGGTTTACCCCCAATGTTAGACTGCGCATAAAATCTGGCAAATACATACATATGTATGTAGGTGTGGCAACCCTGACACACATGTGTATGCTGGAAGACAATGCTTATATCTTTCTCAGAACAATACAATACAAATAAACAAATGGTGTTTTTTCGTCTAACCATTCTCCATGCCCCAATAGCTGGAATTGTGTGAAATGCCACAAAAACCACAACCACCGCCGACGCCACCATCGCTTACTCACTTTCGAAGAAAAACAAACAGAAACAATTCACAATTTATGATGACTTGTTGATATTCTCGAGATTCTTTTTTTTTTGTTGTCGAAGAACAAAAAAATCAAATTTAAACAAGAGCATGATTTAAAAGTTTCAACTAAAGAAAGACACGCAAGCACACCTCCCCGTCACTTAAACCCACAGTTAATGTCAATGTACATTCTACTAAATTTTTGTTCACACCAATAACAAATACAACAATACATGAAATGAGTTATCAATTTAACAATAATTCCCCAGCGGTAGAGCCACCCAAAAAACCCAACACAACCCAAAATGGGCATTTGCACTTGTGCAAACAAAACTAATAATAAAACAACAATGCAGCAGCAGCAACAACAGTCACAACAATAATCAACACACCAAAAACAAATAAAGTGTATCGAAATCTATTGAACTATGAGATAATGAGACAATGACCAGAGAGTAACAACGTGATTGAGCGCAACCAAAGAGTACACCGAGTAGTAGTGTGTATATTGCATGCAGAAGAGCGTCAGATATGTATGATTTTGCTTTAAAGTGTTAACTGTAATTAATAGCACACATTGTGTGAGCGAACGAGCGGCATTGTTGTATCTGTGTATCAGTGAGTGTGGAAAAATTAAACATAAATAACAACAATAAAAACGAAGAAAAACAAACAAAAACACGACATGGTTGTCTGTATGTTTTCAAAACAATAAGTTTTTGTATACATACATATATCTAAAACAAATAAACCGAACAAGAGAAAATAAATAAACGTACAAACTCAGGTATAAAAACCCGCAAAGTACCCCACACAACACAAACAAGACAGTGAAATGCCAATGTTATGCCAAGCTAAAATCTGTAACGATTTCCAACAGACACGTTTTTCTCCTCCAGTTATTCCCTCTACTCGTACCCCTCTCTCTCACCTCCACCCCACAACAGACAGCAGCTAAAATCAAAGTCGTCCCCGCAAAAAAGCGGTAGAAATGCCGAAAAAATAACAGATAGACAACATCATCGACATCACCATTTAGTATCTGCACAAGACAACATAGTATAACAAACATGCATAGACGGCACCATCGGACGAGCCGGCAACCATTCCATCACGAAATCAACCAACCAACCAGCCAAGCCGCGCCGATTGATACAATAAAATACACAAAACAAGAAACACGCGACATGTTCGTTACATATCCCAGGGTGGCGGCGAGGCATACTACTCATGTATGAACAAAAACCAACATCCATCTATATACTAGGCAGGCTGGCTGGCAGGCAGTCAGTCAACAAGAAGCGCCACTGGAAACAGTCAAGTGCACAGTGGAACCTTAATAAGGTTAAATTCAATTCTTGTCTAGTTTATTTTTTAATTGTCTGGTATTCAATTAAAAGTAAATTCTCCAATTAATGCCATCGTAACGTAGTTGAGGAATCAGCTGATTGATATGTGATATACGATAACAAATAAAAACAATTATAGCAATGTTATCGTATCATCGGCGTAGTATGGCTCAATAGTATGGAAAGTTAACTCCATTACTTTCTCTTGAATTATAGATGTGTAAATCTATCATGCGTTAGTGAGGAATCATTTAAATTGATATTTTACTAAACCACATCAAATTTTCATTGCAATTTTGGTAAAAAAAAAACACAACGATTTGAATACTTTGGAAGGACATAACAGAGGTTTGTATTTTTTTACACAAGGACTCTTATTATTGGTTTAAATCACTAACAAATGCAGTAATTTAGAAAAAAAATACCGATTGGCTAATTTTATTTACAATATGTTTTAGAAAAATTACCTGTGTCTTGCTTGATCACATAAAATGTAAAAAAAATTGCTACACAAATTGTGACGAATGAGCAACAAGAATTAATGTTAGTGGAAAAAATTACTCATACGCCTAGCCTATTCTATTTTACAACAAGAAAATTTAATGTTTGAGGCAATAAGTTGGTAAAACAGTTGCTGCGTATGAGCAATATAAATTGAGGGTAGGGAAATATTACTCATACGTCTATTCAATTTTTAAACACGAAAATTTGTATGTATTTGCTCGTTTTTGCTTGTGAGGAATGGTGTCTGATTTTCAGAACACTATCATTCTTTTGCTGGATTTCTCGTATATAATATTTTATGTAGGCTTAGTAGAAAATAACAATAGTTTTCAATACACATTTTCATAAAAATGAATTTTATTTTCATTCTCGAAAATTTGTTTGCGAAGAAAGTCATAAACTTTTTTCATAAGAAAAAGTTTGGAATTTTTATAAAGACGATTTCAAATTAATGAAAGAGGATTGTTAACTTATTATCCAGCTTTCTAATTATTTATCAAATCTTGGCTAGTAATTTTTGCAAGAATCGGGAGGTAAGTTGGAAAATGTGTTTAAACTATCGTTGGATATGTATCATTTTTCCTAATATTTTAATTAGGTAGTGAGATTTTTGCTCTCACTGATCTCCCGCATATATTAAATTTTAAATATCGCTAAGGATCATAAAGCATTTGCGTTTATGAATGGCGCTTAAAATGTCTGATTTTGGAACGATAGCAAGTAATGGATTATCATAAATATATCTTGTGTCGCAATAAGAGAATCGAAAACCATTCTCAGCTTTGATTTTTGCAAGCATCAACTGGCTTCTTGAGACACATACGCATATGAAATTACTCAAATGAAAATTTAGATGTGTCCAAGGATATAAACCGCTATTACTTTCTTCGTCATTGGCTCCTTTGGACTTCAACACCTTCAGAATCAAAAGAATCATATCGGAATATGTTAGAAACAAGAACCATAGTTTTATTACTTAGGTCATCTAGGAGACCACATTAGTTATTATATTCTCAAACCCACTTACAATTAATTAAATACTTCGAACACGAATCCATCAACATATTGAGTGGACATTTTAATCATTTCTACCTGTATCCAGATACGACATCAGGCCTGCTGTTAACATTGGATATTAGTTGGTAAGTCTTTTATAACTAACTTTAACCTAAAATGTTCACTCGGCACATTACCTAGTATACTTATATATAATATAGTATTTAATTAACATATAAATAGAGTTACTCATTCCGAAAATAGTTTAAATCCCATTGCATATTGTCATTAATCAATGTCATTTACTATATACTATTATTGCCTAAACTAAAACTCATGACAATTTAATTTTTTTTGTTTACACCTTAGTCATATTAATGTTATGGAGTTATTAAAATATAGTTTATGTAATTTTGCTATGGACTAAGATCTGAATTTTATTCCACGAACAACTTGGCACAATGTTAGCATAAGCTATTTTGGGTTACGCAGTCAAAAATCTTAAAAATATGCGTAACAATGGTAGGGCGGGTATAGATTGAAGAGGGAACACCAGCTTTATCCTCTTCACATAGTCGTACATCTTTTCCATTATTCCTATCGTATTATTAGTTATCATGGTTTAAGCTACCTATGTTTTGGTTTCTGCATTGGGCTTTAAAGTATCTCAGAGGAACAAAAATCCACCCCAACCCCTGAGCACGGCCGGTATTAAAGGTAGCACTGGTTCTGAAGAGATATGGAAGTAGTCTGACCCTTACAGAAATTAAATGGCGCCCAACGTGGGGCCTCAGTAAATTAAAATTGCGTCTTTCGTTGCATTGAAAATATTACAATAAATAAAAGTTTATATTTAGCTGAGGTCACACAATTTATATAATATCTTTCCGTGATGATAACTATTTAGTATGATAGATTTTTGTTGATTTCGTATTGTTTTGGATTTCAGTAGTATCGATTTTTTTTTCGAATTTCTGCACCATTCATACAAATCATTTAAAATTTTCATTATACAACCTAGATATTTTGTTTGAGATTTCTGTTATTGGGATATGCTCGGTAACTTACTCACGAAAAATCTAGCGGATGTATATTCTCGGTTTTCTATATTTCTAAATTGGTTTGCCGGTTAATAAAGCTTGAGATTTTAATATATGGAGTGGTTTTGTATATTTACTCGCTTTTGAAGCTAGCAAACGAACATACTGTATTTAAGTAAATATTTTATTTGGATTTGTTTTGTGTTGGTTTACCAGTTCAGATCACCAGATGGATAGTTTGCTTAAATCGTATTATTTTACATCTTCTATATTCGATGTACGAGTATGATATTTTTTTTTAGTTTATGTTAACTCATGTTCCAAGTTTAGTAGTGGATTAACATTAGATTGGTTAATAAATAGAGGATTTACTGTTGTCATGCCAGTAACACGAAGTCAGGAAAACCTTTTAAATATCGAGGAGCCAAGGAATGTAAGTTTCACTGTTGATATCGACGACGAGAGATCTGTTTCACGGAGAACTCAGAGTAGTAGAACGAGAAGAAATGATCAATCCCAGAATGGTGATTTGCAAGAAGTTGGTAGAAATAATGACCAAGGAATATCTAGGATGATTTCCGATTCTCTGGCTGGTTTTCAGAATGAGATGCGCCAATTTATATCCTCTGAGTTATGTTCCTTAGTTCAGAATATGAGTATACATGGGAGTTCCAATTCGGCCAACGCTGCATTACCCAATGGCTCCACTGCGCCTGATTATGTTGCACCTAACATTTCTTCGAATTCTTCAAATGTTGTGTCTTCTGAGAAGATACTTAACGTGATTAGAAACTGGAATTTGAAATTTTCCGGATTTGATAATAAAATGCCAATCGATGAATTTATATATCGAATTAATATATTGGCCAGCAACAATCTGAATGGGGATGTTGAGCTTTTATGTAGGCACGCACACAGTCTTTTTGAAGGTAAAGCCTTGGAATGGTATTGGCGATACCATAGACGGAATGATGATATCAGTTGGTCGACGTTGACATCTGCTTTGAGGAATCAGTATAAAGTTGACTACAATGATTTTGACGTACTGGAGGATATTCGTAGGCGGAAGCAGAGGTCCAATGAGGCGTTCGACGATTACTTCGATGCAGTTTCTAGTTTGACTGATCGTTTGAAGAACCATATATCCGATGTGGACTTGTGTGAGATACTCTTGCGGAATTTGAGGAATGATATACGACACGAGCTTCTCCACCTGGATATTACGAGTGTCGCAACATTGCGAACTGCGGTAAGGAAGCACGAACGATTTATGAAGGACGTACATAATATGGATCGAGGAAGAATTAGTCGAACCCAGATTGCGGAAATAGCTACCCACGATGACGTCTTGGAACAGTTAAAAGAAATAGAGACCGAGTGCACCGCAATTCGAAGTGACGTTAATTGCTGGAATTGCGAGAAGATGGGACATACCTATATTGACTGCATGGAGCCGAGACAAATATTTTGCTATGGATGCGGACGAAGGAATACATACAAACCCAACTGTCAGTTTTGTTCGAATAGGAAGTCGGGAAACGGACAGAGGGATGTCCGTCGGAATTAGAACGGACATCCGGTATAGACAGGGTAATTTTTGACGATGCTACTATTGATGATAAGTATGATGACACGGTGGGGGATGTTCACCCATTGAGAAGACCATTTCATGTAAGATTGAAGGAATATCGGAAAGTTCGTTCCAGAATATTTGGTACTTCTAGAAGGAAGTTGCGCTCTTCATATCGTATAAAACAACATTACGCGAAATTGAGGTCATTTCGATTGTGCGAAATTTCTCCACTTATATGTAAGGAATTGGATTGCCGACCATATATTTATTTGAAAATTCAGGATGATAATTATTTGGCGTTGTTGGATAGTGGTGCAAACAGGAGTGTTATTGGAGGTTCTTTGGGATCTAGAATTCAAAGTTCAGAAGGATTTCGAAAATGCATAGGAAATGTTAGGACTGCTGACGGAAAGAGACAAGTGGTGCAAGGGACCGTGATGGTAGATGTTGGATTTCAGGGACAGACCAAATTATTAGAGTTTTTAGTAGTACCGTCTATACAACAGGATTTGATTTGTGGGTATGATTTTTGGAGTTTATTTGGCCTTAGGATTGCGATGCCGACTATTGGGGAAGTTAGTGTCCTCAGCGATGATCCAGATAAACTTGTACTTACTGAGGAACAACATAGTCGACTTGATAGGGTAGTGTCCGCTTTTCCAAATTCTGAGATTGAGGGACTAGGATGTACGTCGTTGATTGAGCATGTCATTGATACTGGAGACGCAAGACCGATAAAACAGCGTTTTTATCCTATTTCTCCTGCTGTGGAGAAGCTGCTTTGTGGAGAGATTGATAGGATGATTTCTTTAGGAGTTATAGAGGAAGCACCAGGTTCACCGTGGTCTTCTCCGGCGGTTGTTGTTGTAAAACCGGGAAAGGTTAGGATGTGCGTAGACAGTAGAAAGCTGAATTCCGTGACGGTAAAGGATGCATACCCCATACCAAACATCGACGGGCTTTTGGCAAGACTCCCGCCTGTCCACTGTATCTCGAAAATTGATTTAAAGGATGCATTTTGGCAAGTTAGATTGGAGGAAAGTTCTAAGTCGAAAACAGCGTTCACAGTCCCCAATCGGCCACTATATCGGTTTACAAGAATGCCGTTTGGACTGTGTAACGCTCCTCAAACGTTGTGCAGACTAATGGACCAAGTCATTCCTTATACCCTGAGATCTCACGTTTTCGTCTACTTAGACGATTTACTGATTGTGTCTGAGAATTTCGATCAACATTTAACCCATCTCATGGAAGTAGCGACACATCTCAGAAGAGCAGGCTTGACTATAAATGTGCGTAAAAGTAACTTTGCCTTGAGTAGAGTGAAGTACCTAGGATATATTGTTGGCAATGGAACATTACAGATAGATGAAGACAAAGTCAGTGCCATACGTGATTTACCAGCACCGAAATCTATCAAGCATTTACGTCGATTCTTGGGCATGACCGGTTGGTATCGACGATTTATTCGAGACTTTTCGTCATTGACATTTCCACTTACGGAGCTATTGTGTAAGAGGAGGAAGTTTGAATGGTCTGATGATGCACAAAAGGCATTTGACGAACTTAAACATAAATTGACAACAGCTCCAGTTCTGATTCATCCAGACTATACTAAACCTTTTATACTTCAATGCGACGCAAGTACTTGTGGAGTCGGAGCTGTTTTGGCACAGGAGGACCAAGAGGGTATTGAAAGACCAATAGCGTATATGTCGCATAAATTGAATCGGGCTCAGCGAAACTATACGATTACGGAATTGGAATGTTTAGCAGTAGTAATGGCTGTTCAAAAGTTCAGATCATATATTGAGATGCAGGAATTTAAGATAGTGACCGATCACGCAAGCCTGAAGTGGTTAATGGGGCAACGTGATTTATCTGGAAGGTTGGCAAGGTGGTCTCTTAAATTACAAGGATTCGATTTCTCAATTGAGCATCGAAGTGGAAAGGAGAACATTGTTCCAGATACTTTATCAAGGGCTTATGAAGGTGATGAATTCGTGGATACCATAGATGTAGATCCTATACCAGCCATTGATCTGAATTCAGAAGCTTTTAAGGGCGAAGAGTATTCCAAATTGAAGATCGAAATCTCAGGTTCGGAACTTCCAGATTTTAGGATAATTGATGGTTTTATCTATAAGCGGACCACATTTTCGTCAGGGCTTTCTGACGAATCAGATTCGTGGAAACTTCTGGTGCCATCTGAACTTAGAAGAGAGGTGATCTATTCCGCACATGATGACCCAAATTCTGCTCATGGTGGTATTGCGAAAACCCTTGAGCGGATAAGAAGATATTTTTATTGGCCAGGACTAGTTACTGATGTACGTGACTACGTAAGAAATTGTGACTTTTGTCGAACGTCCAAGGTCCCGACTGCGCTATTGAGACCTCCGATGGGACAAATGGTCCAGACTGAACGGCCGTTTCAACGATTGTATATTGATCTTATTGGACCTTTACCAAGGACGAAGTCAGGTCATATGGGAATTTTAATAGTTTTAGATCATTTTTCTAAATTTACCTTTCTTCGACCACTGCGCAAATTTGTTTCCAAGGATATTATAAATTATTTACGCAGCGAGATTTTTAATTGCTATGGAGTTCCGGAGACAATTGTGACAGATAATGGGTCACAATTCCGTAGTAGGGATTTTGAGAAATTTTTGGAGAAATTCGGCGTGAGACATATTCTGACTGCCGTTTACAGTCCTCAGGCAAATGCCAGTGAACGCGTAAACAGGTCGATAAACGAGGCATTACGTTCATATGTCAGGAATGATCAAAGGGACTGGGACAAGTATTTGGACAGTGTTAATTGTGCGCTGCGTAATAGTGTGCATAGGACAATTGGGCGAACTCCATATCAGATTGTTTTTGGCCAATCCATGATTTCTCATGGAAATGATTACAAACTTTTAGAGAGGCTTAAGATTTTGAACGAAGCCGATATTCTCCTTGAAAGAAGGGATGAGATGATGTTAATTCGAGAAGATATCAAAGAGATGGTCCAGAAAGCTTATGAGGAGAATTCTCGTAGGTACAATTTACGATCGCGTAAAAGGGAGTTTTCTATCGGTGAAGAGGTCATAAGAAGAAACTTTGCACAAAGTTCAAGAATTTCGAATTTTAACTCGAAATTAGCTCCAGTTGGGATAAAGGCTAAGGTTTTGAAAAGAATAGGTCAGGTTAATTACGAATTGCAGGATTTGGACAGTAATAATACGTGTGTATATCATATAAAAGACATCTGGACATAGGAGATACCGTGGATTTGGATGATTATTGGTTGCCTTGGGAATCAGTCTTTGGGATTTACAATCCCTACGTCTGATCTTGGGAGGGGGTGTATGTGAGGAATGGTGTCTGATTTTCAGAACACTATCATTCTTTTGCTGGATTTCTCGTATATAATATTTTATGTAGGCTTAGTAGAAAATAACAATAGTTTTCAATACACATTTTCATAAAAATGAATTTTATTTTCATTCTCGAAAATTTGTTTGCGAAGAAAGTCATAAACTTTTTTCATAAGAAAAAGTTTGGAATTTTTATAAAGACGATTTCAAATTAATGAAAGAGGATTGTTAACTTATTATCCAGCTTTCTAATTATTTATCAAATCTTGGCTAGTAATTTTTGCAAGAATCGGGAGGTAAGTTGGAAAATGTGTTTAAACTATCGTTGGATATGTATCATTTTTCCTAATATTTTAATTAGGTAGTGACATTTTTGCTCTCACTGATCTCCCGCATATATTAAATTTTAAATATCGCTAAGGATCATAAAGCATTTGCGTTTATGAATGGCGCTTAAAATGTCTGATTTTGGAACGATAGCAAGTAATGGATTATCATAAATATATCTTGTGTCGCAATAAGAGAATCGAAAACCATTCTCAGCTTTGATTTTTGCAAGCATCAACTGGCTTCTTGAGACACATACGCATATGAAATTACTCAAATGAAAATTTAGATGTGTCCAAGGATATAAACCGCTATTACTTTCTTCGTCATTGGCTCCTTTGGACTTCAACACCTTCAGAATCAAAAGAATCATATCGGAATATGTTAGAAACAAGAACCATAGTTTTATTACTTAGGTCATCTAGGAGACCACATTAGTTATTATATTCTCAAACCCACTTACAATTAATTAAATACTTCGAACACGAATCCATCAACATATTGAGTGGACATTTTAATCATTTCTACCTGTATCCAGATACGACATCAGGCCTGCTGTTAACATTGGATATTAGTTGGTAAGTCTTTTATAACTAACTTTAACCTAAAATGTTCACTCGGCACATTACCTAGTATACTTATATATAATATAGTATTTAATTAACATATAAATAGAGTTACTCATTCCGAAAATAGTTTAAATCCCATTGCATATTGTCATTAATCAATGTCATTTACTATATACTATTATTGCCTAAACTAAAACTCATGACAATTTAATTTTTTTTGTTTACACCTTAGTCATATTAATGTTATGGAGTTATTAAAATATAGTTTATGTAATTTTGCTATGGACTAAGATCTGAATTTTATTCCACGAACAACTTGGCACAATGTTAGCATAAGCTATTTTGGGTTACGCAGTCAAAAATCTTAAAAATATGCGTAACAATGGTAGGGCGGGTATAGATTGAAGAGGGAACACCAGCTTTATCCTCTTCACATAGTCGTACATCTTTTCCATTATTCCTATCGTATTATTAGTTATCATGGTTTAAGCTACCTATGTTTTGGTTTCTGCATTGGGCTTTAAAGTATCTCAGAGGAACAAAAATCCACCCCAACCCCTGAGCACGGCCGGTATTAAAGGTAGCACTGGTTCTGAAGAGATATGGAAGTAGTCTGACCCTTACATGCTACACCAGTTGTGACGAATGATCAACATCACTTAATGATAGGTACAAATATTACGCCTATAATATTGCTCATACGAATTGCTTATAGGCAAAAGGTGAGTGTAGAGATTAGACGATTTGTTAACCTACTTGTTGTATGATAATAGAGATCCTACCACCACTTTTAAATATTTAATATAGTTATACAAGCAAAATGTGGCAAATATTACTCATACGTCTATTCTAATAAATCTGTTTTTCTTTGAAAATCCACCTAAGTCGGAAATTATCAATTTCGTCGTTCAATATTAGACACTCCTATCTATATGTGGTTAACATGCCAGCACTTTTTTCTATATAATTCTTTGCACGTCTAGTATAATATGTGATATTATACTAGATTTTTTCTGATATGCGGTTATTCTAGCAAACCACAGATATAATATGCGATTTAATTATCTTAGCCGATACCTCAGTAAGACAGTTGTGACGTATGAGTAATATAAATTTATGATAGGGGCAAATATTAATCATTTTTGTTATTTAATTTTAAAATACATATTACAAATTATCGTCTCGAGATGATGAATCAGTAAAACAGGTGCAACATATGAGCAATGCGAATTAATGACAGGAGCAAATATTACATATTCTTATCATTTATTTTAGAACATGAAAATGTATCGCCTGCAGCAAAAATAGGATCTGCACTTTAATTACAAGAATAAATCAACAGACAGAAGGGCAAGATTATATTGACTCAGCAGGTTATTCCAATAAATGATAGGTCTATATCTTCATCCCCGGGATGTGAGAAACAAATGCTCATAACTCACTATATCCTGTAACTGTGTATAGATATCTATAAAAAAACTCTTGACAAAGCTGTATTTTCCGTATATTTATTTATTATTGTAGGGATTGAATGTAATTGGAATCGATTTAGTTTCTTCTTGATGTCTTCAAAACAAAATCAGATCCAAAATCCAGTCTTCACTGTACTCCTCAACAAATGTAACTGTCACACAGGGTCCCAAAGCGAAACCTTAAATCTGAAAAATTACCAACCCTTTCATGCCCCCTTCCTACAATAAAATTATATTCCTTTTATAATAGTACTAATGAAATATGTTTTCTTTAAAAGTTCCTCGAAATTGAGTTTACTACAAAAATTCGAAAAATTGAAATTTCATAGAAAATTTCATCATAATTATTTTTTACCAAAATTCTTCAAACTGCATTTTTTGAGGAAATTCCTTCAAATTTGTTATTTTTAAAAAATTCTTTCAAATTTGTATTTTTCTAAAAAAAATTTGTTCGAATGTAAATTTAATGAAAATTACATTTTTTTACAAAAATTATGGAAATTGCATTTTTTAGAAATTTCCTTTAAATTTGCTATTTATAAAAAATTCCTTCAAATTTGTATTTTTTCTAACAAATTTTGTTCAAATCTAATTTTTCTACAAAATTTCGTTAAAATCGCATGTTTCTTGACAATTTCGTCTTGCATTCTCTGCAAAATTTTGTAGAAATTGCATTTTTCGAGAAAAATTGTTTAATAGCGTTTCTCAAGAAAATTATGTTAAAATTGTATTTCTCTGAAAAATTTCTTGCAAATAATTTGTTTTCTGTTGTTGTTGAGCAGCTTGGAGACGCTGAGATTATAATCCTTAAGTCTATTTCTGGTGCAGGCTTCGTCCCGGCATATATCCGATTATCGCAGGAACCTTATGTTGTTTCATTCACTCAATTTTGTCCGGCTGTAAATTAACATTCGCCTGTTAATTTCAGGTAATGGATGTTATTTGAGTGTTGCCGTTTCTATTCTCCACAAGAAGCGCTGCATTTCTGTTAATGGTGCTATGTCTATTTTTAGCTTCCCTGTTGACTTGGGTGATCAGATGTTGTTGTAGTGGTAGTGGGCCCGTTGAGATATTTTTAGCTGCAGAAACTCAATTATGATGATAACATGAAATGTTGATGTTAAATTTTTCCGGTGCCCTGGCTGGGAGTTAAACCCAGCACCTTCGGGATCCAAGTCTAATGCACTAACCACTAAGCTACCAAAGGCCAGCTTTCTAGAAAATTTTGTCGAAATTTTATTCTTTTTGAAAATTTCGTCCAATTACATCGATATTGGATTTTTCTAGAAAAATTCTACGAAATTGAATAATTTTATAGAAAATTTCCAGTTAACAGCATTTAATCCCGTCAGTGGCCATTAATCCGTGGTCATCGTCGACCTTTAATCTGATCAGTGGCCTTTAATCCGTGGTCATCGTCGACCTTTAATCTAGTCAGTGGCCTTTAATACGATCATCGCCCTTTATTCTAGTCATCGACATTCAATTCGGGCATAGACCTTTAATCCGGTCATCGAGCTTCAATCTGGTAACTTACCTTGGTCAATTGCCGGATTTGTGATTAAAGATCGATGAGCGGATTAATGATCGATGAGTCGTTTAAAGGACTATGACCCTGATCAGTGGCTACGACAAGTCGTTGACTTTATTAAGGGCCAATTAATGAAATTTTAAAGAAAAAGGTAATTTCAACGAAATCCGATGAACGGATTAATGATCGATGAGTCGTTTAAAGGACTACGACCCTCATTAGTGGCCACGACAGTCGTTGACTTTATTATGAGCCAATGAATGAAATTTTAAAATTTCAATTTCAACGAAATTTTATATAAAAATTAAATTTTGTAGAAATTTTCTGGAAATATGTATTTTTAACAAATTTTCTAAAAAAATAAATAAATATAAATTTTCAAGAACAATTTATTTTCGACATTTCAAAAAAAATATTCATTTTGAAAAATTATCGAAAAAAGCAATTTCAACGAATTTTTTTTACAAAAATTAAATTTTGGCGAACAATTTTTAAAAATTTGTACTAATTTTGACAAAATGTTCTGTAAAAATTCGATTTCTATTAAATTTTGTATGAAAATTAAATTTTGACATAATTTTCTAAAAACGAAATTTTCAATAAAAACTATTTTCGACAAAATTTAAAAAATTAAATTTTGACAAAATTTTCTAACGCACTTTTGAAGAAATTTCAATAAAAATTTATTTACAAAATTTCTTGACAGATTTCAAAAAATTAAATTTTGACAAAATATTCTAAAGCACTTTTGAAGAAATTTCAATAAAAATTTATTTTCGAAATTTTTCGACAGATTTCCAAAAAAATTTAATTTTGACAAAATTTTCTAAAAAAATAAAATTTTCAAAGAAATTTTTTTACAAAAATGCGATATTGACGAATACATAATTTTTTATAATACAAGTTTTTTCTGTAAAAATAAAATTTTGGCTTGCTCTCCAGAAAAACTGAAATGTTCCAATAAAAACTTATTTTCGGCAAAATTTCAATTTAAAAACGAAATTTTGACATTTTCTAAAAAAATGCAGCTTTAAAGAAATTTAGTAGAAAAATTCAAATTTCAATAATTTTTTTTTACAAAAATACAACTTTGACGAAATTTTTTTAAAAATACCAATTTTGATTCTCACATTTTCATTGAATACTTCCAATTATTCGCAATTTCTCCTTTTTGCAACCACTGTGCATTGCTGGCGCCTGTTTATGTTGTATAAATATATTTCATGTCAATTTTTTTCTGGTTCTGCACACTTTTCCATATTATCAAATTTGTTGTTTTGTGGTTGTATTTTATGCATTAATGGCAAATTATTAAATACGCCCGACACAGGCATGTGTGTTCGTACAAATAATGTATGTATATGTACTCGTATGCTGATAATGATGGAGGGAGGGACCTAGGCTTAGCACAAAAAAAACTAGATATGACCCAATACATTAAAAAGTAGCACTCGTATGTTACGTACGATAATGCTATTTTTTTGTGCTATCGGATTACATGCAAAAGAAAATCACAAGTATGTCTACACATCGCAGAAGGCTATTTGATAGATAGCTTGGAAATTAAAGAAGGCTTGTGAAAGAATACATATGTATCAGAATAGATAACCCTATACAAAGTTCAATTTGAAAATATATTGACCTATTTACGAATAGTAAGTGGTTTATGAGTTTCATTAAACTATCGGTTATTTTCACCAAGTCTGGTTATCCTACAGTTACAGCTAATCTGCAGTTATAACTGTCAGATAGTATGATATTAAAAATTCGATAAGTTCTAATCAGATTTGGGGAGGTGGTATGACTGGTTAAAACTACAATTATAAATTCAATATTATCTTACAGCTATAACTGTAGAATTACCCGAACTGTAGGATAACTCATATATACATTTAATATGAGTTCTGTTGCGTATTTGAAATGATATTCGTTTCATAAAAAACTCTCTGCTGGTTTCATCCTCTCGCATGGCACTATCTGCACATCAAAATATATGCTTTATTTAGTTACCTCCATTCCATTCACGTAAGCGACCTTAAAAACCATAGTTTCTTTGGAAATTTCTATGGAATTCCCTAAAACGAAAAGTGATGACGTCGTCACTTTTGTTCATAACATTTGATTGGATTGACCGATTAACGCCAAATTTTGAAATAATAAAAATTAAAATATATGCTCTATTTAGTTACCTCCATTCCATTCACGTAAACGACCTTAAAAACCATAGTTTCTTTGGAAATTTCTATGGAATTCCCTAAAATGAAGAGTGATGACGTCGTCACTTTTGTTCATAACATTTGATTGGATTGACCGATTAACGCCAAATTTTGAAATAATAAAAATTAAAATAGTTAGAATTTAAAAACGCAATCGTCTATAAAACTTGCCAAGTTGAAGTTAATATACTTCAGAATAGTATAGACAATATTTGCTGTCCGCGCGCTATGGACATTCCTTATCTCAACAACAATAATTCAACTTGACACACACTCTACTAGTCACACTAATTGCCATAACTAAAGGTTTGTTAGGTACTTAGTTTGTTATATACTTAGTCAGTCAGTCGGTAGATAAACATTTCTAACACACAAATTGCTTGCAGATAATTTGTTTAGACAATAAATTCAGTTGGCTTTTAATGTACTGCAGACACTATGATAACAGTGGGTTGAGTAAATAGATATTTATGTATAAAACTAATTCTTTGTATTACCATCGGCTTAAATGAAAATTTTTTAATGAAATTTTTTTCTACAAAAATACTTAGAAATCAAGCAATTATAGCCTGTTTCTCTATCTCGATCAAAAACCTAAGCGAAAGAAAAGCAGTCACTCACTTTCGTCAGGAATTTGGTTTCTCTAAGGTTCGTTCGTTCGTTCGTTCGACTGACCTTACGTCTATAGCGTAAGAAATTTACGAATTGGAAAATAATATAATTGCCAGATAAACAATTTTGCAACTTCCGGCGAAAAAAAAGCACACATTTTTGTAGACTCGAACAAAATATTTCCAACTCTGCTCAGTATGCGTAGCGATGGCCACAACCAAAACAAAAATTCACCCAATACAACAACTAATTTCTGGTTTTGGTTGTGAAAACCGCTACACATGCGCAACTGGCGGTCGCATTGTGCATCAGCGACATGCAGAGCTGCTGCTATTATCACTTCTGTATGATGAAATGTATATACATATTTTTGATTATTTAGTTGGCTAATTAGATTTTAATATAATTATGAAACATTCATATATACTTACCATTTGCTTTCAGTACTTTTTTCCTCTTATTGAAGTATTCGACAATTAATAAAATGTATTTTTTCTTTGAGTCACACACAAAGCAACAAGTGACTGATTTTGACGTTTCGTTCGTACAGATGACAGTTCGTTCGAGATAGAGAAACCCAAATTTGTGTGAAAAGGCTTACGTTTTCTTTCGACTTGTCGTGTGCGTTGACTTTCGCATTTAGAGAAACGCAAATTGATTTTCATTCGCTTAGAAGGCGAACGAAAGTGTTCGTTCGAGATAGAGAAACAGGCTATTAGTTTAGGTAATGTGTCTGACAAGTTGTTGTCATGAAGGTATGCGGCTCATTGTGATAGTAAAGTAATTCAGATCGGTAGAGACCAGTTATTCAATATGAATGAATACAGAAAGAGCGACCGCCTTTAAGTGGGGTGATAGCAGGGGAAATGAAGGATTCAATTAACAATATGAAACATCAAAAATTGCTGTCAATAGACCCTATACTTTCGTCATGCATTATTGATAATCGAAATTTAAAGTTTATTTAATACGTTTTTTTTCTTTTCTGTCAAAACATTATTGTATCTGTTATCCACTTTCAGATATTTCTAAAAAAAAGGGACAATATGTTTAATAGATTTCTTATAAAACGAAATCAAATCACAAAAATCTAAAAAAAATTTTTTGTACATAAAATTCTAGGGGCCTTTTTCATAATTACTTAAAGGGTTGAGAAACGTTTTAGTAATTCTAAAACATTGCTCAAATCTTCTTTAGATTATTTTGAATAAGGCCCTAAGACTATTGTTCAAATTACTTTGACCAGAAAAGAATGTTAATAAATATAAGAAAAACTGTAGTCCGAGAGCTAACAATGTTATATTCCTATCAATTTATACTCCAAATATGGGCTTTAGTTGATAAATAAATGAAATAAGTAAATCAATAAATAAATCTAGAGCCAGGAGAATATCCTAGTGACAAATCAAGAACGATTTAAAGACCGAAATAAAAACAAACGAAAATACAATAAATAAATAATTTACACTAAGAGCCATTACCAATAAGAATATATACTACGTTTTAGAGCTAACTATGGGGTTATACTTAATAGCTGTAATTTCCATACAATTTAACTTTATTTAGCTCTAACGCTCAGTTATTTTGCTTTGTGTTAATGGGAGTAAAAGTAATTAGATTGATAATTTCAGTATGACATATCTACATATATGTACATTTCTACCGCGTTCGCCTCGATCCCTGTAGCCACTTGCGGTATTCAAGCTGGGTATTCACATGCGTAATAGTTAACGGTGTGATACGAGCGCATGCCAAGCCCCAGTACCGTATTGTGGTTGCAAATGGGGGTTTCCGGAATATCTGACGTCTGGCAAACTTAGAAAAAATCAAATTATAGGTTTGTAGGACATTTCAAAAGCCCTCTTTGCAACCGCAATATAAGTCAGGCAATAGATATGTACTATTTTTATTTTTTGTCACTCTCATTCATCAAAGAATAAATCCTGGGTACTTTGAGTGTAAGTAAAACGGTCATATTCCGGAATCCGGACTATTGTATTTAAAACAACACAACAGAATGATTTCTCTGATATATCTATAGTATAAATAAAACGATTCCAACTTTCGTACTACATTATTTAAAATAACAACAACAATAAAAAGTCTTTAAAACTAAACAATTTCGTTTCATATTAGGGAACTGGACAACGCCAGAAAAATTCATTTCTTTCATAGAAATAACAAATTTTATTGATTTCTTGATGGAACCAGATTTGTTCCAATGATCCCTATTATGAAGTATAGGATCACGAGAAAAATATGTACATTTTTTGTAGAAAATGTGCCAAACTAAAATGTTTGGGTTGTAAAAGGCTAATAGAGCACCGTGTGTGTTTATATCACTTTGATAAAGTACTTTCTGCATCATGTATCAACGCGTATGTTCGAATTCCGTTCGTCGTGTTTCCCTCTCATATCACCTATCTGATACATTTGCCCTAAACCTTTGCTCTGAAATTGAAGAGGTTTCTCAATTCAGCGATGAATTTGAGGCATAAATCCTTGGAAAACACTTTACATGTCTAATGAAGAAAAAACAAGCAACCAGTGTTGCCAGACGAATTTGTCTCAAAATCGTCAAAAAGGAGCGAACAAATAGTCAAATCGTAAAAATAAATTTTCGAAATCTTCAACACAGAACTATACCAAATACTACAGCATGTTTCAAACACAGATATATTGTAATAGGAACTCTCCAATAATCTTTGCGGTTCCTCAAAGTGAACTTAAAAATCTTGTGGACCATTCTCATTATGAATTACGCACTTTCTTGAACCGCAACAATAATCAAATTTAGCGGAAACAAATGTTATACATATAGCACCTGTTCCACAAAAGGGTAACAACTCAAAATTTAAAAAATTTCAGTAGAGGCCAAAAACTGTTTCCAAAAAAAGAATACATATGTCGTTGCAATAAAATATCAATTTTGGGAAAATAACAACATTTTTGAGTTGTTACTCTTTTCATGAAAAAAGTTTGTATATAAATTGTGGTATTATTCTGAGTTGTACCTTTTTAACTGAAAAATCTTACTCGGATTATAAGTTGGAAAGGGCACAACTAAAAATATTACTCTTTAGATGATAAATCAACGGTCCCATTTGCTTAAACACTTGGAGACAATTCAAAATGTAACTCTTTAGTTGAATCTAAAGACGTTATTCTGTAAGCACAGAGAGTCATAACAGTTTTTTATTATGAAAAAGAAGAAAAATCAACGGACATTTTTTGCAGTGGGTAAAAATTGCCATTGTACGTTGTTTTCTTGCAAAAAAGTAAAATTTAAAAATTTTGAGTTGTTACTCTTTTGTGGAACAGGTGCGATATGTATAAGTTTCATAGGATTGAAAATGTACCATATTGTTCCAACTCCTCATAGAAGGATACTTGGGACGAAATTTGAAAAGCATAGAATCATTCACACTAACAGGGGCCAGCGTAGATCCATGGTTTATGTAGCCCCCCATTAGATTCGACTTCTTGACGCGTTAGAAATCCGATATTTGGCTATAGGTATCTAATTTTACCTAGAACAATTCTCAGGGGGTTGATGGTGAAATTTTGTTTATAAAAGGTGGTTAATTTGTAAGGGCCGATGTTGAATGTGAACCACACTTAAAAGTCAAGTTTTTTTCATTTGACATTTCTCAATTTTAGACTAACTCAATTTGAACAATGGAAAGAAGCACAATCGAGCAACGCGTTAAAGTTTTTTTAACCTATTACGAAAATGGGCGTTCAAATCAAAATGCATTTCGTGCACTTCATCATTCATGTTTTCTTGATCAGCATAATCGACCAAATGTGTCCACAATCGGGAGAATTGTGCGCAAATTTCAGCAAACCGGGTCTGTAGGAGATGTGAAAACAACTGTGCATGCGCGCCCGGTTCGTTTGGTGCGGCTTATGGGCTGGCGACTTCTTCGAAATGAGGCCGGTCAGGCAGTTACTGTGAATGGTGTTCGCTATCGTGAGATGATAACGAACCTCACGTCGTGGCGATGTCAATTGGCCGCCAAGGTCATGTGATTTGACACCGTTGGACTTCTTTCTTTGGGGTTATGTGAAAGAAATGGTGTACCTCGATAAGCCAGCAACAATTCAAGAGCTAAAGGATCAGATAATTCGTCACATTAACGGCATAGAAGCTCAAATATGCCTCAGCATCATCCGAGGTCGCGGCGGCCATTTGGCCGATATTTTGTTCCATACATAATTGAACCATACCAATACCATGAACCATCATAATAAAAAGAAATTACAATAATTTTTTAAATAATTTGTGTTTTTCTTCAAAATCAACATCGGCCCTTAAAATTTAGCCACCCTTTAGAAACCACATGATCTATTGGTCTGAAATTTGGTTATTTGCCTTTAATGTTAACCATATTTTTAACCATACAAGTAATTACCTCATTGATCCACATTTTGGTATATCCCACACACGATTTGACTTCTTAGCGCCTTAGAAACCACAAATACCAAATGATTGGGGGCAATATTCGGAAATTTTGTATTTCATTTTAACGAGAATCATTTCAAGGAATAAGCGATCTCATTGGTCCGTATTTCGACATAGTCTCATACAAAGTTTTCATCCGATTTGACTTATGTCTTAGCCCCAAAGAAAAAACATATTCCTACCAATTAGGCTGTAAATTTTAATAATTTGCGATTTATTTCAATTTTTCAGTCTGCGATTAATTTTAACTGAAACCATTCGTTAGAATAATAACCTCCTCATAGGTCCACGTTTTTAAATAGTCCTTATATTACTTTAAAAATGTCAATTGGTCCTCATCAGTCAAGATGATTTTGTATCGTTCGTATCGTTTTTTTGTTCGATCGTTTGTATCGTTCGACTATCGTGTATCGTTCCACTGTTAGTAATGGCGTAGATTCTACTTGTCAAATGTCAAAGAATAAAAGCTTCAAAAGTGACAGCTATCGAAATACCGGGTGATTCAAAATAACACCTCTTGTTGGAAAACCCTGTATCATGATTTCGGTTATGAATGTAAGGATAGACAAAGCTAAATGTTTCAAGCGATATTTATGCATGAATTCATGATCCATTTACTCATATCGTATTACGAGTTTCAAGGCATTCGTTTCAATTTTAGATTAAGTATGTATATGCCTGCTTATTCTGCACTATCAAGATGGTGTAGGTTGTCATATAGTCGCCTCCGTCCGAATTTCGTATTTCCTTTCTGGTTTTGGGCTCTAAATAAGAAAATAATAATATATATATAATATATGCAGATCACCTGACTTCAAAATGCTGCTCCACAAAAAATCAATTATAATGGCTTCCAGGTCAATCACGGATTATAACGACGGACTGCACGAACTATTGTGGGAAACTTTATGCACCAGCCCAAAAAAAACCTTAGTAGTATACACAAAATTGCACTTCTTCTTCCCGACTATAACATCCCGCTTCCACCGAGACCAACGACTAGATCGGATTTTAGGTCTTTAATTAAGGTAGATAGCAGCTTATCAGGCTATAGTAAAGACAAGACATCCCCTTCGACTTTCAAGGCAGAACTTGAATTATATACAGACGGATCTTTTCAAGCCGGCATAACCACTTATTCTGTCATTAAGAAAAAATCAAATGGAAATATGGAAAAAATTAGGCAAGGATGTTTGCCTTTATTTTCGGGTATATTCTCTGCGGAACTAATGGCGATAGAGGTCGCTGTTAAATACACCGTACGCGTGAATGCTAAAACTGTTATATGTACAGATAGCCTAAGCTCTGTTAAAGCTCTACAAAATAATAATAAGAACATATACAATTCCATACTTAACAACCCGCAAATTCAAAAATCAATTTTAATCCTGTGGGTACCAGCTCACGTCGGAATACGAGGAAACGAATATGCAGATTTTACAGCTAAGGAAGCCTTAAAATTGCCATTAGTTTATGAAATGCCTTGTTTTTCAGCCGCAATAATCAACATATTTAACAGCTTATATAAAGAAAAGCTTCAAGAAGAGTGGGAAAGCTCCAACTGTTTCTTAAAAAGGCATAATCCTTCTAATCACCGTTCACGATACAATGATAATTATAGCAGATTCCAATGTATAGTCTTGGCTAGAATGCGTGTTGGCAAAACATTATTCAATACTCAGCACTACTACAATGACACACAGCCTCTAAAATGCATCTGGTGCCTCTCAGAAATGAGTGTTGCACACATACTCAAAGAATGCCCAACGTCGGGCTTGAATGATACACTGTCAACAATACTGGACTGTTCACAACCTGGGAAACTGATGAAAATACAGCAATGCCTAATGAAACACAATATTCATATAAGTCAAATATAATTGTATATATAACAGAATATCGCAAAATGGTCTAGTTACCCTGCGATTACTTTCTTTGTATTTTATAAATTTATTTATAAAATATATTTTTAATAAATAAATAAATAAATAATGGTGAGGTTGTTTCATATTTGTATCCCCTCATCTTACAGGGAGGAGGGTATATGTATATCGTTTGCTAAGGGTCAAAAGTGTAACACATCTAAGGAGTGACCTAAGCCCCCAGTATATTTGGAGGAAACACGTTTTATATAGTAACATTTTTTACCATCTCAGGTAAAGTTC
This sequence comes from Eudasyphora cyanicolor, assembly GCA_963930755.1. Taxonomy (NCBI): domain Eukaryota; kingdom Metazoa; phylum Arthropoda; class Insecta; order Diptera; family Muscidae; genus Eudasyphora; species Eudasyphora cyanicolor. The sequence goes on along the minus strand of OZ005738.1, from coordinate 11,053,863 downwards.
GAAGATGGGTTAAAGTTTAGTGAAATATTGATCACCAAAAGTTATCTGCTTATAGCTTTAATATCAGTTCATACAAACACTTGAAATTTGGTACAGTGTAATGCTTTTGTAGATCATTTCAATCCCATGTTTCTAATTCCTTTTCGTTTTCTATTCCTTCTTTTAAGAAAAATCATAGAAAACTTTTAGTCTGAGATTTTAACTATCCTACAAAGATGTTCCGCAGCTCATTTAATTATGAGATGTCAATGAGGTGAGACCCCAAATTGAGCAGTTTTTGAAAAAATATGTGAAAGAATACCAACAGGTCCAACGTTGATGTAGTAAAGTCGGGACTATGTCGAGTCTGATTTTTAAAGGATTTTTTCTACTGATTGTGGGGTTTTATTTGGTGAACGAATCCCGAAAGTTCTGTTTTGTATAAAATTGAAATTGTTGTGTTTGATTTTTTTTTTATTTTTTTAAAATTAATTAAATTATAAAATTATCAAAAATAATCAAAATTACTTCGAAAACGTGGGTATATTTTAAAAGCTTCATCGAGGACCCCTAGTAAAATGAGCGAGGAATAATTTTAGGATAATATGTGAAAATTCTGAAAGGCCATTTTTAATGTTTATTTAGTCTTTCCTAACAAGAATGAAAATAAGTGTAAGAATTCCAGATACGATTCCAGTTAAAGCTTGTACAAATATGTAAATGTTTCCTAAAAATGGTGAAAACACCTCTAAGGATTTGAGATACGATTCAAGATAAATGTTGTACAAATTCTTCCTCACGATTTAACTGAAGAAATCTGAGCTCAGCTTTTTCCTAAATATAAGACCGGTGTTATATTTAGCATTTTCACCAAAATAATAATTCGATAGCTGTAGCAAAATTTTCCAAGGGCTATCGTTTGGCTGTTATAACGTCCATTAAATTCCATAATTTCAGACTGCTATAAATATTTGTATGTAGTGTAAATATGGTGCATTTCCTCTGCCAATGTCCAGCTTTCGTACATACAAGATCCCGATACTTCGGGGCCGACACATTACCAGATCTGACCCATCTAAGAGGATATGACCGGAAGATACTGAGGAAATTCGTGTCTAGTACCGATTTTTTGTAACTCTTGAAGTATAAAATAAAAATATCATAAATAAGTAGCGCACAACAGGCCGATGTACTAGCTGAAGTGTATGTCCATGGACATGAGACGTTAAAACGTCTCTTCTTTTTCAACCTAACATAAGCTAAGCAAATTATATACATTCAGTTTTATAACAAATTAGATTATTGAAGAAAAATATTTGTATTATTAGTGTTACAAATGCCTTCGATGGCCAATTATGTACATGTATATCCCATCAGGTTTATAACAAAGTAGATTATTAAACAAAAATATTTGTGTTATTAGTGTTGAAAATTCCTATCGCCTGGGGCTTGTCTTCTACAGAAGATTACTTCTGAAAATGTCTATAAAATCTGCAGGAAACATCATAAAATAATTTTATATAGAGCTTTCCTGTGGCAGAATTTATCTCTAGAAATACTTATGTCTATTAATGTTATTGTATATTAAATATTTATTATTTGTGAGACCGCCTGAAATTGCTTTTAACGCATATCCCCTGTTCTTCTACCAAAGTAAGTAATACCGAAAATTTCTGCCAAGATCTGTAGAAAACCTCAAAAATTGTTTTATATAGAGATTTTTTGCGGCAGACCTTATGTATTTCATAGTTAATTTAATGTTATTCTACATATATGTAAGTATAGAAATAATGCTCTTAACTCACCTTGTAATGATGCCACTGCTTCATAAGATGCTCATAGCATAAATGACACGCTTGTATCATACCGCGCGGATCCATTGGACGTGAACGTGCCGGTCTCGGATGCATATCATAAAATATAGGAAAATAAGGACGATCGATTTTATCATCTTTCGACTTCAATGTACTGATTTCAATTAGACTGCCACGCCTCTGCTCGTCGCCACAGGCATAACAAACTTCGGTGGTAGAATTTTTATCGGGCATTGATAAATCCAGTATGCCTACTTCCACAGGTGGAGCGTCGGCATTGTTATTAGGATGCGTCGAGACTGTGGGCGTTGAGGGAGCTGACGAGGACGAGGGCATGACATTGGGAGGTATTGACGAAGGTCTGGTATTGCGTAAATCCAAAACATCTTCGGTTTCTCGAATGTTTGTGGTATAGTCGACACTATAGGGACTGGGAGGACAGTGTTGCGGAGTGTTTGTTCGTTGTAAACCTGGATCTGTGGGGGACATGGCCGATGGGGGAGGTGGTTTGTTAGTCGTTGTCTGATAGTTGTGCGGCAATGCGTCAAGTGCTAAATGTGGAGCACTTTGGTAGTGTGAGGGTGTTGAATGCGGATGCATTTGTTGACCTCCTCCGGCACCGTAGGTGTTGTGTAATACAGAATTCGAGTATGAGAGTTGTCCCAGTTTTAGTTTATGATGAGCATATGATGATGGTTTGATATTTAGCGATTCATAGGCATTGCCTTGGACACTTGAAGGTCTTGATGAGGGTGAGGTCAAAGGCAAAACACTAATTCCCCCGCCTTCCCGTGACTGTGGTCTACTCAGTGATTGTGAACGTTCATTGGGATTACGAGAGAGTGGCAAAGGTGAATTTCTGGTATAATAATCTTGCGCTGAGTTCGGTGCGGGTGAGGGAGAAGAATTTCTTGAAATAGATCCTCCTCCTCCAGCCTGAGGTAACACCTGTTGCTGATGGGCTGTTGATGGATGATTTGAAGCATACATTGAGGGATCGTTGCGATAATGTGAGGTCGTCCTGGGATAGCCATAAGGCATTTGTGACTGTTGCGCCTGATGTTGTTGAATGGCGTCGTTAGCTAAGCTGGACTGGGCTAAATGCTCGGCACTTAGACCCAACATCTGGGCGGCATATTCCCCCTGAGTGGCAATATCGGCCCCTATATATGGCTTATTATCCACCCGTTTCATGTGATAGATACGCTGATTGTGTGGCTTCTTTTCCCTTTCGTAGGCATCCCATTGTTCGTTGAGCGATCGGTAACACAGGTGACAGGCCATAACATACATTTGCTGAGGTGTAACCTGAGGTATTCCGGTAGGCGGTTCATGACGCTCCAAGAAGGGAAAATATGAATCTTGTGGTCTCTCATAGTTGGGCTTTACACGAAGTGGTTCGTATCCTCCCTGACCGCCACAGACATAACAATAGGGCATGATTTCATGGGGTCGATAGAGTTGCTGCTGCTGCTGCTGCTGATGTTGTTGATGCATCTGAAGGTGAGGCTGTTGGTGAGCAGCGACATAATGTTGCTGCGATAGCTGTTGCTGAGAAGACGAAGAGGCCGATGAAGGTCTAGGATGCTCTGACAGTTGTTGGCTACTTTTCAGCTCATTTTTAATATAAGCTTTGGCTTTTTCCATCGTAAATTTTCAGAGAGAATTTGCTCAACTAAAAAATGTTTAGAGACATTAAAGTTGCATTCTATTCGAAATGCTATGTATATATTTTTACCTTTTTATGCCAGTCTAGCTGAGGTTTAGCAAATTTGTTGTCCTAAACACTCATTCATCTGTCCCGGCACATTTGAGAGGCACTTGTGTAGCAATTGGATACTGCGTTATGTACATATGTATGTGTGACAGACAGCGTGTGTGTATGTATGCTCTGCTGCTGATGGCGTTTGACGATCGTTGATGTGTTGGGATGATGAGACGAAATTTGTCGGTTTTTCTGCACTACTGCCGCCTGACTTCCCAGTGAATGCAATTTTATGTTGTTTAATTGTTTATTTTTCCCTCTGCTGCTGCTGTTGTTGTTATTCGGTTTGGTTTATTTTTTGCTCTTCTTATTGATATGCAATTGCACAAAAGCCCACCCGGAGAGAGTTGACGTCCTCGTCGTTGTTGTCATAATACGACGTACGTCTCGTCGCCTCGTTGAAATGCAGCAGTGGCGGCCACTGCACGAATGGCTGACACAAGGGGTGAGGGGAGTGCAATACCACAATAAAAACAAAAACAATACCAACAACAACAACAACTACTGAGCAGAACTGATACCACTCGTTGTGTTGTCCCGGTAGTTGTAAGAGGAGCAAACGCTGGGCAGCAGAGTTCTAATTCTGCTGAAAAAAGAGGAAGAACAACAAACCATTACAAATATGGGCATTTTCAACGGAATTCTTGTGTATGACCGCACCGCAGAAATGTTGTAGACTCAGCTTAACGCCTTCGTTTTGGGAAATTTACATGGTAGGCAAAGCTCTTTTTTTTCAATTTTTTCTTATTTATTTTTGCTTCATAATCAAACAAGCCAAAACACACAACAAAACCTAACGTCATCCAACTACGACGTCGGTCGGATGGACGGGCGGACGCGAGGGGGAAACCTTGCTCCAATTTTAAACTACACACCGATACTTTTCGTCGTAGTCGTTGCCGTCGTCGGAAAACACAAAATATCTATCTGCGAGTGTTTTTTATACCATTTATACAAGATAATTCAGCTAAAATGCATTCCGAAATTGTATTTGTGGTTTAACATTTTTATTCGAAATTTTCTTGCTCGTCTTCTTTGTATTTATTTTTATTTTTCCTTCTTACTTGCTCACTCACTTTCTTTTCGTGGTTTCGGGTTGACGTTGATTCGATTCAGGTTACAAGCTTTTCGTTATTTTTTCTTATTTCTACCAGAGAACACTCATAAATTCTTTAGAATTTTGTCTTTGCTTATCCCCGTTTGCGTAATTTAACTATTCTAGTTTGTTTGGCGAATGGTAAATTATTTATATTGTTTTAATTCTACGCATTTAACAGCATCAGAATTATTAAAAATTAATATGAATAACAAAGAACCAACTTTCTTCTAGCTAGTTTCTATGACAGTTGGTGTATTTTATGACAGTTAGTGACAGTTGGTGTTTTGTGGCAGTTAGTGACAGTGGCACGTACGCATTGCAACGCAACATGGCATACGTACGTAGGCTGAGTTAAAGCAGGTGGGTTAGGCAAACAGACTAACGTAACTGTAACTTAACTTTAGTGTAACCGTAATGTTGCCGGCATGTGCATTTGGCTACAATAGGCGTGTTTTCGATACACCATACGTGCTTAGTTTGTATGGGGAGCTAAGCACTTTTAAGCATTATTAGTTCCCGATGAAGTTTGGTGCTTGTGTTCCTGTCTTAATCGAGTATGTTCTTGCCAGATTGGGCTTCCAATATTTCCCAGTATGGCATCTTATTTTTGGAGAGATTGTTGTCAATTATTAGGCGTGTTTTCGTTACACCATAAGTGCTTAATTTGTACGGGGAGCTAAGCACTATTAGTTCCCGATGAAGTTTGGTGCTTGTGTTCCTGTCTTAAACGAGTATGATGTTGCCAGATTGGGCACCCTATATTTAGCAATATGGCATCCCATTTTTGGATTTTATCAATTATTGTGAATTAACGGGAAGAAGAGGAACAAAAATGGGAAATTATTTTAATATTTGCAAAAAGAGTGTAAACAATTGAACATAGAATAGTAAATATATGTTTTATAAATACTTTTCACGAATTTTTTGTCTGTTTCGCAATGCTCTTGACACCACTGCTACCAGATAGTGAAAATCCGCCACTTATTGCTTATGTGTCAGTTAGTGGAAGTCAGTTGTTTTCGTTGCAAAGTGGTAAACCAAAATTGCTAGCTTGTAACGAAAACATGCCTATTGTGAATTAACGGGAAGAAGAAAAATGGAAAATTATTTTAATATTTTCAAAAAAGAGTGTAAACAATTGAACATAGAACAGTAAATTTATGTTTTATAAATACATTTCACGAATTTTTTGTCTGCTTCGCACTGTTTCGCAACTCATGACACCATTGCTACCAGATAGAGGAAATCCGCCACTTACTGCTTATGCGCCAGTTAGTGGAAGTCAGTTGTTTTCGTTGCAAAGTGCTAAACTAAAATCGCTAGCTTGTAACGAAAACATGCCTAATGTGCAAGAAGTGCAATATGACCCATGGCAATTTTGTATTAATTTTTTTAACATTTTTAAATTTTGTTTTCCATTGCTTTACAAAGGATTGCATAAATGTCTGCCCTATTATTTCCTTATTGGCTTCATAAGTGATTAAAATAGGTAATCGCCTAAACTGAATTTCTAATGACAGATTGGATCAGCTGTTTCGTTAAGCTATGGCGACACAGCCTTTACCTGTAGGAAAAGGTAGCGTAAATGTGAAGAAATTAAAAACAATCTTCTGGCATTGGAGAAAAAATTATTACGGGAATAAATATTTTTTTCCAAGCAAGTGTCAACGTTTGTTGTAGAGAGGCAGACAGCTCTTTCCGCCTGCCTCTCTCTTCTACAAAATTTGACACTTGCTTGGAAAAAATTGCCACGTGTGGTTCAGGGCTTACATTTATTGGTCTTAGAACTTAGTCCTGAAAGGAGTATTCGCTGAAAAACGTTAGGTTGGACGAAAGCAAACTTTGAACTTTATGAACTTTGAGATTGATCGTACGAAAATGCCAACAGTAGTTGGACGACAGATCGTCCAATCGAGTCCTTTGCCCTTAAGTGTAGCGCAGACGATCAAATTTGCTTGATAAACAACCGGCGTGTTTTCGTTACATCATAGGCAGCGTTACCGGTGGGAAATTTCAAAAAGGGGCTCAAAAAGGGGATTTTTCCGAAAAAAGTCGCAACCGATCATTAAAAAAGGGGGATCAATTTTAAGGTTTTTATTTAAAGAAAACAACAATAAAAAAACAAAGCTTAACATAAAAAATAAGTAGGTAACATTAAAAAATTCATTCATTTACACTAAAACTAAACAAAAAATACAATGTTATACAAAACTTCTTATGATGTATACTAAATATATTTTATCACATACATTTCTTTATTTATTGTTACATTTTTGTAACTTCTTTTTTTATACTTTCTTATTAGATCTGTGCTTGGGACAGATGTGTTTTGTATTGAGTTTTTTTGATCTCACAATAAATCTGTTTAGAAAAAAGCTTATAATATTTATGTACATCAACCTAATGAAAAATAAAAAATAAATTTGATTTTTTTATAAACACATATATTGTTAAATTAAGAAATCACTTAAATTAATTGTATTGTTGCATAGACGCGGAACTATTTGCAGAATTTTCACCAATAAGATGAAACGGTGGAAATAGATTCTCATATGCTTATACATACAAAAGATAAATGTAAATCGTTTTAACATATGCGTATGTCCCATTAAATAAACTAATTCAGAACGTAGCGCGTTTGGCATTTCCGCACGTTAGTACAAAGGTGTTGTCATAAGAGTATAAAAAGCAGATTTTTTTACAAAAGCCAAAAAGTGGCACAAAAAAGCGAAAAGGGGCACATTTAGTATCAAAAAATAAAAGGGGCGCAAAAGTAGCACGGCTGAAAAAAAGGGGCAAATATGCCACTTTAGTCGCACAACGGTAACGCTGACCATAGGTGCTTAATTTGTATGGGGAGCTAAGCACTTTTAAGCATTATTAGTTCCCGATGAACTTTGGTGCTTGTGTTCCTGTCTTAATCGAGTATGTTGTTGCCAGATTGGGCTTGCAATATTTCCCAGTATGGCATCTTATTTTTGGAGAGATTGTTGTCAATTAACGGGAAGAAGAAGAACAAAAATGGAAAATTATTTCAATATTCGCAAAAATAGTGTAAACAATTGAACATAGAGTAGTAAATTTATGTTTTATAAGTACATTTCACGAATTTTTTGTCTGTTTCGCACTATTCTTTCTTCAAACTCTTGACACCATTGCTACCAGATAGTGGAAATCCGCCACTTACTGCTTATGCGCCAGTTAGTGGAAGTCGGTTGTTTTCGTTGCAAAGTGCTAAAATAAAATCGCTAGCTTGTATCGAAAACATGCCTAATGTCAGTGGAAATGTAAGTGAATGTGTCGTAGGTGTGAACACGTGCTCGAGTTGGATGTCAAGAAATGTCATCGTCTGCGGGCCCCATTAAAGCACAAACTCGTATTTAAATGTACTACAGCTGCCCAAATACGTATTTGGGGGGTAGCTGTGACAGGCGTCGGATGCATTCACTGGTATTTAAGAGATACCCTCATTGGGAATTGCAATGTCCTGATTCACACTCGGAAATTTTTTTCAAAGTTTGTTGGAGAGAGAGGCAGGCGGAAAGAGTTCTCTGCCTCTCACTCCTGCAAATCAGGACCAACTTCAAATAAAAATTTAACCTTCGCTCTTTTTAATAATAAATTAATTAAATGAACTTAGTAACGGTATACATCAATTAAATAATTTGTGCTTATTGTGAATGACTATGAACTATGGTGTACAGCGTTGCAATAAAAATGTATATAGGGTTGCAATTGACACCACAAAGGGGAACGTGGAGACATTGCTTCATCAGGATTCCGTTAAACGGTGTGCCACCGTATATTAAGTACAAGTTTGCAACAATCGTATGCGTTTTTTTTATAAATTCTGCGAGAATTCCCCTTCTTTTTTATATACACAAATTTGTCGTTGTCGAATTAACGTAGAATATCGAACAACCTGCCTTACAATGTGAACGGTCCTTATATGCAGAATGAAGCACTAATACCTTTACGATACGTTTGTGCCACTAATCATTGCATAAGTAAAGGCCGGGTTAGGCATACGTAACCGTAATTTATCTTTACCGTTGCCGTAACGTTGCCTTTTTATAACTTAAAACTATTTAAAAAAATTTCAAAATTTATGAAGTCGTCAATCTAAACAGTATCGACTAAGAATCGACGTCGACGACGCCAACTGGAATAAGGGCGAATGACTGGGCGAAAGCCGTATACCACAGGAAAGTGTTTCTTAAAATCATGAACTCAGACGAAGAACAGTTTTTTAAGCACACTAGAATGCCTATGGCTGTTTTTAATGTGTTATTAACATTAATAAAAGATGAGTTAACTAAGCCAAAGCAACGGATTGGACCGGCAGAGAGACTAGCAATCACACTACTGTATGTCCAATATTGCTTTATCCTATGATACCAAGTTCGCAAATATTAACATTCTATTGCTTAAAATTGTAGGTATTTGGGTCACGGTTGTTCCATACAATCGATTGCATGGAGTCACAAGCTGGAGAAAACGACAATTCGAAATATTATTTTAGAATGCAGTGAAGTTTTGTGGCGCTTGCTTTCGCAGATTTATTTAAGTGAACCAACTACACAGCAGTACAGTGACATTGCCAATGATTTTCAACGAATGTGGGATATGCCGAATTGTGTGGGAGCTATTGACGGAAAGCACATAGCTTTAAAGTGCCCTGCAAATTGCGGGTCTGCGTTCCATAACTACAAAAAAAATTTTAGCATTGTACTTATGGGAATTTGCGATGCTAACTATACATTCATATCAGTTAATGTCGGAAGTTATGGCAGCCAACACGATGGGGGTATGTCCATTAAACTTCAATTCATTTATAATCTATTTTAATACAAACAATATCCATTTCTTAATTTTAATTAAATACAGCCATATTCCAGTACTCTCCATTTGGGCAATCAGTTATTTTAGGTACAGTACCTGTACCTCCCAGTAAACCGTTATCGTCAACATCCTCTGAAGCCTTTCCACATTTTTTTATTGGCGATGCGGCGTTTCCCCTGAAGACTAACCTCATGCGTCCTTATTCTGCATCAGGGTTAGATGAAAAAAAAAAGAATTTTCAATTATAGATTGTCCCGTGCTCGCCGAGTAATCGAAAATACTTTTGGTATATTATGTGCACGTTGGCGAATTATGCTCACTACAATTGAAATGGCACCAGAAAATTGTGAAACCATTGTCCTTGCGTGTGTTATCCTACATAATTTTATTATGCTAAATGACCAAAGCCGTTGGTATTGCCCTAATAACTTTGTGGATCGAGAGGGAGAACATGGCATAATCCATGAAGGAGAATGGCAGAATCATATCCGAACAAATCAGCGATTGCGATCTTTTACGACACATTTTCGCAGATCCAGCCAATCAGCCATACGGTTAAGAAATAAATTAGCTGATTATTTTTACGATGAAGGAGCTTTACCGTATCAAAATTACCGGACATAATTTTTATAAAAATACTTTCAATATTTTCAAATAACATGAGACCTAAGTCGTAGGTCGAACTCCATAAAAACCTACATTATGTTGTGACTTTTTAATAACAATTTTAAATAAAAAAGCAAAACTGTGATTATGAGGCACTGTGATTGTGACTTTTTAATACAAATTTTAAATATAAAATCAATATTTTTATGAGGTTTTCCAACAAGAGCTGTTATTTTGAATCACCCGGTATTTAGGTAGCTGTCACTTTTGAAGCTTTTATTCTTTGACATTTGACAAGTAGAAACTACGCCATTACTCAAAATGGAACGATACACGATTCAACAAAGCATTGAAATTATTACCACTACAAAAATGGTAAAAATCTTGCAACCACAAAAATCATCTTGACTGATGAGGACCATTTCCACCTCGGTGGCTACGTCAACAAGCAAAATGTTCGCATCTGGGGCTCGGAAAACCCATGAGTTATTGTTGAGAAGACTCTCCATCCTCAAAGTGTGACTGTTTGGTGCGGTTTATGGTCCGACGGGGTCATTGGACCATACTTTTTCGAAAATGAAGTTGGATCTACAGTTACGGTGAATGGATTGGAGTGGGATGGTATTGATCTGGACAACGTTTACTTTCAACAAGACGGCGCTACATGCCACACAACCAACGAAACCATTGCTCTGTTTCCGGACCGTATTATCTCTCGAAGAGGTGATCACAATTGGCCACCGAAATCTTGTGATTTAACACCTTGCGACTTCTTCCTTTGGGGCCACGTGAAAGATAAGGTCTACGCCAACAGCCCAGCGTCGATTCAAGACCTCAAAGATAGAATTCGTGAGGTTATCGAGGACATAGGGCACCGACTTTGTTATTTTGTTATGGAAAATATCATGAAAAGAATATGGTCCTGTAAGCGTGGTCGTGGTGGCCATTTGGCTGATGTTGTTCTTCATTATTAACGGCATACCTTCTTTATTATGAAATAAACATCCGATCAATTATCTCAAAAAATGGAATTTTTCTTTGAATACCAAAATAACACCATTGCTCAAAGAAAAAACAGCCATTTCGCTGATTTTTCAATGTAAAGTGCCAAAAATTGTGATTTTTTTGAAATGTTTGTATGGGGAACCCTCCAGGTGAGTTCCAGGGGGTGTGCCACTGGCATGGGTGGATCGGCCCTCCAAAGTTAGTGGGGGTCGGTCATACATTTGGACTCGATTGGAGCACGCTAAATGGGTCAAAGTGGGATTTTTTTCCGGGACATCAGAATTCGTTTTAGAGGTATGGTTCCTTCGGCAAAGTTTCTTATTTTGATCCCTAGAATACGTATTTCACTGAGCAATGGGCGACTTTTAAATCGACCCGCCCTAATATATATATATATATATAACAGAGTGTCTGTTTCTGGGTTTGTTTGTACGGCTGGACCGATCTTGAAATTTTCGCATCAAATTATTTGGTCGTACAGGGTGGTTGCAATTGGAAAACGATTATTTTGATAACAAAAATTAAATAATTTGTAAACGTTGTTCTTGCGTATATCTCTCCATGATGAAATTGTAAAGTCTACTGAATACAATGAAAAACAAATGACAGATCATGACATATTACAAATGGCCGAAACTTCACTTCAAAATCATATCATACCTATTGGAAAACCCGTTATTTTGTAAATATCGGAGCACAATATGCACATGTCTGGATGTAAAAAATTTCAAGTATTTTTATGCACTAACTAACTATAAGCTGTAAACTTTTTGTAAAAAATTGTCCCTTTGTGTGGAAGGGACGCCACGTCACCAATTTTTCTCATGTTGATAGCGACAATTGAACTATTACTATGTGCGGAATTACAGAGGATTCGGATACATAGTACAGAAGTTATTAGAGAATCAACATTTCACTAACTTTTAACCCTTTGTGAGGAGGTACTAAAAGTAGTGGACCAATATGGCCCATCTTAACTTAGCCTGAGATAGAAAAAAAAATATTATCTAATGCCAAATTTGAAGTCAATACGTTCGAGAGTTATGGTGCGCTCCAGCCAGTCAGACCGACGGACGGACGGACATTGCTCAAATGACATACATGGGGTCTTAGGTCACTTCTTGTGATGTGTTACACTTTTTGTCCGTAGCTAATGGTATATACCCTCGACACACTAAAGTGAGGGTATAATAAGTCGTATGTAACACATTGATACCCAATCGGAAGAAACATGTATGTATATGGGGACTATATATAAATATTAAGAGATTTTCTTAAAATTTTGTATTGTCTATTTGTACATTAAGAAACTTCATTGTCAAATTTTATACAGATCGGTTACAAAATGTAGACTACACGGTGCATTAATGCCAAATCGGAGGAACATATATATGGGAGCTATATTTAAATCTATATGTATATCTAAATTTCAATAGGGATCGTTGTTGGGGTAAAAGAAAGATACGTGCAAAGTTTCGTTGAGATCCGACTGTATATTACCAGCTAGTATTTTTATTTTATAACGATTTCAGATCTTAAAGTATTCTTTTTGTGATGTGTATGCGATTTTAATAGTTACATATGTTAGTAATAGTTACATAGTAACTAAATTAGTTATAGTTACATGTGTTGTGTTTTCAATAAAGTTTAATATAATGAACATTTTATTTAGTAACGAAATTATACTCAATAACTTAGTATTAAATAAAAATTATTTTGAAACAAATAAAAAATATAAACGAACGTTTCAAATTTCAGTTTAAAAAATATATTGGTAATAGAGTAAATAAACGTTTCGAAAACTTTTTTGTAACATACATATATTTTTTTATAAAAAATCGACCTTTTGTTTAAAATATATTTGAAAATGTAAAGTATTGATATAGCATTTTCAGATTAAATGAAACTGTTTTCAAATCAAACGAAACCTTTTTCAAATCAAATGAAACCATTTTCAGTTGATATGTTTGTAATGTTTTCCATTTGATTTGAAAAAGGTTTCTTTTAATTTGAAAATGGTTTCATTTAATCTGAAAATTTATAAAAAAAGAGATCAATGTTTTTGCTTTCTTTTTGTTCAATGTCATTCTACAATATTATAAATAACATTTTCCTCTTCAAGTTTTATTTTCATAAGCATGGAAGTTAAAACTGTAATCGCTTTTACTTGTTTCACCGTACTCATACTTGATATTGTGGCAACAATCATTTTGCCAAAACTGTGCACTGTATCGTTTTCTTCCTTCTTTTCCTTTTCGTTCTGACTCTCGCACATTTTTCGGAAGGAATACACCGCATCAGCGAAAGCAATATCCACATCTTTAACCTCGGCGCTTGTCGCTTCCGCTTTTGACCATATTGTTGAGGAGGTATTTCTACTGAATCATTGTTTGGGCATTGTTCTGCGTTCATCGTGTTTTGCGAAATATCTTCGGATAATTCCCCCTCATCCAAGTCTATCACAGCATCAGGCGTATGTCCCTCCACAATATTGAAAGATGAACGGGTTCTGAAAAAATTAAAACAGTATTGAGTCGACTATATGATACGCTACACCAATTGATATCTACATAACATTGTTTGTTCTCAGATCAAGAAACTCCTCTCTGACAAATTTTCGTAATGACTGGTTGTTAAATAAAGTTTCTATTCTGAAGGAATATTTGAACCAATCAAGTATACTGTTTTCAAAATTAGAGCACAAATTGTTGAAGATATCTCAAATATACAATCTATGAAAACGGGTCTAGGCGTTTAGGCGTCTATACGGAACAAACAAACATACAAATCCACAAACACATATGTATACATTAATTTATATAAAACCAGTAAGGAAAGGCAGAAAGTCGGGCGGGGCCGACTATATAATACCCCACACCTCCCTAACAGTGCGATAAGGGTAGAAACATATTATCTAATTCTGATCGGACATAAAATAACATTTTTACAGCGTTTACATGTCAAATCGGGGATAACGTATATATGGGGGCTATACCTAAATCTTGACTGATTCCTTCCACAATTTAAAAGTGTTAATTCATATAATATTAAACCTCTTTCTGCCGAATTTCATACTGATCGGATAAAAAATACAGTTTTTACTGCGCTTACATGTCAAATCGGGGGTAACCTATATATGGGGGCTATATCGAAATCTGAACCGATTTTCTCCGAATTTGGCAGTATTCCTTCATGTAATAAGAAACCTCTTACTGCCGAATTTCGCATTGATCGGATATAAAATAACATTTTTACAGAGCTTACATGTCAAATCGGGGGTAACGTATATATGGGGGATATATCTAAATCTGAACCGATTTCTTCCAAATTTAAGAGCGTTCATTCATATAATAGGAAACCCCTTTCTGCCGAATTTCATACTGATCGGATATAAAATACAGTTTTACAGCGCTTACATATCAAATCGAGGGTAACATATACGAGGGTATATGGGGGCTATATCGAAATCTGAACCGATTTTCTCCGAATTTGGAAGTATTGCTTCATGTAATAAGAAACCTCTTTTTGCCTAAATTCGCGCTGATCGGATATAAAATACAATTTCTACAGCGTTTACACGTCAAATCGGGGGTAACTTATATATAGGGGCTATATCTAAATCTGAACCGATTTCTTCATATTATAAGAAACCCCTTTCTGCCGAATTTCATACTGATCGGCTATAAAAAAAAGTTTTTACAGCACTTACATGTCAAATAGGGGCTAACATATAAATATATGGGGGCTATATCTAAATCTGAACCGATTCTAACCAAATTCAATAGGGAGCGTCCCTGGGCCAAACAAAAGATATTACACATAAGTTTCGTCGAGAACGGACCATAATTGCGACCTGTACTTTGATTACAAGAATACATGGACAGACAGACAGACGGGCATGGCTAAATCGACTCAAAAATTGATTCTATGACGATCGGTATAATGAACTATGGTTCTATTTCTTCTCTTTTTGGGCGTTACAAACAAATGCACAAAGTCATAATACCCTGTACCACAGTGTGGTGTATGGTATAAATACTAGATGGACACGGTCCACTTTGTTGTCCCAGACTTCAGATTTCCGATTCCGTCCGTTTTTGAACTAATCACGTAGACTGCCACCAAATACATATACACAAAATTACAGCAATCTCTCTAAAAATTTCCTCAAGATTTCAAAACATGGCTCATATGGGCGGAGTCGCTACCATTGGTCCGATCCCTCCAATTTTTTACCAATCACGTAGCCCGCCATCAGATATGAAAAAAATTATAAACTCTTTGAAACTGTTTAGAATTAATTTTTTTATCAGCTTGTACAATAGGCATAAATAATCTTAAGTACATTTTATGGCTCCTAATTAAAATATAAGATAATTGTACGTAGGAGAAATTTCTGTAAACAAAAAAGGGCTAAGTTAGTTGGAAACTCGAATACAATATTATATTTCGATCTTTTGTTTGCGCAATTCGCTAAAAGTGTTTTTAAACAGATTGTAGGTATTATATTTGCAAAATCATTTACGGCCAATTCCACAACTTCCGGTTATGCAACAGTTAGATCTATACTAAAGTTGTAGCTATCAAATTGTATGAAATTTTTATTTTGTAACAGTGAGTTAGTTCTAACCGTATGTTATGAATTTGGGATTTAGTCTATTAACTTTTCGCTCTCCTTTAAGATAGCCGGTTTTGAATGTAAGACTTCATTATTTTATTTAAACTAGCTGACCCCAGCAGACGTTGTACTGCCCCCTGTTTGGGATGTATTGGTTTGTTACAAGGGTTGCTATTTATATTACGGTCCTGGCAATGCTGGTGTTGCCAGATGAAAACTGGAACTTCCATTGGAAAGTATGACATTTTTTAGCATAACTTCACTCAGACCGTTTTGTCATTTGAGGGCGAATTGTTTTGGCTACAGTGAGTTGAAAATTCACCTCCAAAACATGGTTTTTGAACGCTCCAACAGCTGCTTCAGGCCTCGAAAAACGTTGACCAAGCAGGTTTTCTTTATGTGAGTGAATAACAAAAAGTCTTTGGGTGTCAAATCAGGGCTGTACGGCGGATGAACCATCAATTCGACGTTTTGGCCGGTCAAAAAGGCGCTAGTTTGAGTCGATGTGTGAGAGCTCGTATTGTCATGGTGCACAATGATTCGTCTTCTCTTGTTCGTTTTTCGAATTTCTCCGAAGACTTCAGACAAACAAATTGTGGTGTACCACTCAGAATTGACCGTCCTACGTTGCTCAAGCGGAACAGTCGCCACATGACCAGTTTTGCCGAAGAAACGGCGACCACTTGCTTCGAAGTACTTCTTCCACGAACAACTTTCTTTGGATTTTGCTCGTATTCGAAGACCCACACGGGCCATCAATTCGACGTTTTGGCCGGTCAAAAAGGCGCTAGTTTGAGCCGATGTGTGAGAGCTCGTATTGTCATGGTGCACAATGATTCGTCTTCTCTTGTTCGTTTTTCGAATTTCTCCGAAGACTTCAGACAAACAAATTGTGGTGTACCACTCAGAATTGACCGTCCTACGTTGCTCAAGCAGAACAGTCGCCACATGACCAGTTTTGCCGAAGAAACGGCGACCAATTGCTTCGAAGTGCTTCTTCCATGAACAACTCGTTGGATTTGGCTCGTATTCGAAGACCCACACGGTCGATTGCTGTTTTGTTTCGGGCTCATACGCATAGATCCAAGATTCGTCACCTGTGACGATCTTATAAACGTCTTTTGAAGCACCGCGATCGTATTTTTTTTCAAAATTTCTTTGCACCAATCGACACTAGCCTTTTTTGAGCGATTGTCAAATTGTGCGGGATCCAACAAGAACAAACCTTTTTTACGGCCAGGTGTTCATGCAATATCGAATGCATGCTGGTGGAAGAAATGCCCAAGGATGCCTAAAAGTATTCACTAATACATAACTTTCACCGAAGCGCTTCCATAGCCTAAATGGCTCAAAATCGCTATGTAAATAGTAGATTTATGGAATGACGATTTGTTGATGATTTCGAAATGGGATTTTGACGAATTTTGGGTCCCCAATTCGACGATTTTGCGCCACTGTCCACTTGCAAGCTTTGGCTTAGGCAAGAGTCAGTTAGGCAGTCTAATGAAAGTTGGGACAGAAATCGACAACTGTAGGGTAGCTAGACAAATCTGGCCAAAATTGTTCATCGCACTAGAGAGGAAAAGACTGTATACGTTAGTGTCAATTCTCTTTTATATATAGATAGATATATACTTACGGACGTGGAACTACATATGGAGCTAAAAAATTCATTCGTGGCATAAGAGCCCACTGAGGTCTACAATTGGCTCCGCTGCCTGACGGTAAGTTGTCCATCCTTTTTTCTCTGGCATAACGGTCCCGCAGATTTGACCACCTCTTAATACAAATTTCGTCTGTATAAATACAATTAAAATATATATGTAATTATGAGTTGGTGAAAGGCGAATATAGACATATGTACATATAAAAATAATAGCTGTCTTCTTTTCGTCCCGTATATACGTTCTCCCGCAACACTTTTGTAATTGAAATTTTGAAAAAATAAATAAACAAAATTTTAATTCTAATGCTAATTGTTTTCGGTTATTTTTTTGTTTAGAATGGTAAGAAAAAAATATAAAACTATTAGCCCGTGTCGGTCCTTAGTAGTGATTTCGAAACATCAAATTTGCACCCTACTCAAATATGTTACGTCGTTCCAATTCCAACAAATATTAAATACAATTAATTCGCGACAACAGTGTTCGAAATTTGAGTTGCTAAAATTTAAAGAAAATGTGCTATTTATAGGGCTACATTTTATTTTATTGCAAATGTAATGATGAGTTAAATATACCTTCCCTCATAAGGAAGCTTAAAAAAAATAAAATCATTATATACGTCTTCCTTGGAGAATTTGTTCTCTCAAAATAACCACCCACCCTTCTCACCCCCTTACCACTAGAAAATTGCAATCAAATCTTATCATATGTCAAACGTCATTCAAATCGACGAAGTTTATAGTTGGTGCCTTCGAAAAATATATTCCTCGCAAAAAAATACTATGAGTCCCTTTTCAACTTTTTTATGAGAAATTAGCAGATTTCGAGTTATTACATAATTTTGGTATTTTCATAACAAAAAATATTTACTGATGTTAGTTTTTGACTTAAATTTTTGTAAATAGTTTTTTGGTTAGTGTTCATGGAAGTTACAAAGCTATCTAACTAAGCTTGCTAAATTATGAAACCTGTTGATTGTTCATAAATATATTCAAAGGAGACCTATAGTATTTTGTCGCGAGGAATATTGTTTTCAAAGACACCGACTAAAAATGTCGACGATATGATAAGATTTGATTGCAATTTTTTAGTGGTAAGGGGGTGAGAAGGGTGGGTGGTTATTTTGAGAGAACAAATTCTCCAAGGGTTCCCTTTAATCCGTTCTTTGGACTGAAGCGTGTACTCCGAAGTCTTCCACTTCAAAATCACTTCCGATGTAACTAATCTCTCTGATTTACTTGCAAACTTTCCGGTCGAATATCGCGAAAACAAGAGCTAACCTACAAAAACGTCTAGCACCACCGGATTCAGCAAGGTCGAAATAGGTATAAATAGTGTCTCCCTTCTGTTACTTTTTCAAAGTGTCCATTTCGAGCAAAGTGTAATGTATGTACAGGGTGGAGCGCGGGAATTTGCGTGTTTTGCACTGCAGGCGGCACTGTGGCGGCACTGTAGGTCGAAGAGAGTGGAGAGTGTGCGTGGCTTATGGTGGTTGACGGGAGATAAAAATGTGCGTGGTCCAACAATTGTCAGCACAGGACTATTTGACACGGCGGACCTCTTGTGAGGACATTTCTTGCAACTATACGCCGTGACGCAATTGTGTTATTTTCTGATGAGGCACATTTTCACCTCAGTGGGTGTTTAAACAAACAATATATGCGGTACTGGAGTGAAACAAACCCAGAGAACTTCTTATTTTATTTATTTTAGCTGAACACACTTGGGCTGTGAGGTCACCCATTCGTTGTATTACACTTTTGTCCGTACCAAATCATTTATAACATCCTTCACTAATGGCAGGACATACATCCATACTTTCCGTGTTGTTGTTGCAGCTTGGAGACGCTTAAAACTCACCTGTAACGCCCAGCTCCTTGCCAATTTGTTTCCAAGCTTCTCGCTTTTTTTTGGGTATCCTATACCCTGCATTGTACTTATTGTACAAGTATTCGTGCGACTGCACCAACGAAATTAAATATTCATTGTTCTTTTCCACTTTTAAACAACACTTTCCACTTTTGAACAACAAATAATTATTCTGGTGCACATAAAATTTATTGTAAACAACAATCAGCTGTTGTCAATTTGTACGTAAACGGAACGTCCAATTCTGATTTCAACAGATTCAGCCGTCCGTTTACGTTTCGTTTCCGTTGGCTAATCGTTTACACTGATTTCCATATGACAGATCGAATCAGCTGATTCGTTACGCTACGGGGGCGTTACGGTTAAGTTTGCCTAACTAGGCCTTAAAATTGGCGGCAATAGGAAAAAATATTTAGCAAAATGACGACACAGGCACGAATAATTAATTATTATTATTTAATCAGCAAATAAGTGAAAGCATTAAAAACTACCGAATTCCATTAAAACCGAATTGGAGCAAATTAAAAGGTACGTAAAATGTAGCATTATAATTATAACAACTTCCACAGGTGGAGCGCCGGCATTGTTATTAGGATGCGTCGAGACTGTGGGCGTTGAGGGGGCTGACGAAGACGAGGGCATTACATTGGAAGGTATTGACGAAGGTCTGGTATTGCGTAAATCCAAAACATCTTCGGTTTCTCGAATGTTTGTGGTATAGTCGACACTATAGGGACTGGGAGGACAGTGTTGCGGAGTGTTTGATCGTTGTAAACCTGGATCTGTGGGAGACATGGCCGATGGGGGAGGTGGTTTGTTAGTCGTTGTCTGATAGTTGTGCGGCGATGCGTCAAGTGCTAAATGTGGAGCACTTTGGTAGTGTGAGGGTGTTGAATGCGGATACATTTGTTGGCCTCCTCCAGCACCGTATGTGTTGTGTAATACAGAATTCGAGTATGAGAGTTGTCCCAGTTTCAGTTTATGATGAGCATATGATGATGGTTTGATATTTAGCGATTCATAGGCATTGCCTTGAACACTTGAAGGTCTTGATGAGGGTGAGGTCAAAGGCAAAACACCAATTCCTCCGCCTTCCCGTGACTGTGGTCTACTCAGTGATTGTGAACGTTCATTGGGATTACGAGAGAGTGGCAAAGGTGAATTTCTGGTATAATAATCTTGCGCTGAGTTCGGTACGGGTGAGGGAGAAGAATTTCTTGTAATAGATCCTCCTCCTCCAGCCTGAGGTAACACCTGTTGCTGATGGGCTGTTGATGGAGGATTTGAAGCGTACATTGAGGGATCGTTGCGATAATGTGAGGTCGTCCTGAGATAGCCATAAGGCATTTGTGGCTGTTGCGCCTGATGTTGTTGAATGGCGTCGTTAGCTAAGCTGGACTGGGCTAAATGCTCGGCACTTAGACCCAACATCTGGGCGGCATATTCCCCCTGAGTGGCAATATCGGCCCCTATATATGGCTTATTATCCACCCGTTTCATGTGGTAGATACGCTGATTGTGTGTCTTCTTTTCCCTTTCGTAGGCATCCCATTGTTAGTTGAGCGATCGGTAACACAGGTGACAGGCCATAACATACATTTGCTGAGGCGTAACCTGAGGTATTCCGGTAGGCGGTTCATGACGCTCCAAGAAGGGAAAATATGAATCTTGTGGTCTCTCATAGTTGGGCTTTACACGAAGTGGTTCGTATCCTCCCTGACCGCCACAGACATAACAATAGGGCATGATTTCATGGGGTCGATAGAGTTGCTGCTGCTGATGTTGTTGATGCATCTGATGGTGAGGCAGCTGGTGAGCAGCGACATAATATTGCTGCGATAGTTGTTGCTGAGAAGACGAAGAAGTCGATGAAGGTCTAGGATGCTCTGACTGTTGGCTACTTTTCAGCTCATTTTTAATATAAGCTTTGGCTTTTCCATCGTAAATTTTCAGAGAGACTACTGAGCAGAACTGATACCACTCGTTGTGTTGTCCCGGTAGTTGGAAGAGGAGCAAACGCTGGGCAGCAGAGTTCTAATTCTGCTGAAACAAGAGGAAACAACAAACCATTGAAAATATGGGCATTTTCATCGGAATTCTTGTCTTGTGTATGACCACAACAATGTTGTCGTTTTGGGTAGGCAAAGCATTTTTTTCTTATTTATTTTTGCTTCATAATCAAACAAGCGCATGAATGAATGAAGCCTCAACTTCTTTTTTCCATGGCTTGGATGTTTACCTGACTCGTGCTATTCCTAATTCCTATTCGTGGTCAGAAGACTGACTTGATCTGTTAGACTTGTCCATTAATTTTATTTTTGTTTACATCCGTAATAACAGCCAGCTATTATATAACATAATACCACCACACCACCCATACCATACCCTGTATTTTCCCGAAAAGCGAAAGGGGCTGCCAGGCAGGACACAACAGTCCAACGCACGGCAGTTTTCAGTTTTTAAAAGAAACACCAAACTGCTCATAAATGGGTCAGGGCATGAATAAAATAAGGCTCTCCTATAAAGTCATGTCATGTTTATGTTTACTTCTTTGTTATTCCCTGGTAGATATATTCCTCCTCCCCTTCAGCTCTCTGATGCTAATGCTAGCTGCTTCGTCGTTTTTCTTCGCACACACACACACTTGGCACACAAAGTTTTGGAGAGGTAAAGATCAAAACACACACACAATTTTTAAATACTCATCCCCATCCGTACCTTTGGATCGGGGATGTGATGTTGATGTCCCTCCCGGGACCAGCCAGCAAATATTGGTTGGGTTTAGCAAAAATGACGCGTCCAAACAGCCCTGATTAGTAACCAAAATTACGCTACTCGCTGAATTTCCAACCAAAAATCCGCTCGTGTGTTTTCGTTTCAGGAGCGGACACGAACTTGTATTTTGCTCTCGTTGTTTCTCTACCCACACACACACGCCCACCAAAAAAGGGGGGCCGTTATTAGTTTGCTCATAAATAACTGATTATATATAACTTAATTATATATATTGAGAATTTTGTAACACGGTTTGACTGTTGTTGTGACTGCCATTTTCAATTACTTGTGTCAACAGCTGGCGCAATACGTGTTGCCAGCCTGGAGGAAATGCAACTCGTTAAACTCACTAGCTGATTTGTGCTGTTCATTCACAATTGTAGGCAAGATTTGTGGCACAATTTGAGTGTTCATTCAAAATATGTATATTAATAAGTCCTAGACTAGTTATAACAATCCTCCTCTTCTTATTCGAAAGCACAGTAGCAAATTGACATACCGCTCACAAAATTCAATTTAATTCTTAACTCTTTTTTATTAAAAAATTATTAAAAATTAACATAATTGTTATTGATTTTTTATTTTTTTTTGTGGAAATTTTGTGCACATTTTTGTATAAAAATTGTAAGTATATTTGTGGTAACAATTGAATTGTGCTGTGTTGTATTTGTATTGTCCATTTTGCTGTTTATTTTTTGTGCATTTATATGTGATGTTTGTGTCTGATTCACACTCCGCAATTTTTTCCAAGCAGTGTGAATCAGGACTTATTGTTACACTGATCGCGGGCGATAGATGGCATGAGCATAATGCGAGCTGTCGTCCAACTTGTCGCTATGTCACTTTCAGTACAAATTCCGTTTTTTCAGAATTACTCATCATTCCAATTAAAAAATCGCGACGATTTCGACATCAAGCATTTAAAAGCTTTTTTCAATGAGAAGCCCGAAAAGGAGAGAGTTGTGGCAATGTCCTGGGACAACATGAATGTCAATCCAGTGGGTACTCGCATATGCGTGTACTCATTGGTTGGCATAATTTCTGGTTGGAAGCTTTTCCTTGGTTGCTTCACAGCTAATAATTATCATACAATAAAAAGCAATTTCGTTACATTGATGGTAAACTTGCACAATATAGGTGCTATTGTAAAATGCATTTCATTTGATGCTGATACAAATAACATGAAATTTTTTAATAAGGAAACTGTTGCAATGGGCGACATGCGGATACTGCCGATGGCCGCATATGGCAGAGACATAATTTGTCTTATCGATACCACACATTTGGTACACACCATAAAACAGCATATGCTGGATCGTACGTGGGACCACAGCATCAGCAGCGATTTGGTGTTTAAATCGTTTTTCGCCACAAAAAATGTAATGTGGCATATGAACACGGAGCAATATTTTTGCGACAGTGGTATCGGCTCCTATGCTATGCCAGCTGGATTCTTTTGCGATAAACTTTTAACGGAGGCTAGAAGGATTCAGGGTGGTGACCCAGGTCTCAATGCAACAGTTGAGTTCTTGCACACTATGCAACAATTGCATCACGACAGCAATTGCTTGTCAAACGACGCAAAACTTACCATAAATGCAACAACAACTATCAACAACCACATTGATGTCCTAAAAAAAATCCCGGAATGTCCGGCAGCAATGTGTTTGGCTGCGACATTAGCTGGTATGGTGGCAATCGTAAAGATTGCTAACGACAATTGGTGGGAGGAAGAAATACCAATAGGGATGTTGGGGACGAACCTATTGGAGGAGGGGTTTGCCACTCTAAGGGTTCTCTCCCCCATGTCGCCTCCAACAGACGATGTTGTAAATTTTTTTATATATAGATTCCGTTCTATGAATTTCAGTAATATAATAACACCTTCTGAATTCGAAACGGAATTCAATGAATTTTTTCATTATTAAAACTTAACAAATTTTTAAACAAAACATATATTATTTTTTATTTGGGTGATGGTGGCTGGGGGTTACTCTTCATTAGGATCCATCCCAACGTGCAGACGCAATGACGAAATCACGTCATTGTGAATGCATCACAAAATCCGTTGTGCTTGTCCGGCTCTACATGACCTGGCAACCCTACAATAATTGATTGGCGTCACAAAAATGTCGAATTTCATGACAATTTTTTATTCTGGGAAACATTTAAAGGTTCCTCATGTCGCCATCCACCAAATGTTGGCGGCAATTGAGGACGAAAAATGCCTCTATTGGGTTGGAGTTGGCAACCGTAGGGAGGCGTGGGAGAGAGTTGCTACGGTTATCAACTCCAACCAAATAAGCGATTTTGTGTGGGAAATCCCCATAATGAGGAAATGCTTTTGCAGGTAAGTAGTTGTTATTTTTTTTTAATTTTCAGAATAATTGACGTCTGGAAGCGGAAAAAGGTACGCACCTGGCCGTCGTTCATGTTGGCTGCCAAATTCTTGGAACGTATGTATACCATATTCCCTATCACCTTAACTTTTCAATTTTATATACTTTTTTTCAGAATCACCACGACTGTCGCCACAGGTGCCAGAGGCAGAAGCGCCAAAAACTGATCCACAATCGCAACAGCTGGAGGAATTATTGTGCGAAGTATTGGAAGAAGGTAAGGTTATCTACATATGTATATTAATAATAATTAATTTTATACTATACTTTTTCAGAATATATCCCACCACCAAGCCCTACCCCTCCACCCTTACTTCCCCTCCGAAGTCCCTTAAGGGAAATAAACCTTAATCCCCCACCCCTATCCCCTTTCAAAAGACCCGCTCCAAAAAGGCTAAAGAGCGGCTCTTTTGAAAGACAACCACCAGCGTTGGTACCAATTGGGTCACCAATTGTGACGCCATCGCCTAGCCCGCCACACCCAGCGCCTAGACCGCCACCCCCAGCGCCTAGCCCGCCACCGCCGGCAACAGCAACAACAGCGGCACCAGCAACAACCGCCCCAAGCAACGAGCAATTGTTTGCTCTAATAAGAGAATTGCAAAGCAATATTGCACAGTTGACGGAAAATGCTAAACAAATTAGCTATACATTTAATTTCAATAATTAATTTTAGTGAAATTATATATTATATATTATTTATTATTTTTATTATTATTTCTATTATTATTATTATTACTATTTTTATTATTATTACTATTTTTATTTTTATTATTATTACTATTTGTATTATTTATTATTATTTTTATTATTACTATTTTTTATTATTATAAATATTTTTATTATACTATTTGTATTAATTATTATTATTTTTATTATTACTATTTTTATTATTATTACTATTTTTATTATTATTACTATTTTTATTATTATTAGTATTTTTATGTATTATTAATTATTATTATTATTCTATAAATTTTGTAAATATTTTGTATACACCTAGCATAAATAAAACAATGAATTATTGTTATTAATTTTTATTATTATTTTGTTAATAAAAAATGTTATGATATTTTGAGATATTAAATTTGTGTATGATTTGGTCATTTTGAGTGGGAGGTACAAAAAGGTGCGTGGCAATAATGCTTACTTTTCTCTAGATTGTGATCTCGAGGTGATTGCTACTAATAAACTAATACTATGTGTGGAATTTCAAAAGATAGTTGACAATTGGTTACTTATTTCGAGAGTTATCGGTGTGTCCAGCCAGCAGACAGAGGGACGGACATGCTCATTCGATTTTAAATGACCCTCCACCGAACATACATAGGGTCTTAGGTCACTCCTTCAATGTGTTACACTTTGGTCCGTAGCAAATGATATATATACCCGCATATCACTAAAGTGAGGGTATGAACATGCGTCAAATACGCCTCCAAACGCCAAAAAAAATTTTGCGTGGAGCTCCGCGAGGTTGTGGCCTTTTTGTATCATGTGGAGGCCACCAATACCACCATATTTCATTTATATCGTTGGAGACGGGGGCGCACGTTTGTGGAGGGATAAAAACTACTCCCACCCCACGTCTCAAATAGTCCATCGATGGGGGAAGGGTGTATGTTTGTGGAGGGATAAAAACTACTCCCACCCGAAGCCCCTCCCACGTTGCGATGCCACGGTATATAGAGGCCAGTGGATCGTTGGCAAAGACCCTTTGATTTGGTCTTGGTTCCTCCCGGTTATTGTTGCATTTGGCTGTGCAAACAAATGACGCGTCCAAACAGCTGTGAGCTTGTAACCAAAATTACACTACTCGCTGAATTTCCAACCAAAAATCCGCTCGTGTGTTTTCGTTTCAGGAGCGGACACGAACTTGTATTTTGCTCTCGTTGTTTCTCTACCCACACACACACGCCCACCAAAAAAGGGGGACCGTTATTAGTTTGCTCATAAATAACTGATTATATATAACTTAATTATATATATTGAGAATTTTGTAACACGGTTTGACTGTTGTTGTGGCTGGTTGTTGTGACTGCCATTTTCAATTACTTGTGTCAACAGCTGGCGCAATACGTGTTGCCAGCCTGGAGGAAATGCAACTCGTTAAACTCACTACCTGATTTGTGCTGTTCATTCACAATTGTAGGCAAGATTTGTGGCACAATTTGAGTGTTCATTCAAAATATGTATATTAATAAGTCCTAGACTAGTTATAACAATCCTCCTCTTCTTATTCGAAAGCACAGTAGCAAATTGACATACCGCTCACAAAATTCAATTTAATTCTTAACTCTTTTTTATTAAAAAATTATTAAAAATTAACATAATTGTTATTGATTTTTTATTTTTTTTTTGTGGAAATTTTGTGCACATTTTTGTATAAAAATTGTAAGTATATTTGTGGTAACTATTGAATTGTGCTGTGTTGTATTTGTATTGTCCATTTTGCTGTTTATTTTTTGTGCATTTATATGTGATGTTTGTGTCTGATTCACACTCCGCAATTTTTTCCAAGCAGTGTGAATCAGGACTTATTGTTACACTGATCGCGGGCGATAGATGGCATGAGCGTAATGCGAGCTGTCGTCCAACTTGTCGCTATGTCACTTTCAGTACAAATTCCGTTTTTTCAGAATTACTCATCATTCCAATTAAAAAATCGCGACGATTTCGACATCAAACATTTAAAAGCTTTTTTCGATGAGAAGCCCGAAAAGGAGAGAGTTGTGGCAATGTCCTGAGACAATATGAATGTCAATCCAGTGGGTACTCGCATATGCGTGTACTCATTGGTTGGCATAATTTCTGGTTGGAAGCTTTTCCTTGGTTGCTTCACAGCTAATAATTATCATACGATAAAAAGCAATTTCGTTACATTGATGGTAAACTTGCACAATATAGGTGCTACTGTAAAACGCATTTCATTTGATGCTGATGCAAATAACATGAAATTTTATAATAAGGAAACTGTTGCAATGGGCGACATGCGGATACTGCCGATGGGCGCATATGGCAGAGACATAATTTGTCTTGTCGATACCACACATTTGGTACACACAATAAAACAGCATATGCTGGATCGTACGTGGGACCACAGCATCAGCAGCGATTTGGTGTTTAAATCGTTTTTCGCCACAAAACATGTAATGTGGCATATGAACACGGAGCAGTATTTTTGCGACAGTGGTATCGGCTCCTATGCTATGTCAGCTGGGTTCTTTTGCGATAAACTTTTAACGGAGGCTAGAAGGATTCAGGGTGGTGACCCAGGTCTCAATGCAACAGTTGAGTTATTGCACACTATGCAACAATTGCATCACGACAGCAATTGCTTGTCAAACGACGCAAGACTTAGCATAAATGCAACAACAACTATCAACAACCGCATTGATGTTCTAAAAAAAATCCCGGAATGTCCGGCAGCAATGTGTTTGGCTGCGACATTAGCAGGTATGGTGGCAATCGTAAAGATTGCTAACGACAATTGGTGGGAGGAAGAAATACCAATAGGGATGTTGGGGACGAACCTATTGGAGGAGGGGTTTGCCACTCTAAGGGTTCTCTCCCCAATGTCGCCTCCAACAGACGATGTTGTAAATTTTTTTATATATAGATTCCGTTCTATGAATTGCAATAATATAATAACACCTTCAGAATTCGAAACGGAATTCAATGAGTTTTTTCATTATTAAAACTTAACAAATTTTTAAACAAAACATATATTATTTTTTATTTGGGTGATGGTGGTTGGGGGTTACTCTTCATTAGGATCCATCCCAACGTGCAGACGCAATGACGAAATCACGTCATTGTGAATGCATCACAAAATCCGTTGTGCTTGTCCGGTTCTACATGACATGGCAACCCTACAATAATTGATTGGCGTCAGAAAAAATATAAAATGTCAAATTTCATGACAATTTTATATTCTGGGAAGCATGTAAAGATTCCCCATGTCGCCATCCACCAAATGTTGGCGGCAATTGAGGAAGAGAAATGCCTCTATTGGGTTGGAGTTGGTAACCGTAGGGAGGCCTGGGAGAGGGTTGCTACGGCTATCAACTCCAACCCAATTAGCGATTTTATATGGGAAATCCCCTTAATGAGAAAGTGCTTATGCAGGTAAGTTGTTGTTGTTGTTGCGTTCGTTATTGGGTAGTTATTGTTATTTTTTTTTTAATTTTCAGAATAATTGACGTCTGTAAGCGGAAAAAGGTACGCACCTGGCCGTCATTCATGTTGGCTGCCAAATTCTTAGAACGTATGTATACCATATTCCCTATCACCTTAACTTTTCAATTTTATATACTTTTTTTCAGAATCACCACGACTGTCGCCACAGCTGCCAGAGGCAGAAGCGCCAAAACCTGATGCACAATCGCAACAGCTTGAGGAATTATTGTGCGAAATATTGGAAGAAGGTAAGGTTATCTACATATGTATGTATATTAATAATAATTAATTTTATACTATACTTTTTCAGAATATATCCCACAAACACCACCAAGCCCTACCCCTCCACCCTTACTTCCCCCCCGAAGTCCCTTAAGGGAAATAAACCATAATCCCCCACCCCTATCCCCATTCAAAAGACCCGCTGCAAAAAGGCTAAAGAGCGGCTCTTTTGAAAGACATCCACCAGCGTTGGTACCAATTGGGTCACCAATTGTGACGCCACAGCCTAGTCCGCCACCACCACCCCCAGCGCCTAGCCCGCCACAGCCTAGTCCGCCAACGCCTAGCCCGCCACCGCCTAGTCCGCCACCGCCTTGCCGCCAACGCCTAGCACGCCAGCGCCTAGCCCGCCAGCGCCACCACAGCATCAGCAGCGATTTGGTGTTTAAATCGTTTTTCGCCACAAAACATGTAATGTGGCATATGAACACAGAGCAGTATTTTTGCGACAGTGGTATCGGCTCCTATGATATGTCAGCTGGGTTCTTTTGCGAGAAAATGTTAACGGAAGCAAGAAGGATTCAGGGTGGTGACCCAGGTCTCAACGCAACAGTTGATTTATTGCACACTATGCAACAATTGTATTATGGGGAATCTTTTCATGACATGGGGAATCTTTTCATGACATGGGGAATCTTTACATGCTTCCCAGAATATAAAATTGTCATGAAATTTGACATTTTATATTTTTTCTGACGCCAATCAATTATTGTAGGGTTGGCATGTAAAGATTCCCCATGTCGCCATCCACCAAATGTTGGCGGCAATTGAGGAAGAGAAATGCCTCTATTGGGTTGGAGTTGGTAACCGTAGGGAGGCCTGGGAGAGGGTTGCTACGGCTATCAACTCCAACCCAATTAGCGATTTTATATGGGAAATCCCCTTAATGAGAAAGTGCTTATGCAGGTAAGTTGTTGTTGTTGTTGCGTTCGTTATTGGGTAGTTATTGTTATTTTTTTTTAATTTTCAGAATAATTGACGTCTGTAAGCGGAAAAAGGTACACACCTGGCCGTCATTCATGTTGGCTGCCAAATTCTTAGAACGTATGTATACCATATTCCCTATCACCTTAACTTTTCAATTTTATATACTTTTTTTTCAGAATCACCACGACTGTCGCCACAGGTGCCAGAGGCAGAAGCGCCAAAACCTGATGCACAATCGCAACAGCTTGAGGAATTATTGTGCGAAATATTGGAAGAAGGTAAGGTTATCTACATATGTATATTAATAATAATTAATTTTATACTATACTTTTTCAGAATATATCCCACAAACACCACCAAGCCCTACCCCTCCACCCTTACTTCCCCCCCGAAGTCCCTTAAGGGAAATAAACCATAATCCCCCACCCCTATCCCCATTCAAAAGACCCGCTGCAAAAAGGCTAAAGAGCGGCTCTTTTGAAAGACATCCACCAGCGTTGGTACCAATTGGGTCACCAATTGTGACGCCACCGCCTAGCCCGCCACACCCAGCGCCTAGCCCGCCACCCCCAGCGCCTAGCCCGCCACCGCCTAGTCCGCCACCGCCGGCAACAGCAACAACAGCGGCACCAGCAACAACCGCCCCAAGCAACGAGCAATTGTTTGCCCTTATAAGAGAAGTGCAAAGCAATATTGCACAGTTGCAGAGGACGGAAAATGCTAAACAAATTAGCTACACATTCAATTTCAAAAATTAAATAGTTTTAGTGAAATTATATATTATTTATTATTTTTATTATTTATTATTATTTATTATTATTTCTATTATTATTATTATTACTATTTTTATTATTATTACTATTTTTATTTTTATTATTATTACTATTTGTATTATTTATTATTATTTTTATTATTACTATTTTTTATTATTATACATATTTTTATTATACTATTTGTATTAATTATTATTATTTTTATTATTACTATTTTTATTATTATTACTATTTTTATTATTATTAGTATTTTTATGTATTATTAATTATTATTATTATTATTCTATAAATTTTGTAAATATTTTGTATACACCTAGCATAAAGGTACGCACCTGGCCGTCATTCATGTTTGCTGCCAAATTCTTAGAACGTATGTATACCATATTCCCTATCACCTTAACTTTTCAATTTTATATACTTTTTTTTCAGAATCACCACGACTGTCGCCACAGGTGCCAGAGGCAGAAGCGCCAAAACCTGATGCACAATCGCAACAGCTTGAGGAATTATTGTGCGAAATATTGGAAGAAGGTAAGGTTATCTACATATGTATATTAATAATAATTAATTTTATACTATACTTTTTCAGAATATATCCCACAAACACCACCAAGCCCTACCCCTCCACCCTTACTTCCCCCCCCGAAGTCCCTCAAGGGAAATAAACCATAATCCCCCACCCCTATCCCCATTCAAAAGACCCGCTGCAAAAAGGCTAAAGAGCGGCTCTTTTGAAAGACATCCACCAGCGTTGGTACCAATTGTGACGCCACAGCCTAGCCCGCCACCCCCAGCGCCTAGCCCGCCAACGCCTAGCACGCCACCCCCAGCGCCTAGCCCGCCACCGCCTAGTCCGCCACCGCCTAGCCGCCAACGCCTAGCACGCCAGCGCCTAGCCCGCCAGCGCCACCACAGCATCATCAGCGATTTGGTGTTTAAATCGTTTTTCGCCACAAAACATGTAATGTGGCATATGAACACAGAGCAGTATTTTTGCGACAGTGGTATCGGCTCCTATGATATGTCAGCTGGGTTCTTTTGCGAGAAAATGTTAACGGAAGCAAGAAGGATTCAGGGTGGTGACCCAGGTCTCAACGCAACAGTTGATTTATTGCACACTATACAACAATTGTATCATGACAGCAATTGCTTGTCAAACGACGCACGGCTTAGCATAAATGCAACAACAACATTCAAGAACCACATTGATGTTCTAAAAAAAAATCCCGGAATGTCCGGCAGCAATGTTGTGTTTGGCTGCGACATTAGCAGGTATGGTGGCAATCGTACAGATTGCAAACGAGAATTGGTGGGAGGAAGAAATCCCAATAGGGATGTTGGGGACGAACCTCTTGGAGGAGGGGTTTGCCACTCTAAGGGTTCTGTCACCAATGTCGCCTCCAACAGACGACGTTGTTAATTTTTTCATATATAGATTCCGTTTTATGAATTACACAAATATAACACCTTCAGAATTCGAAACGGAATTCAATGAGTTTTTTCATCATTAAAACTTAACAAATTTTTAAACAAAAAATGTATTATTTTTTATTTGGGTGATGGTGGGTGGGGGTTACTCTTCATTAGGATCCATCCCAACGTGCAGACGCAATGACGAAATCACGTCATTGTGAATGCATCACAAAATCCGTTGTGCTTGTCCGGTTCTACATGGCAACCCTACAATTGACTGGCATCACAAACATATTAAAATGTGCAATAATTTCATGACAATTTTTTATTCGGGTAAGCACATAAAGGTTCCGCATGTCGCCATCCACCAAATGTTGGCGGCAATTGAGGACGAAAAATGCCTCTATTGGGTTGGAGTTGGCAACCGTAGGGAGGCGTGGGAGAGAGTTGCTACGGTTATCAACTCCAACCCAATAAGCGATTTTGTGTGGGAAATCCCCATAATGAGGAAATGCTTTTGCAGGTAAGTAGTTGTTGTAGTTGGGTTATTGGTAGTTATTGTTATTTTTTTTAATTTTCAGAATAATTGACGTCTGGAAGCGGAAAAAGGTACGCACCTGGCCGTCGTACATGTGGCTGCCAAAATCTTGGAACGTATGTATACCATACTTTTTCCCTATCACCTTAACTTTTCAATTTTATATATTTTTTTTCCAGAATCACCGCGACTATCGCCACAGGTGCCAGAGGCAGAAGCGCTACAAATTGCTGCACAACCGCAACCACAGTCCATTGAGGAATTTCTGTGCGAGATATTGGACGAAGGTAAGGTATCTACATATGTATATTAATAATAAAATATTAATAATTAATTTTATACTTTTTCAGGATATATCCCACAAACACCACCAAGCCCTACCCCTCCACCCTTACTTGCCCTCCGAAGTCCCCTAAGGGAAATAAACAATTATCCCCCACCCCTATCCCCATTCAAAAGGTCAAAAGCGCCAACAGGGCCCGCTCCAAAAAGGCTAAAGAGCGCACCCTGTGAAAAACGTCCACCACCGCTAGTACCAATTGGGTCACCAATGTTAATTGTGACGCCAGCGCATAGCCCGCCACCGCCAGCGCCTAGCCCGCCACAGCCGGCAACAACAACAACAGCGGCACCAGCAACAACCGCCCCAACCAATGCGCAATTGTTTGCAAAGAAGTGCAAAACAATATTGCACAGTTGCAGGCGGGTAGGACGGAAAATGCTAAACAAATTAGCTACACTTTTAATTTTAACAATTAAATAGTTTTAGTGGAATTTGTATATATGTATATATTACATATAATTTATTATTTTTATTATTTATTATTATTTCTATTATTAGTATTACTATTTTTATTATTATAACTATTTTTATTTTTATTATTATTACTATTTGTATTATTTATTATTATTTTTATTATTACTATTTTTTATTATTATAAATATTTTTATTATTATTACTATTTGTTTTATTTATTATTATTTTTATTATTACTATTTTTATTATTATTAGTATTTTTATTATTAATTATTATTTATTATTATTCTTTTAGATACATTTTGTAAATATTTTGTATACTACCTACCAGCGTTAAAACAAATAAAAGAATTAATTATTATTATTATTTTGTAAATAAAAAATGTTATGGATATTTTGAGATATTAAATTTTTGTATGATTTGGTCATTTTGAGTGGGAGGTACCAAAGGGGGCGTGTCAATAATGCCCACTTTTCTCTAGATTATAGGTACTTCAAAAACATTACACTGTACAAAATTTCAAGTATTTTTATGAACTGGTATTAATGTTATAATCAGTTATCTTTTGGGGCAAAATAGTCTATTTGTGTGGGAGATACCAGAA
Organism: Eudasyphora cyanicolor; assembly: GCA_963930755.1. NCBI lineage: Eukaryota > Metazoa > Arthropoda > Insecta > Diptera > Muscidae > Eudasyphora > Eudasyphora cyanicolor. The sequence goes on along the minus strand of OZ005738.1, from coordinate 11,019,957 downwards.
GGGGCGTGGTAACTCCGCCCGTTTTTCTCGAGGTGATAGCTACTAATAAACTAATACTATGTGTGGAATTTCAAAAGATTTGAATAAATAGGTACTAGAAGAGTTGACCAATATGGCCCATCTTCGAACTTAGCCGGAGATAGAACAAAATATTACTACATACCAAATTTGAAAGCAATCGGTTACTTCTTTCGAGAGTTATCGGTGTGTCCAGCCAGCAGACAGAGGGATGGACATTGCTCATTCGACTTTAAATGACCCTCCACCGAACATACATAGGGTCTTAGGTCACTCCTTCAATGTGTTACAATTTGGTCCGTAGCAAATGATGTATACCCGCATATCACTAAAGTGAGGTGCTTAATAGGCATGTTTTCGTTACAAGCTAGTAATTTTAGTTTAGCACTTTGCAACGAAAACAACTGACTTCCACTAACTGACACATAAGGAATAAGTGGCGGATTTTCACTATCTGGTAGCAATGGCGTCATGAGTTGCGAAGAAAGAACAGTGCGAATCAGACAAAAAAAATCGTGAAAAGTATTTATAAAACATATATTTACTATTCTATGTTCAATTGTTTACACTCTTTCTGCAAATATTAAAATAATTTCCCATTTTTGTTCTTCTTCTTCCCGTTAATTCACAATAATTGATAAAATCTCTCCAAAAATGGGATGCCATATTGCTAAATATAGGGTGCCCAATCTGGCAACATCATACTCGATTAAGACAGGAACACAAGCACCAAACTTCATCGGGAACTAATAGTGCTTAGCTCCCCATACAAATTAAGCACTTATGGTGTAACGAAAACACGCCTAATTTGTATGGGGAGCTAAGCACTTTTAAGCATTAGTAGTTCCCGATGAAGTTTGGTGCTTGTGTTCCTGTCTTAATCGAGTATGTTGTTGCCAGATTGGGCTTCCAATATTTCCCAGTATCGCATCTTATTTTTGGAGAGATTGTTGTCAATTATTGTGAATTAACGGGAAAAAGAAGAACAAAAATGGAAAATTGTTTCAATATTCGTAAAAATAGTGTAAACAATTGAACATAGAATAGTAAATTTATGTTTTATAAGTACATTTCACGAATTGTTTGTCTGTTTCGCACTATTCTTTCTTCAAACTCATGACACCATTGCTACCAGATAGTGGAAATCCGCCACTTACTGCTTATGCGCCAGTTAGTGGAAGTCGGTTGTTTTCGTCGCAAAGTGCTAAACTAAAATCATAAAACACGTGCTCGAGTTGGATGTCAAGAAATGTCATCGTCTGCGGGCCCCATTAAAGCACAAACTCGTATTTAAATGTACTACAGCTGCCCAAATACGTATTTGGGGGTAGCTGTAGTACATTTAAATACATTGAAATTGAGTTTGACAGGCGTCGGATGCATTCACTGGTATTTAAGAGATACCCTCATGGGGGAATTGCAATGTCCTGATTCACACTCGGAAATTTTTTCCAAGCAAGTGTCAAAGTTTGTTGGAGAGAGAGGCAGGCGGAAAGAGTTCTCTGCCTCTCACTCCTGCAAATCAGGACCAACTTCAAATAAAAATTTAACCTTCGCTCTTTTTAATAATAAATTAATTAAATCAACTTAGTAACGGTATATATATAGCATTATAATTATAACATTGTTGAGTATAACCTACAAACCAAAAATAGTTTATCTATGGTAGCCTTGTAGGATGTCACCGTCACCATAACGTAGGAGTATACTCTTGCAGCACCTGCACAACTGTAGCCACATTGAAAGACTTGAACTCTGCCAGTACAGTCGTCTACAAACGACTCCTATAGTCATCTACAAAAGACTCCTATAGTCGTCTAAAAAAGACAGTCGTTTACAAAAGACTACTCCACAAAAAGTCTCGATTTGTCTCCTAAAACCTACTCCTGTCGTCTTTCTATAAAAATATAGTATAAATACTCCTTCAGTCGCCCATAAAGACTACCTCCAGTAGTCTATAAACCTACCTTCCAGTCGTCTATAAAGACTCCCTCCAGTCGTCTGTAAAGACTCCCTCCAGTCGTCTATAAAGACTCCCTCCTGTCGTCTATACAGACTCCCTTCAGTCGTCTATAAAGAATCTCTTCAGTAGTCTAAAAAGACTCCCTTCAGTCGTCTAAAAAGACTCCCTTCAGTCGTCTAAAAAGACTCCCTTCAGTCGTCTATAAAGACTCCCTTCCGTCGCCTATAAAGACTCCCTTCAGTCGTCTATAAAGACTCCCTTCCGTCGCCTATAAAGACTCCCTTCAGTCGTCTATAAAGACTCCCTTCCGTCGCCTATAAAGACCCCCTTCCGTCGCCTATAAAGACCCCCTTCAGTCGTCTATAAAGACTCTCTTCAGTCGTCTATAAAGACTCCCTTCAGTCGTCTATAAAGACTCCCTTCCGTCGTCTATAAAGACTCCCTTCAGTCGTCTATAAAGAATCTCTTCAGTCGTCTATAAAGACTATCTTCCGTCGTCTATAAAGACTCCCTTCAGTCGTCTATAAAGACTATCTTCAGTCGTCTATAAAGACTATCTTCAGTCGTCTATAAAGACTATCTTCAGTCGTCTATAAAGACTATCTTCAGTCGTCTATAAAGACTATCTTCAGTCGTCTATAAAGACTATCTTCAGTCGTCTATAAAGACTCCCTTCAGTCGTCTATAAAGACTCCCTTCCGTCGTCTATAAAGACTCCCTTCAGTCGTCTATAAAGAATCTCTTCAGTCGTCTTTAAAGACTATCTTCAGTCGTCTATAAAGACTATCTTCAGTCGTCTATAAAGACTCTTCAGTCGTCTATAAAGACTCCCTTCAGTCGTCTATAAAGACGCCCTTCAGTCGTCTATAAAGACTCCCTTCCGTCGTCTATAAAGACTCCCTTCCGTCGTCTATAAAGACTCCCTTCCGTCGTCTATAAAGACTCCCCCAATAGTCTATAAGTCTAATTTCAATATAGAAGATTTAAGAGATTCCTTTGTAATGTGGTAAGAAAAATTATGGTAATTGATATTGAAATTTTGGTGATCGAATGGGTGTCCACTTCTAAATAAGCATGTGGCAGAGTGTAAAATGAAATTTCTCAATAATAGGCGGATTATAAAAAGAGTAGTATGACGATTTATGCATACATTTCGATATGATGACCGATATTATCTCTGAACAGGGTATTGCTAGGTCTCTGAACTCTCGCTGAAAGGCAGGTAAATGCACCATAATGTAAACATTTAATTATGTCTGTATGTTTATAAGAAATTAAACAACGTCATATGGAATTAATTGATATAAACATCTATATAGTATATATTTGCATTGTTTTCTCATTGCGACAGGAATTTAATCATTTTAAAATAAACGTTAAATTTTGCTGATAACAATTTTCTCGTAGGCTTGGGTCATAAAATAAAGTACAGACAATATTTACACACAAAAAATAATAATAATACAAATAAATGTAATAAATAGGTGGTGCTTATAAATTAAGAGAACATTTCTTTACTTAAATGCTAGTTTTGAAGGAATTGAAGGTGGTTACTTGTTTTTTTTAAATATATGTATGTTGTTTGTATGCTTGAGTGCATGTTAAAGTACGAGTAGTAAAGATTAAAATTTGTTAATAACTATTATACTCATATATACTGGTTCGTTAGAGGACTTTCTTGTGAGGGATTTCGTCCTTGCTTTCAGTTAGGATGTATTTACAGCTTGTTGCCTAGGCAACCGTTGTCAGTTTAGGTGTAGCATTGGAATTCGTGGTGTCGTTGCTTTTGTTGGGTGTACTCCTCAATTCGGGTGGCAAATAGATTTTGACAACATTAGTGACCTTCACCCGACAATTGGGACATTTATCACATCTGGCCGCACACTGGTCACAGGCCATGACATGACAGCAGGGATTAAACATGGAGTTGATGGCTTTGTCCATACATATTTTGCAGGTCATGGCCTCTGAGATTCTTGTATCCACACAACGTTCTATGGCTGCTTCTCGTTCCTCCTTTTCACGCAACACCATATCCAATTTACTGGCCATAGACGAGGCACTACAAGTGGCGTTGTTGGCGGAAATATCACCCACCAAACCTTTCATAATAGGCATTAAATGCGCTGCTACATCGTCCGCATCCGCTCCGCTGGTCTCATTGTCGTTTACTGATGTCACAATGCCACGCTTATGCAGTATACGTCTGGCTTCTTCAATTACCTCACGACTTGTTTGGCGTATATCGAATATATATTTCTTGCCCAGTTCGGTATCTTCTTTGAACATTGAAGCTATGGTTCCCTTGAGATCTCTGGTAAATTGATTGGTCACCACACCTCGCACCTTGTCACACACATAGAAGGCATGCCGTTCTGTGATGGATCTATAAAGACCGGCGGCAATGCAGTGTTTGGGTAATTTGATATCCACTTCACGTCGATCATTATTATCATCTACATATTCTAGTTTAAAAGTACGTCTAAACGATTTAGCAGCAGCAATAGCGCTAAACGGAATGCTAAAAGAGAAAATAAAACAAAAAAGGAAAGTTAGTACACTCAGTTGCCGGTTGAAAAGATGAGTAGAAAAACTTACTTCTTTTCATTGTCTCCGGTGGAAACTTTAATACCATGCGCTCCTACTGCTATATCACAACGTTGCGAATTCTCGCTGGTGGTAAAACCACTAAAAACTTCTTCTCCATAGCCGGGCAAGTCTTGAATCTCTTGCAGCAGCCAATATTTGGCCGATTTCGATGACATCTTCAGCATGGCCAATTTGCCATGTTCCACGGCAATTTGTCTCAGAAAGTCCTCGGGCAATTCTGTTGACTGTTGTTCCTCATTTACGGGTCTTATGATATATTCCTGATATATGCGCAAAGGAGAATTTCTAATAGAATTTTCTAAAGTTTCTTCAAGTAGTAGACTATTATCGCAGGCACTTTTCGTTTCATTGCTAGTAGGTACTTTGGTAGAAGTTTCATTTGTACTTGAGGTAAGAGGTTTTTGTGATGCCAACTGTAAATTGGTATTAATTGAACTGCAGGATGATGAGGGTGTGGATACGTTCGAGGCGGTTGGTGGTGTAACTGAGACTGGTGATGTCGGTGCTGACGAATAGGAGGTTGCCGATGTAGAGGCCTGGCAGTGGGGCACATTATCGATATGCTCCACAGATTTTTGCTTCGAGAGGCGGCGTTTTTTAAACGATAACACGTGATCTTTGTCCTTACGCTCTTTGTGGAGCATTTGTTGCTGCTGCTGTTGTTGTTGTTGCACTAAACGTTCATGATCTCGTCGAATTTTCAGGGGACATTCACATTTCAGAGAGGCCTCATTAAAACGTAAACCATCCGCTTGACACAGGAAAGCCGCTAATTTAGCAGCATTTGTCCAATTTCGGGCATTCAAACGACCCTCCAACAAGTCGGCTTTGGCTTGCATATAGAATAGATTGCGGGCACTTTCCTGCAGAATGAAATGCACAGGCACCCAGAATTTTACCCGTAATGCCAACATCAACTGAATGCCGCTACCACTGCCGCCATCGCAAGAAAGACGATTGCGTAAATTGATCCATTGATGGGTACGAGATTCCTTTTGGCTGGGGGTCCAGTGTTCGAGACCGAAATATTCCATTTCACATATAATGCCCAATGCTTTGCAGACCTGGAAATAAAGAAAAAAAATGGAAACTATGAGTTACACGTTTGCGAAAGGGGAGAAGAGAAAATTTTATAAAGTACATAAGTATGTACGGTTGAATTATATACTTTAAGGCCCGTTGGGGATAGTTTCAAGACAGAAACTTATGTTTTTGAATACTATCCTGCAATCCTCAATCTTTTTCTACCTTTAACATTTTTAAAAGTTATGATTGTTGGCGATATGCTTTTGGATTACCTAAAATCTACTTAGACTATATATTGCCCTACATATTTATGTTGTTTAAGATTAAATTTGGGAACATTATGTCATCTTTAATAAAAATATAAATTTTTTTCATTTTTAAAACAGAAATATGCATGCATCGTTTCTAATTTAGAAAACTTAGCAGACAACGAGTGAGTGTAGTACTAGGTCACTGCTGCTTCGTGTGGGGCATTCTTTCTTCTAGCCATATAGCGGGGAGGGACAACATATAAAATGATCTCAAGCTTCATATATGTATGTATATAAAATCAACGCCATTTTTATACGCTTATCAGTTCAATGTTCTTATATGTATGTCCACATACATATTTCTTTTATCTTAAATCCCCCTGACAAGAGTATTTACCGTCACTTAAAACGAGGGCAAAGTATACATGTCAACATTGTTGTCGGGCTCTTTATCTTTGAAAACTTATTAACACTGTTAAGATAAAGACGGAGACTTATTATTAAATTGCCTTTTTAGCATTTCCCTGATAATCAAGCAAATATACACACACAATATTCAATATTCATCGATCAACAAACTTTCTACCGGGAAAGTAATTCGCTTGGGTTTTTTGCTCTCCTTGTTGGTCCGTGATCTCTTTATTGGCGCCTCCCAAAAATATCCCATCACATTTAAGAAACATTTTTAATGTGGAATTAATTTTGTAGGTGGTATATTAAAAAAAGGAAAGAAAAAAATAAGCGTGTATCTGGATGAGTAAATCAACAACAATAATAACAGCAACGCAGTGGACACTTAGCAACTGAAAACAACAAAATAATATATATAGTAAGTATATTGAATAACGCTAATAAAATGTTTAAATATATGACATCGGTCAAGAACCGGTTGTTAGTACCCTATAGCAAGCCCGGTGCATTTGCTTAGTTGCGGTGGAGTGCAACTCTGTGTGAAATTTTGTAGACAGTTGGCAAGGCTTAGCTTACTCTTAGTTACACTTTTTAGCGGTAATTTTTATCAGGTGTTGTTATTGACAGAAAATTGTGAAATAGATAACATTTGATAGCAAAAACTTCGGGGATGTAATGAAAGATAAAGAATTCTGCTTCCCTGTAATGAAGAATTTGAAAGGAATTCTAAATTACACAATTTTTAACAGTAATTCCTTTTTTCTGCTTTTAGTTTGTTGGCAATGCGAATATAACACTTCGCAGCTATAATTTTATCAGCTGTTGGGAGAGTAATAAATTTGTGTACCTTTTTTGGTGATAGGTACACAAATAAACTGTGGATAATAAGGATTTTTTGCATTTCTGATTAAATCGAAGGCGAAAAATGGTTTTTCGAATTCTAAAAGCTATTGTCACAATCCTTAGATATACTACTCAGAAACAATAAAATTATAATCCCGTAGCGAGTTTCAGTGTCGAACGATTTTCAGACTGATTTTCAAGATTTTTTTGCAATTGTCATAATTAAAAAATTAATATGAATCGATAATGCAAAAAAGCAATAAAATTGCTTTTTCGCGGTTGAAAAATCTTTCCTATTTTCAAGATTTTTTTGCAATTGTCATAATTAAAAAATTAATATGAATCGATAATGCAAAAAAGCAATAAAATTGCTTTTTCGCGGTTGAAAAATCTTTCCTATTCGTTCGTAATTGAGAGATTTTGGCATTTCGTCGCTCTGCCCGATCTAGTGAAAATGGGGGTTAGAAATATATATAGATATTTGCATATAAACAAAAGTAACTGACTAGATTTCGTAGTGCTGTATCTCATAGTGGAAACATAGTATTATTAACCCATAAATGTTTGTACTAAACAGCTGTTATGTCAATGATCAGTTGTTACCCGACCGTTAGTGTTATTTTTACATAAAATAAAGTAATATCTGAATTTCATAACTACATATAAAAAAACTAAAATAATGGCCATATGTCAAAGTTGTCTCTGTATCTCTGGTATCATCATCAACTCACAATACCACTTGTTCTCGTATACGGTGCACACAAGGTATAAATATAGTATGCATGAATGTACTCATATACAAAATGAAACTAATGTCAACAAAAAAAATGTGTGTGTTTCTTTTTATGAAAGGTACAAAGTCCAGTCCACACCAAAATATAGAAGTAAATGGAAGAAGTTGTTGTTTTTTCTGCCTTGACTTGAAGGCATAGAAACAAACAGATGTATTTATGTACTATCTCTTTGTGTCGTATATATACGGACTTGTTTAGCAATATTGCACGCATCTACATGTGCTTTTTTGGGGCTGGCTGTGGAGTACAAAAAAACCGACTCTTAGTCTTTTTGAGTTTTTTGCTCTTCGAGTAAGAGTTTGTAGTTTTAGATACAATCTGAAGAGATAATGAGTTTTGGCTAGAGAGCAAGCAAGAGACGAATATTGTGATCATATGGCTGCAGGTGGGGGATACCCGATATAACAGACAATAAAGAGCAACTACTATAGGCTTTATATGTAATGCTGTAGAATCTACAAAAAAAAGAGCTAATCATTCCAAACTCTTAGTTTCCCCATATTACATGTGTTGTGCTGGCTGACTGTGCATGCTGTCTCGTCTCGTCTGTCTCCCACCAAATTGAGATCCCAAATTTTGTGTAGAGTGTAGAAAGAGGTAAAGCTCCACATTTTGTATTTGTTTGGTTGCGTTGCTGCTTATTATTTGTTTTTTTTCTGTATTGTATTGTGAATTGGACTTTGGACTGCGACCCAAACAAAAGTTGGACTTTGAACAGTTCGTTGCTCACGTTTGTTTTCATTGATATGTTTGTGGTGATGGTGATGTTGATGAATGTTGATTGTGCTTTGTGGTGTTAACATCAAACATCCATACATACTAGTACATAGTGGTGTTGCTTATTGGGGGTTATACATGTTGAATGTTTGTGGGGGAGGAGGAGTTTTGAGGGGCCGCCACACTTCAAGCTGAGTAACCGCAACTCTCTCAAAGCCAACCTCACTAACGACTACCGTATGTTTGCACTCTCAGCAGCGCTTTAATTGTTTTTGTTTTGACTTGAAGATCACCTGGGTTTAATTTCCAGGTTTAATGTGAGTGATTCCTGCTTTTTTTTTGCTTTCTTTGTTTTGTTTTTTTTACACATAAAACAAGTGAACTTGTTTTCGGTTATGATCTCGTATAATTTAATAATTATTATTTGTTAAATTATTGTACCAGACTCTCGAGGTAAATTGGCGAGCATGTAGTATCTATATATGTATGTATGTACATACTCGTACTTTTGTGGGCACCTCTCTGTCATCTCATTGCTTTTGTCTTCGACAGACCAGACCAGACACCGTTTTCGAGGGGGGAACGAACATATGCAGCGTATAAAATCAACGTTAAATGTTACATGCCCAGAAGAAGCACGCGTTCACCGAGTGATCGTGATGACGTTTTCTGAGTTTGTTTTTTTCATGTTCTCTTTAGTACGCCACCGTGCCGGCAGAAAGGTGTCGGTGTCTAGTGGAAGACTAATGACTGATGGTTGGTTGTTGTTTGGCTTTTTGCTTGGTCCATTTAGGTTTGGAGATAAACCGAGAAAAAATATGCCTTATTATCGGTCTCTCAGAGCTTGTAGTTAGTTTCCTTCTTTAGTTTGTGTGTTGTTGCTCTCTCTCCATTATTAATATGATGTCGTTGTCGCTGCTGTGGCTATTCTTAGCAGCCACAACAGAAACAATCAATGTATGTACGATGTACGTGACATTTTAAACGTATGGAAAAGTAATTGATAATCATAACTGGGCACCTGGTCATTGTTCTCTTATAAATACATACCATATAAGGTAGTTTAACAACTAAGTTTTTTATTTTTCAAGAGTATGTTGAAGATATCCTTAATTGGCTGGTGTTGCGTCTTTAAAAGGAAATTTAAATTTATGTAACTGTTCTTTTCATTTAAGACGTCAATGATTCTAAAAATATTAAAACATCTTCATGAGAATCTAAAAATATCCTTATTTGGCTTAAGCCCGAACGTAAAAGGAAATTTAACTGTTATTATACCCTCCACCATAGACATATATATTACGATTTAGCTATGTTCGTTTCTCCGTCCGTCTGTTGTAATTGCGCTATAATCTGCAATAATTAAGCTAGCTGTCTGAAATTTGGAACAGATACTTCCCAATATGGGCTTATTTATACCCGGAACCCTATACACGAACAAAGGTGGTCATAGGTCAATTTTTGATATAGTTCCCATACAAAGGACCCTCTCGGCAAAGTTATTTTATTTAATATTTATTTATTTTATTTTATATAAATTTTTTGATACAAAATCAAACATGAAACTTCCTTGATTTTAATACGTCCAATTTCACAACCTCCAGTTAGACCAAACTCCCAGTTTAAAAATAAAAATTTCATACAAATTGACATTTATAATTGTAGGTTAGCTCTAACTGTAGGATAACCGAAGATTGTGGAATTGGCCGTTAATGTTTTTTTTATTTAAAATGGCTGATGATGACATTCTATATTAAATCATCTTATCAAGGTTTATTATTTCAACTAAGGTTTTCATAAGCATCGTCTAAGCAAGGGGTGAGATCTTAAACAGAATTTTAAATAACAGTTGAAGTCAATGCTGAATATCTAAAATAAACCATATTAGCAGGTGTTGTAATTCCAACTAAGCTTTCCATGAGCATCTTCTAAAGATATCACAGGGTGAGCCCAATCTTAAGGAGAAATTTAAATAACAGTTTTTAATTTAACGTAGGATGTCAATGATGGAATTCTATATTAAACCATCTATCTTATCATATGGTTGTGTTCTTACTCTGATCATGTGACTAAGAGGAGGATTAAGTTAATATATATGTATGCCATGTGATGAGATGTTCTAAGAAGCTTTAAATTTATATCTGTATCAAACCGTCTCATCAATTTGATGTTATTCTAAAAAAAGGTCTCTTGATGAGCATCTAAAGATATCCCTGGGTGGGCCCCGTCTTAAATAGCAGTTGTTTGTTAATTTAACTTACAATGACAATAATGAAATTCCATATTAGTTTAAAGTAACTTACAACGGAATGATGAAACTCTATTAAACCATCTCACCAAGGTGTTGTTATTCTAATCATGTGACTAAGAGGAGGATAAAGCTAATATTTTTTTTTCAAGATATATTGTACGTGATGAGATGTTATAAGAAGATTTAAAAGCAAGTCCGGTAAGGTGTGTTAATTTTATAATTTATACGCATATCTATTTTATAACGTTTCATAAATTTTAGCCAAGTCTTCCATGGGCATCTTCTAAAGATATCCTTGGGTGAGAATGATCTTAAACTGAAATTTAATTATAACTCTTTGGATTAACTTCTTATGACAATCCTGAAATTCCAAACATATTTTAAATATCTTATCAGGGTGTGGTGTTCTTACTCTGATCATGTGTCTAAGGAGACAAGTTTAATAATTTTGTTCCAAGTAGTGATTTAAATTAAACTTTAGACCTCTCATGAAGTTGTTATTGGAAAAAAGTATTTTTGTTGAACATCTAAAGATATCCCTGGTTGAGAACGGATCTTATATTGCAGTTGTTAACTTAACTTACAAAGACAATAATGAAATTCCATATTAATTTCATTTATCTTACAAAGGAATGATGAAATTCTATATTAAACCATCTCATCAAAGTGTTGTTGTTCAAGATATCTGTACGTTATGGGATTTTATAAGTAGATGTACAGGTACACAAAAAAAGTCCGGTAAGCTGGGTTTTCACTTTGTAATTTATATCTTAGGCTGGCAACACGTGCACAAGATTTAACAAATTACACTGATCAACAATTTTTTGCGGCATAAGGTTTGGCAGCCGATTTGTGGATATATGAGATAATACAGATCTAAGCCTAAAAGGTAGTTTCTTTGAATTAACTTTTTAATTTATGATTTGATTTATGACCTATATGATAAAAATATAAAAATTTAATAATTAGCATTTTTCGGTGTTTTTATTACGCGTTTATTTTAAAATTATTAAAATCCTGTCAAAAAATTGGCTTGTTTAGCACTATCTTGTAAGATATCGTCGAAACCGCTGAACGGATGAAGTTGAAGGCTACTTAATTTTGGATTCTTGAATGGTGATTTTGATTCTGAAAAAAATGTTGCCCCGTTGACGTGAAATTCTGAAAAATATTTGCACTTTTTATGTGGAACTGATGTAGTCCCTCGAATTAAACTTAGCTTATACTTCAAAATTGGAATTTGAAGTCCAGTTATCGGGAAAAGGGCAACGAAAATGTTGCACTTTTTTGCAGAAAAGAAAAGGCCATAAAACTTTCGTGAACAAAATTCAGATAAATGGTTCTCAAGTTATGCTATAATATGTGTCTCAACCTTTCTAGTTTGCAAATCGCGATTTGTCGCGAGAACTCGAGCTATAGTCCAAATATTAAAATAATTTAAAGGAACTACCTTTTAGGCTTAGACTGTAACTGTATTATCTCATATATCTAAATCGGCTGCGAAACCCAGTGCCGCAGCAAAAAAAGATTTTTTTTGTTGAGCTGTGTTATTGGTACATTCACTTTCGAATAAAATACACGTTAGACATTAATTTAAACGATATTTGCATATTATGAAGGCCTAAGGGGGTTAATGTGCATAAAGGCTTTACTGACAGGGTAGCAATAATTAAAGCCTGTTGTTTGCTAATCGTAATTTGGCTAAAAGAATTACAAAAAAGTTGCTGGTAATACAAAATGTTCATATTACTCAATAGTTAAACAAGAGCTTTTTTATAAAGGAACCTATTTTAGTTGTCAACTGAAGAAAATAATCGATTATATTCCGAAATAGGTTATCTCATAATGGAAACATAGCGAAAACATCTATTGAAGTACTATATTTCGGCCATGAGATAATCTATTTCTAAACCCAGTCGATTATCTCCATCAGTTAGCAACAATAATCCTCCTAAACTCATTGAAATGCCGAACAAGTGTGTCGTTGAAAATAATCGGTTAAATTTCTAATTAGATTATTGCATTGTGGAGACGTAAGTGTTAATTTCATTTAAATATTTTGTGATATAAATTTAAAAAAACTATATATTCATTGTAGCAAACCTCTGTTGTTTTTATTTCCCATCTTCTGTACTCGAAACAAAAATAATATTATGAACACTTGCTGACTCTGACAAAAGACAACCTTGGTTAAAATGTTTTTTTTTTATTAAATTAAGGTATTTTAATTTTTTATTCAAGCTTATTTCTCCCTGAGAAGAAAAGTTTGCATATGTATGTATTTTTCTTTTAATTGATTTTGCTTTTTAATTGTTTTAAAATGCTGCCATAACCATCAATGATGTCAGAAAATTGAATCAAAAGATTGCTATAGAGTAGGCGAATGGGTTGATTTTACAATTTTAGGAAAAATAAATCTTGTAGATATCGTCGAAACCGCAGAACGGATGAAGTTGAAGGCTACTTAATTTTGGATTCATTAAAACTTTCCTGAATGAATTCGGATAAATGGTTCCGAGTTATTCTATAATACATATGTGTTTTAACCTCTCTACGTTTGCAAATCGCTATTTATCGCTAGAACTATAGCAAATTCAAAGAAACTACCTTTTAAGCTAGAAATGTAACAGTATTATCTCATATATCCAAATCGGAAGCGAGACCCTGTGCCGCAGCAAAAATATTTTTTTGTTTGGTTGAGCTGATCATTTAATTAATATTAAGGAAACTGGCCTCCTGTTAGCCTATACACTAAAAATAATGTCCTACTTTTAAAGATTTGTGTCCAAAGACATTCTAATCTTTAAAATAAGGAGATTTAATACATGAAATTAGGGTAATTTATTTAATATTAAGGAAACTGACCTCATTTTATATACAAAGTGTCATTGTTCTAAAGATTAAGACGTCTTTGGGGCCACATTATTAAAATGAGGACACATTTTTTGTCTGTCTACAAGAAGTTAAGCTAATTACCTACAAAATATTTCGATATATTTCTCCAGTCCATAATGAATGTTAACTTAACAATCTAAGCAATTTAAAATACGTTATTAAAGACTAATAGCATTTAAAAGAAAGATAAAAATGCACAAGTCAGCCATATGAAGAAAAACTATTAATCGTTGTTTGTTAAATACTTCCCTCCACACACTTAGACGATTTCCTTGACTCTTTATTCCATATTTTAAACTTGAGCTTTGATCGGGGTAAATTTTAATTCTCTAGCATTCAAACAATTCGTTCCTATCTAATAAAGTGATTTCTTATCTAATATACACCACAATAAAGGCATATTCCAAAGATATCAATCCTCATATTTAAGTTCAATTAAATACATATGTATAGACATCTGTTATAAAACATTAGTAAATGAATAATAAAAAAATATTGAACGTGTTTTATTGGAAAAAACGTGTTAGCATTCAATGTGTATTTTACTACACAGGAAAAAAATTGTCATAGAATTAAATAATGGCGCCAAAGACGTCTTTAGTCGCTAAAATAAGTATTCCATTTCCATAATACAAAGTATTTTTTTTTAATTTTAAGTAAAAATGACTTATTTCAAAAATTAAGGACGTCTTTTGTGTCAATCTTTAATTTTAAGACAAGAGCGCCCCAGTAGTTGAGTTGGTAGCGTGTTCGCCTATGGGTTTGGGGGTCGTGGGTTCGATTCCCACCGGAGGCTCTGGTCTATTGCTACAAAAATATAATAGGCCACTTGGTCTTTGTCACCCGGAATTTCCCTGGGCCGAATATAAAATTACTTTGTATTGTAATTCATATAAATAAATAATTTTAAGACAACATTTTTTTCTGTGTTGTGTCGATTAATTTTGCACTTTACTTTGTCAGACATTTATAGGTTTAGATATGCAATAAATTATTGTTTGGTGATTACCCCATTTCAATAAAATAAAATAGAGAATGATTATTATCTTTAATAAAAATTATAAATTATTGGAAATCAATTGAGAACAAGCCAGCAAACACCCACGACTTTTGTTTGTCGTTGTGGTTGTATTTTTCTGTCATGTGCCACAAATTGAACAAAGCCTTTCATATGGGATTAGCTGTCAAACATGTGGCATCCAAACAAAATGCGGCAAGTGTCGCAAATCTAAAAGAAAATATATGGATTATTTTAAAGTATTTTCACATTTTCTAGCAAATTTGCCAAGAAACTTGCCTTCTTTGTATAATAGAATTATTGGGTTTTGCTTGCGTCACCAAGTGACATACATATGTTAGTCTTCAGACATTGAATAAAAAACGGAGGTTGGAAACACAAAGGTTATAATATGTATTAAGCTATGTATAGACGATTGTCAGATCGGACGACGTCATCAACCATTTTAAGTTGCTGCAAATGTATGGACAATGACAGATTGTTAGGCAAAGGTGAGTTGAGAGTTCAAACGATAGCAAGAAAATCTTACAATTTCATATATTTACAATATATTTTGTAAATATTTATATGCAGGATTGCCAATAAAAATATTTTATAGACAGTGTTGCCAATAAAATGTTTTTCTGACAATGGCGCCATTGTCACATGCAAAAACTTCACACATCTGCAAATTATCTCACAATGACTTCAGCCAATGTTGAAAGACAAAAATTCTATGTTCACACGGTTGGAACTTCATTTACACTTTTTCGCCATTTTTCTGACAATTTTGTCCGATCTGGCAATAGTGTATACATAGTTTTACACTACGTTTTCGCTATGAGATCATCTAATACTAGGTTTCCCCCAGAAGATATTTTACTTCTATGTCTATTCCAGTTTATAAGTATATTCATCTGTTGGCAACGACAATTCTTTTCTATTGAAATGAATTGCCTAACAAGTCTGTCGTTGCCAACTAATAAAAATAATCAACTAGATATCTCATAGTGTAATATAGTATGTATTAAGTTTTTTTTATTCATTCAGCCTGTAATATTAATTTAAAAACTGCCAATGTTTAACTAAGTAATTAACTTGATTTTCTTAATGAAATAAAACAATAAAAAATCAATAATTCTCACTGAGCTGCAATGACGTACTGCGCTGAGGCAATATAAAAAATCCTTCAATATACATATTTACATATAGTTTTCTCAGTGAAAGTAAGTTTTAATGGAAAACGTTAGAATTATAATTACAATCGCGAGAGAAAAAAAACAAAAATATATTAAAATGTAGGCAATAATCAAAACAGCAATATCGTGATCACATGCCAGGATTTGTGCATTTATAATTTAAATATGCAATAAAGAAAGAACCAGTCTTTGTTTTTTTTTTGAATCTAAAATTTGCGGACTGGATTTTATCACAAAGCAAATCTATATATGCTTCTCTATGTATGTGGGTTTTTGTAATAAAAAAGAAACTAGTATTTAATCTAATACAAACAAATAATTTATAAACATATGTGTGTGTGTATATCTTGGCTGGAATCTACAAACAAATTTATTTTCTTAACAAATTTGCACCTCGAATTTTAAATTCCTTTTTTGTTCAGATGAACGATATTTGTTGGTTTTGTTTTCTCGTATACAAATATTGAAATCAAAACAACAGCAATTTTTATATGGAAAAATAAACCAAAATAAATACCAACCACACCTCAACAACCTAAACGTACGTGTGGGGGGATACAATGACCGTGTTTGATTGCAAATTTAGCCACTATCAATATCTGTAGTTAATTGATATTTTAAGTGTAGAGTCCAAAGTACAATTTGAATTTAAAAATTTGTGAATTTTTAAAATTAAGTCAAACAACAAACTATTAGGCTCTGTTTACACTGGAGTATTGTTAGCTGCTAACTTCCGCTCATATGAATAGAGTTAAAAATTCACCGGTCAAGGTCAGCGAAAATGTTTTAAAATGATACCCGTACTATTACTTCCATTTTAAATATTATTGTGATTTATTTAGAATGTAATTAAAAGTAGTTAAACATCATCCGAAAATGGTAAACACATTTTTTACTTAAGATAACTCATAAAGTACAGAACTTCACGTTTCCACTATGAGATAATCCACTTCGAAGTCTGGTTGCTTATTTCCAACAGTTGGCAACCTCTTCGCATTGAAATAAAATACCGTACAAGTCTGACGTTGCCAACTGATTAAAATAAAGGGGAAGAAGTATATTTAAGGGTATATCTTAAGGCTGGGTTAGGCAAACGTAACCGTAACGCCCCCGTAGCATAACGAATCAGCTGATTCAATCTGACAAATGGAAATCAGTGTAAACGATTAGCCAACGGAAACGGACGGCTGAGTCTGCTGAAATTTGATTGGACGGTACGTTTACGTGCATTTGCAAACAAAATTAGTAAAATAATGCAAAAAGAATAAATTTATTTATCAAACTTTTGAAAAGTAATGATAAATAAGTAATAAAATGATAAATTAGTAGCAAAAAAATATATAATAAAATTAATTTGTTGCTATTTTTGTTGTGAATGTCTGAGTGAAACAGCACGTTTTTCAAGTTTTGGGTGATTGCCCAGGCGGGCAACGTTACGGGGGCGCTAAAGTTAAATTACGGTTATGTTTGCCTAACCCGGCCTTTAAATACCAGTGAATGTGACCGGGGTCTGTCAAACTCAAACTTCAAATTGTTTTCTGTAAGTACAACAACACCTTGACAGACGTCGGATTCACTGGAATTACGGGATACCCTGATAGTAGAAACACAGAGTTCGCCCACCCATATCTTTTTATAACCCCTTTTGCTGAACAGCTGATTCCCACAAAATTATTCAAATTGACTGTTGACAGCAAAACCGTGTTGCGCTGTGTGACTGTAGCTTTATATGTATTTTCGTTAGCTATATTTAGCTAAAACCAGTTGTTTAGCTAAAATGCTATTTTCCCCATCAAACCCGACTATTATACGCTTCCAAATTTGAATTTTTTTATTAATGCAGAATATTTTATACCAGAAGTTTGCCACAAAGAATAATAAATAAAATACATACATACAATAAGAGCAAACAGGCACACGAATCGAATATCTTCTGGATACAAGTACAGTAGATACGTATCTATACATAGACATTTGTGTGTTTTTTTTTCTTGTTTATCATTCCGAAAACAAAAGTAGAATATTTTCGGTGTTTTTTGTTTATAAATACTGCTTCTGATAAATTTGAAGCAGCTAGAGCTTTACTATAAATATGTTTGCTTAAAAAAACATGTATATATGCGCAGTTGATATGGGGGTGCAGAGGGCATGGAATATTTGCTGACAGATTTCTAGAGAATTTGTTCCAAGCAGAATTAGAAAATTTAATATAGAAAATTTGGCTTTGTTTAGACAATTTGATCTTTAGAACATTTTATTTGCATATTTTGTTAAAAATGTGTTTTTGTTAATATGGGAATTTCTAGATCCTTGTAGAATTTTAATTTCCCGTCATTTGTAATTTAAGGTGTTGCCAATCAAAATAAAAAAATTGACAGCTGACAGTTTATGATTTGGGAAAAATAAGTTTACCTATATATAATCAACGAAACTACGATAGAAGTCTAGTTAATTATTTGTTTCAGTTGGCAACGAGAGACTTGTTCGGCATTTAATATAAACGGGTACACAGATTGCGTTGTTAACTGTAGTAGATTATTTCATAGTGGAGACTTATCGCCTGACCCACGATGTCGAACGTTAACGTTCGCATGACTTCTAGCGAAGAACAGCAAAAAATCATCAGAACGACAAAGCGAATGAAAACACTGCCCAGGCATCAGGCAAATCAGCTGTTTTTCGCATAGAAGTGATGCCAACATTAACGTTCGACATCGTGGGTCAGTAGGATAGTATTATTTCAATAGCAATTCTGTTTAAACGTGTTGCCAAACAAAATAAACAATTGACAGCTGACAATTTAGGGTTAGTGACAATGAAACGCACACTACGTTACCACTAGGAGATAATCTACTTCGAAGTCTAGTCGATTATTTGTTATCAATTGGTAAACGATGTCGAGGTATCTCTTGAAGGAAATAGATTCAACGTTGCCTCACCTCAAAATCGAATCGAAGATTTATGTGAAACGGTCATCATTTTTTAAAAGAAAAGCTAAGGGGTAATTTGCCTCATGTGTTACTTCATTTCTTAAAACTATGCTACACTTTAAAAAAAATTACTTCATTTTAAAAATTTTGCTCCCAAGACGTCCCAAATTTTATAACAGGGACATATCATAATTAAAATTAAGACAAATTCCTTAATTCTAAGTGACATATTGAGAGCGAAATCATTCAATTTAAGTATTTTTCTTTTTTTAATATAAGCAGTTTATGTTTCGATATAATAACGTAAGAACAGTTTTCTTTTGAATTCGAAACAGCTATGC
This sequence comes from Eudasyphora cyanicolor, assembly GCA_963930755.1. Classification (NCBI taxonomy): domain Eukaryota; kingdom Metazoa; phylum Arthropoda; class Insecta; order Diptera; family Muscidae; genus Eudasyphora; species Eudasyphora cyanicolor. The sequence continues at coordinate 11,000,711 of OZ005738.1, read as the reverse complement.
ATTTTGACACATAATATATGTGCATTTCACCTCGTGGTGAAATTTTTGTCATAATAAACATTCTTTTTTTCATTGTGTTCCACATTTTTAGCTTTAAAAGCATTTTTTAAACAAAATTCTTGCGAAAACAATCATTATGTTAACACAATATCAACCAAACATATGTTTTGTCTGGTTTTCACGTTCATAACTCGAAACCGAAAGCAAATTTGGGGAAAATCACTTTTTCTCGTTTTTAATTGCCTTAATAAATAACAGTATATAAGCAAAGACGTGATTTTTTTCAAAAACAAATTAAATTAGCTTTAAATGTTTATGAGGTTAATTTAGTGTTCATGGGGCAAACAAACAAAGTTTTATGAGTAAAAAACAAAAATTTTTTAGGGGGTGAATTAAATATGTATTCTACTAGAAAACATTTAAATAATATAATACATTTTCGAAATATACACATAGATCGTACACACCGGAGGGGCCAATGAACTGTTATAAGTACAACGAAAACATGTGTTTACTAAAGTAAAAAAATGTCCTTAACACTTCGTTTCAACTATAATATAATCTACTTTGAAATCTAATCGATTATTTGCATATGTTGGCAACGACAGATTTGAGTGGCATTAAGGATCACTCTTAAAAAGCACTGAAAGTGTATAACGTCTGTCAAACTCAAAGCTATGGCAGACGCCAAAGAAAAATCGAGTAGATTTCGAAGTAGATTATTTCTTAGCGGAAACATATAGTAAAACGAAGAAAATTACTATAATTTCGATCTAAAGAAAATAATATTTCAAATTTGCACTTTTCGCTCTTTGAATTTAATTTAATTAGTTTCCTCATTGTAAAGAAATTTCCTTTGGAATAAAAATTAGGCCACCTTGGTTTTTTTTAAATATTTGTCATAAAAATAATCACTAATTGAAAGCGATTTATAAATTAATATGATAATGTAGAGTTTCTGTAGAATAATAACGATATATTTACAAGAGTTTAAATCCTGTCAGAGTGACAGCTGTTATATAATTTCCTCATTTTCCCATGGGAGTTGCCATAAAATAATAACGACATGTTTACACGAGAGAATATAATGCAATTGAATGCTGTCAAATTGACATAATTTCCTCCTTTTCCAATTCTATCACTATAGTATGAATGTCTTTTAGTCTTTGTAATACTGACAAAGCACTATAACTTATTTATGGTACATATTTCTCATTACGATTTTTTACAGCACGGGGAAATATAACACAATGAATAAAGCTTATGTTAATTTTTAATAAGCTAACAACTGTAGTATTATATGAAAATCAGGTTGGCACAAAAAGAAACGAAATTCCACATTAATTCAATGTAATAAAAAATTAATTGATTTTAAAATAGAGGAATATATTCTTTAAACAAATAATGACATGCATATTTACAAAAGATTAATCGCTCAAATTGACAGCTGGTGTACATATAATTTCCTCATATTTCTAATCACTATAGAGCAGAGAAAATAATGCGATTAAATGCTGTCAAATTGACAGCTGCTATTTAATTTGCAATTACTATAGTAGTATGAATGTATGTATTTTATTCTTTGTAATACATTACAAAGCATTATAATTCATTTATACTTAATATGTGATGTTTTACTCAATGAGGAAATATTACAGAATCGGACAGATGCATGACATACTGAAGTATTAAAAAATAAATTATGCGTTTTCTTTGTTATGTTATAATATATAAACAAAATTTCATTAAAATATTCCCAATTTTGTAATTCTTTTTTTTTTCTTTTTTAATAAATTTTAGTTGAAAATTACAATTTTTCGAAATCTGACCTTTGCAAAAATAAGTAGTAACTATACCAAAGTTTGTATTTTATTCAATATTATATTATCTTAAAAATTAAATTTATACTTTCCCCACAAATTTCCAAAATATACTGAAAAAACTTGCCATCAATTCGGTTTCTCAACAATCGGTCTGGTAACTTTTTCGTCGTTATTCTGGTATTTCATAATACAAAGTTTGACATTGATATATCGAATGGGTACAGAATAATTTAAATTACCATTTTTCATAAGACACAACTCAACTAAGTTCGTTCAGACGTAACCAATTTCAAAATGTGTAGGAATATAACAAATAATGGGATGGATGGTGGAGGGCAGGGCATCTACATACATACATATGTATGCATTGTCATTGACACATGCACCAAGAATAAAGACGAAACGAACAAAAAAAAACAATTAAGGAAATCATTGCCCAAGTAAAAGTAGTCGATAATTAAAGTTACCCTACTTTGATGCTATGATAATATTTTTAACCATTAAAATGAAATGGAAGGAGATTTTGATATGATAACCGCATATATCACCCCAAAATACGAAGAAACCAATCAAAACCAATTTGTTCGCGTAGCCAACTTTGAACATTTCGACAACTCAAAAGCTATCGGACATTTTTGCTCGATTTTTTATTTTCGTTTTTTTTAATGAAGTAAACAAATCGAGTTTTTCAATTTTTCATTTTTGATATTTCGATTGTCCTCTTTTTTTCATGTCGTGCTCATTTTACGAAAAATGCAATATCGATAACTAAGCGAGGTATCGATACATACCCCATAATTTTTATTTTTATTTTGAAGAGTTCAATCCAAATATGTGATGGATAGTATACGGACACAGTTTCGGATATCATACCTGCCGTAAAAGTTTGTCGTTGCCAACTGATTTTAAATAATCGACTAGTTTTCGATGTTCGATTATTTCATAGTGGAAATATAGTATCATGCTTTCATTAATTCATTAGTATGCACCTTTATTCCCAAATATGAGTTGCCATATGTTAATTTGTTAAGTAATTTGACAGAAATGCTCTTTATTCCCATATACGATATAAGTTGCCATATGTTAATTTGTTAGGTATTTTGACAGAAATGCTCAAGTTGGCAAAGCGATGTTCTCTTAATAAAAGAAGTTATGATTTTTACTCATTTTAAATAAATAAGGCTTGCTTGAATTACATATTTTAACGAAAATTATCCTATCAATAACTTGTTTTTCTATGATCAATTGTCAAGGAGACAAAACGTTTCTCAGTGCAAATTAATATAAAAGCGCTCCAAGTTACGAATTTTTTTGAAAACATCTTTCTTAGTCTGAGTTTTCAAAGAAAGTTTTGTTGATAATTTGACAGTTCACAGAAAAAACTAAAACCTCTTAGTCACTTAACAACTGATTATGTTCCCATAGTGACAGATGAAATCCTAATCTCATCTTTTTAAATTCCCCTGCAACTGCATTTTTCAGTTAAAAGTTCGATTCCCTAAAAGTCATTTCCTTCTTGTAAGCAATACACGAGCAGAAATTGATTAAACTCGTCTGGTTTCGAACAAAATTGCCTGCAAAGAATTCTGTTCTTTTTCTAGAAGACTGCACATGCATCGGAAAACTGAACTAACAAGCAAAAACCATCATCAAGTCACGCCTCTGAGATGTTAACGACATTTAATTTTCTAAACTTTGTATTTGTATTTGTATTTTTTATTAAATATTGTTATTATTCCACCAAACGGTCATATGGTCTGCCTTATCGCTGCCACCGGCAGGCATCCCATGTAAATGCAATCGCAGCGGTTTTTGTGCACTAAGCTAAATAATGCCGGGTTAGTAACATTATAATCAATTATTAATATTTTCCGATTACATGTCTGTATAGTTAGCTGCTGACTGCTATAATAATCATCATCATCATCGTGGCCAGTTGCATGTTTTGCCTGTCGAAGCAATTACGTATGCAACCTAAACTCGTACGTATGTACATATAAAGAACATTAGCTTTTGAACTATGTATATTAACCTATTCCCCCTCAGGGAATCGATGCTACAATTATGATTAGAGCGCAATGGCATGACAAGAGTTTATTTAAAGGGTTCCATTTAAATCGGAATATTTGTAAACAATGAAAGGGGTTTAGATACAAAAATATGAAAGAAAACAATAATTAACCCATATATGTACGTAGGTACAACTACAATGCAATTTGCTATAGTTCATTTCATTCACGTAGGTACTACAACTATGTAATTTGCTATAGTTAATTTAGCTTAAGTAATTTGAATATATATGTATGTATATAGAAATTTTGATTTGGGTAAGAGTTTGAAAATAATAACACTTTTTGTGGAACACCACTTACTCACCTTTCTTCGTATCTATAGCTAGCAAATGTTTTGTAAACCTAACAACTTTGTTTTTTATTTATTACTAAATCTTTTTGGTTAATTTATTACAGTTCTTAAGCATTCATTTCTATTTAAAGAAAATAACTCCATAAATCATTAATAGATCAAGCGAATTCGACTTTGTACTTGGAACTGAGTAATCAATCAATCAATAGACTTTAAGGCTGTAGTGCATGAGTAGCTTATTAGTTTAGCAAGTGGGTAAGTAAGTGTAACAATGTCAATTAAACAACGAAAGGGGTGTGTATTCAATCATCGATCGAAAAATGTATATTTTCTATTTTCTGCAGAAGTTCGGTTATTTATAACGATAATCGCTGTCCGTCGTTGTTTTTCTAAGTTCTAATTATTTTAAATTCTAGTTATTAGTTAGCTAAATGCGACACTGACAATAAATCCCCCTAAGTTTTATTGTGCATAATATAAATAATATATATAAAAAATGCTATTAAAGTTAAATTGTTATTGCAAGTGAAATTTATATATGTACCTAAAATGAATACGAGTGAATGTCGTCCATAAGATTTTATGGCTCATCGCAATTTTGACCCAATTGTCGCACTGATAATTACCTTTAAATCAGTTCTTGCTGCTCCATATTATTTTGTTGTTGTCGCTTTTATTTTTACTTTTTTTAATTCAGCAAAAATGAATCATTTAAAGATAATACATATGGTGGAAAGTATGTTAATGTGCGCCTTGTGCCAATGGTGGAAGTAATATCAACAGAAAATTAATTAATTCTTATATCTTACAAGACAATGCTTCATAAAGAAAATTATTTCCTGGAAATATGTATTACGACTTTCTACGGTTAGGTATTATCTATTTTTAAATATCCATAAGCAATTGTATGAATTCTTTTCTATTAATAACTTCCTGATCAAATTGAAAATGGTGAGTAATTTTCGCCAAATTTCATTCTTCCTTGGTGACTATTTTCTAATTTGCCATTGATTGTTGTTGGTGTTGTGATCAATTTAGGTATGTATGTTTCTTGTTGTCAGGCTCAAGGACTATTTAATTACTCATTATTGAAGTTTACTCAAAGCGAAAATATAGATTTGTCCTACCTGAAGGACTTTGCGGAAACATTGCCAGACTCGGAAAGGATTGTGGCACTATCGTGGGATGTCGTGAACGTAGCTCCAGTAGGAAACCGTATGACCGTCTTCACGATGGTGGGTGTCGTAAGTTATTGGAAATGTTTCTTAACGTGCTTTAAAGGCGCGATCGATTTCTACGAGTTACGTGACAATTCTGCGTATTTGTGTATACAATTGCACAGTCTTAAATTTAAAGTTGCATCCGTTGCATTCGATTGTGATCCACTCAACTTGTCGTTGTACAACACATATACCAATGCCGCTCCGGACAATGAATTGGACCGGATTTTTGTAACTTATAGTCTAAAATACCACATGCTTGGATATTTTTCTTCGTCCCATATATGCATCAAAGATTTAGCATATAAATCATTTTTAGCTGCAAAGATACCAATGTGGCATTTGTGCAAGTGAGCTTTTACTAACATTAGTTACTTTTTACGTTACTAAATTTGGCAAAAAATGTTGTATGAATATGACCAGCGATACCGGAATTGGGTCATTTGCGATATCCACAGGCTTCCTTAGTCCCAAACTTGTGGCCAAAGCAAGAAGGATTGGAGAGGGAGACTAACTAGTTCAATTAGACATTAATTTCTTGAAGATCATGACCAAATTGCACCACGACACTAATTGCTTGTCCATAGATGCCACAATGAGTACAAACGAAGTGCAAATAATCCAGCAACATATAAATGAGTTGGTGCAATTTTCGAATGACCCCACCCTGCAGCATTTATGTGCCACGTTGGGGATACAAGCCCTGATGGATTCCGCCGGGAATTTCAATAATTTACACAAAATATGCAATAAAAATATTTTAAAATAATTTTTTTGGACCCTCCAAGGGAGAAGCATGACATTAAATGAAAAAATAATTAAGAAATTAAATAAGAACATTACCCAATTTGTGTGGAATTTGGGAACCATTAAAAAATGCTTCTGCCGGTAAGTATTTATATACAGGGTTTTCCAACAAGGGGTGTTATTTTGAATCACCAGGTATTTCGGTAGCTGTCACTTTTGAAGCTTTTATTCTTTGACATTTGACAAGTAGAAACTACACCATTACTAAAAATGGAACGATACACGATTCAACAACGCATTGAAATTATTAAAATTCGAAAATCATCGAAAAATCATCTTGACTGATGAGGCCCATTTCCACCTCGGAGGCTACGTCAACAAGCAAAATTGTCGCATCTCTCCATCCTCAACGTGTGACTGTTTGGTTCGGTTTATGGTCCGGCGAGGTCATTGGACCTTACTTTTTCGAAAATGAGGTTGGATCAACAGTTACGGTGAATGGATTGCGCTATCGAGAGATGATTAATGATTTTTTATGGTCGGAGTTGGATGGTACGGATCTGGACAACGTTTACTTTCAACAAGACGGCGCTACGTGCCACACAAGCAACGAAACCATTGCTCTGTTACGGGAAAAGTTTCAGCATAGGATCACCTCGAAGAGGTGATCACAATTGGCGACCGAGATCTTGTGATTTAACACCTTGCGACTTCTTCCTTTGGGGCCACGTGAAAGATAAGGTCTACGCCAACAGCCCAGCGTCGATTCAAGACCTCAAAGATAGAATTCGTTAGGCTATCGAGGACATAGGGCAGCCACTTTGCGATTTGGTTATGGAAAATTTCATGAAAAGGATATGGTCCTGTAAGCGTGGTCGTGGTGGCCATTTGGCTGATGTTGTTTTTCATTATTAACGGCATACCTTCCTCTTTTTTATGAAATAAACATCCGATCATTTATCTAAAAAAAATGGAAGTTTTCTTTGAATTCCAAAATAACACCTCTTGTTGGAAAACCCTTTACAATATCTTATTTTCCTATATGATTTTCCTTTTGTTTTAAGAAAGCGTATTTAAAACAATGTAAATCTCAAAATTTGGAAAATTATTTAAAAAACATTTCCGTTACTTACATAAAACTACCTATAGGCAAACATCTACACCGCTTGATCGATAAACAGCTACCACATCTGATCTTGTACGATTTTTTTTGTAATTTCCAAATTAAATGTATTTGGAATATTTAATTGTACAATTCTCAAGATAGTACAATAATAAGCAGAGGTAAATATATCATTGTCACATGGTATAGTTGCGTGATAAATTATGCCTTTATTAAAAGTGACGAGTAAAAGACGTATTGAAAAAAAAACTTTAATGGGTCACATTTTTCTGCACGATTTGATTTACATGTATGGTTAAAACTAACCAGATGTTAAACAATTTTAATTCCATACAATCTGACAGTTATTCCTACATAGCGGTAGATTATTAACTCTAATTGTATGATATCCGGATTTGGTGCAAATGACCGTAAGTGTTCTAAATCTAGACGTGATAGGTTTACTCCCGTTTTCACCATGACTGGTTTGAACTAATCGGGCCTTAAACAAATTAAAGTCCGTATGAGATAATCTAGTCGATTATTTTCATTAGTTGGCAACGACAGACTTGTTAAACGGCATTTAATTTTAATGGATAAAAGAGTTGTCATTGCCAACTAATGAAAATAATCGACTAGGTTTTAAAGTAGATTATCTCAGTAGAAACGTTGCCTTACGTTTAGATATACATTTTAACTGACTACACAAATTTTATAAATGGAATCCTGTTTTTCGTTGTCTGTCAGTTTTAATAGGTGAGGTTATACCTAACAAAAAAATGTCTAAAAGTTTCAAAAATCTCTTTAGACATTCTCACATATTATCTCTCAACTCTATTTGCAAATTTAAAAAAAAAAATGCCTTAACAACCTATGCACTATCTAACAACCCAACAACTCGTTCAAAATCACAACGTTACTCGTTTTTGTTAATCAGTCACTTTTTGTTATCACTTAAAGTAGAATGAATGAGTGATATTTATTTGTAGTTTCAAAGGTCCCCTTTTTATTTCTAATATTTGTTATTTCTTTTGTTTGTTATTCAATTAAGACGGTATTAATGATTGACTATGATTACTTTATGTTGCGATATGATAAGATAAGGTGCACGTCTAATTTCGAGGCACCTATATAAATAAAAATACACCGCTATAGTACAATTAAAAGTGTTAGGACAGAGTCGTCGTAGTCGTAGAGTAGAGTAGAGCGCAGAGAGATATGGGCTAAGTGATATTGTTCACAAGGCTATGCTTATCATAATACAACCACCAACACCTACTGGCCCCCTAATAAGTTGTGGTCGGTTTATCGCTTTTTTTATTCATATAAATGGCTTTAAATATATCACCTATATAAAAAATTTATATAATATACATATACTACATTTAATGGCTGAGTTTTAACAAAACAAAACCGTTAATCTATCAAACCCCCACTAATTGCGCGTTTGTAGTAGAGTAATGACCGACCGCCACACTTACGTGCGATCAGTGCTGCATAGACATTGCCCTCTGCAATAAAAAGAGGGGTCAGTGTCGAACTTTTACTTTCTGTTTTGAAATACATATTTAAGTTAACATTACATTACCTAAGAACAATAAAGACACAATAAAATTTATAATCCAGTAAAAAAAATGATGAACTTGACATGAAGATCGCGTGTTACGACTCAACTGCAAATTTGTACGTTTTACAAAGAGCTCTCTCATAGAAAAATATTAACAAATTAAGTGAAAAGCCTACGACATTTTCTTATGCAAATATTTAACAATGAAATATTTAATTTTATATAATATTGGCCTCTTTGGCTAGAGGTCTGGCTTAATTTACATATTTTAATATTGTTTTAATATTTACATATTTATTGTGGAATTTCATTCAAAGTGTTTAGGGATTCCGATTAAGAAATCAAATAGTTAAAATCTACCATTTCTCTGTCAAAATTAGGAATTCAGAAGTAGTTGTTTTAAAGTCTCATATCTTCTGTTGATCTATGGGAATCATTACTTTTCTTGTGACAGCAAAAAACTAACTAACTAAAGTTTTTCGCATTAGAGAGAAAACGACTGTCTACGTTAGTGTCAATTCTGACGGGACGCTGCCTGATCGGCGAACACGTCGACTTCTGCAGAAGTCATGTGCAAAATAAAATATAATAAAAAGTCATTCCGATGGCAGTACAATCATTTAAATTTTTCAAAAATTTTACCAAACATACTAAATTTTTTTTAATAAAATTATTGCAGAATAAAATATAATACTTAATGATGATTTTTGTCTCTATTAATGTTTACAATTTTTCATCAATTAGTATATTTTGTCCATGAATATACGCCGGTCCCCTGTAAAAGCTTTCCGCAAAATTCCAAACTTTTCTTGATTTCCAATAATTCAAATTATAATGAATATTAAATCTGCTATGTACATATGGTAGGTTTTCGCCAACAATATTAATAAAATGATGTAACTCGCATTTTGTCTTTCGAAATGAGCTTTCACATTCACGTGCGTCATTCCACTGTGCTGTCATTTTTGAAGTTCAATACTTTCAACATTTTGCGTTTTTTAAGTTTATTGTGAATACCAAGTTCCGATTCATGCTAATTTTTTAAATGTAACCGAAATTTTGGAGACATTTTTGGTCACCCCTTGTAAATCGTCATATTTTTGACATGTGAATGACGATTAACAAGGAAACTAACGAGGACATCTCGATCTGCTGATGACATATTTGGGTAGAAATTAAGAGAATTTATTTTACGTTTGAATAAAAGTCAGGTAACATTTTTCTATAATTATCGAGTTTCGAAATGTCCTAAGACGCAGGCGAAAGTATGGTGAAGGGCCAATGCACGCGTCATGCGGCGCGGTACGATTTCCGCATTGCCCGTACAAAAAACATGTGGTTGTTTTCAATAAAAGTTGAACAAGAAATTGTGTCAGATTGAGAATAATTTAATCTGGCAATGCCAAATCAGGCGCGGGGCGGAAAAGTTCAACAAATTTCAACTTTTTGACACGCCGCGCCACTTTTCGCCTACATTGGCCCTTCACCAGTATTTCTGCGTAGATTTTCTCCTTTGGGATGTGTCCAACGCGGCTACGCTGACCAAGTCTTAACGTGCAATCGAAATTATTGATTACAACGACAGATATCGAGAACTAAAAAGTTAACGAGATTATTCCCCATTTTTTTCCTTAAAATTATCGATTGGAATGAAAAATGTCGATTTTTTCAAACTTTATCAACCAATAACTTCGATAACCTTAGTTATCGAGATTGAAAAAAATACTTGTATTACTTTTTATTATTTTCAACTCATGTGAATGAAAATAGCCAAAAAGCCGCGTAACATTTTTCGATAATTATCGAAATGTCCCAAGCCGGCTACGCGGGCGAAAGTATTTCTGCGTAGATTTTCTCTGAGATGTGTCCAGAGACGACTACGCGGGCCAAAGTGTCTTAGCGTACAATCAAAGTTATCGGTAACAAAGGCTGATATCGATAATTAAAAGGTTATCAAGATTTTTCCTTACTAATTTTTGACTTTGAAAGTATTGGCATTAATAAATACATTTTTTCAAACTTTATCAAGCTGAATTTTAAGTGGAATTGAGGCAATTTCAAATAGAATTTTTCAATTTCATTTGAATTTTAGTCAATTTCAATTGTAAAATCTCCCATCTCTAATGAAATTTTGCTAAATCCAAATATAAAATTTCAATTTCAATTAAAATTTACTCAATTACAATGGGAAACTTCTCAATTGTTGATGAAAATGGTGTATTATAAGGCAAGCCACACTTTGAGTAATGCCGCTTATTGAATCAGCTGTTCAAACGAACATAATCAGAAATCATGATCCAGTATGTGTGCTGCCAATTTTTAATACATATACGCCATGTATAAAATACTTGTTTCTATAATAATATAGGTAGAAACAAAATGGTCTTGAAGCCGGGAGAATATCCTAGTTAGAATCACATAATCTAATAATATAAAATCCCCTCTTGTGCCTTGCCAAAGAAAACGATCCTAGATAAATTAGTTTAGCCAATTGTAATTGTAAAATCTTTATCTCTAATGAAATTTAGCTTAGTCCAAATATAAAATCTCAATTTCAAATAAAATTTGCCAAATTACAATGGGAAACTTCTCAATTACTGCTGAAAATGGTGTATTATAAGCCACACTTTGAGTAATGCCGCTTGTTGAATCAGCTGTCCTAACGAACATAACCCAATAATCTAAATTCACCTCTTGTGCATTGTCAAAAAAAAAAAAACAATCCTAGATAATTTATTGCGATAAATAATACTTCAGTAGGAACAAATATACTTAGATTAAATACCCATTACATTTTCCCAATGCCTCATTTTATATCCAATGCAAATATAATAAAAACAAAATCCACCTTATATCAAATAGTAGTACATTCGACGGAAGAGGCGAAACGCGCGGAACGTGACAACAGTACAAACCACCACACACAGCAATAGCAACAACAACAAAAACCATTAATGCTGTGACTGCGTCTATAACCGTGCCGGAACGAATTTGACCGCACTGTGTATAAATAAAGCAAAAGAATACATGAACTTTGGACCCTGGTGAAAAGCCTGGCAATCCAATAAAGGCATATTATTGTTGTTATTTGTTTACATTGCCACTGATGGATGGCTCTATATACATACATATGTACATATATATTTCCAGAAAAACTATAACCTAATCTAAGGTGCAATGGTATTACGAACAAAAACACTAAATGATGGATGGCTGGCTATCTGCTGGAATCTTATGTATGTACTGTATGTAGAAAAATAAATATATAGAGTTATACTATTCGTTTGTTTACCTTTTCTAAGCACTCCTGGCCAATGGCTTTGGGATCCCATTTGACCGCCTGTTGGGTACCGTTAGGTAAATTCACTATACACCACATTTTGTTCGCGTTTCGTTGGGATATTATCCTTTTGTATTTGTTTTTGTAGGTAGATAGATAAATAGATAGCACTCTCAAATTGTTGCTGTAGTAGTTTTTGCAGCTGACTGACTAGATAATAGATAATAATATGCGATAGAGTATCTTTCAGATACGGCGGCGTAGGTCTCTTTTCTTATTTTTCTGGTATTTTTAGCACTAGTTGTTTAAATAGTAAATTGATATTCTAGTTGGGGCTTATTGTTGAGACATTTTTTGGTTAAAAAAAAATAATCATGAAAGAAATGCCACAGGTTGAAGTTGATTTTGTTTTTAGCGCTTTGTTAAAATTAACTTGATTTGTTTTTCGGCGTTTTTGTTTTGTTTATTTTTTCTTGCAAACTACGGGGCTGGCAGGCAGGTTTTGTTTCTTTGTTTGCTGCTTTTTTCCTCTCTTTTCGGTGGGGGGAATCAATCGGTGGCGGCTCTGAAGGTGTTATTCCTTCTTAGTTAGGTATTCGGTCTATAAATGTTTGACTTTATATAGCCAGAACGTCGATTGTAATAACGTGAATTTATAAAAGAGCACAAAGTTCCCATTTAAAATCTTGTTAAATGTTGCCTTTTTCTTTATACACTTTTGTTTGTTTTTTTAGTTATTAATAATCCAATCAATCCAATTTTAATTTTTTGTTTTGTTTTTATATCTCTTCATTTGTTTTCTTATTCAACAATTTTGGCATAAATTATATTGAAAATATTTTGAGAGTTCGCATACGCTTTTTATTATACGAAATAGCTCTTTTTTTTCTGTTCACTTTGCTTTCACAACTTTTTTATAAAATTTTTCCACTTTTATTGTCTTCGCTGTTATTCTTCCGCTTCTGTTTTCTGAAACGGACAAGTTACGTCGAGCCGTTATAAGCAACTAACACCGCTCACTGAGTTCACAGTGAAATAAAAATGCCAGTATAACTCAAACACTTGAAAATCTCATGGAAACTCTTGCTCCCTGTCTCAGCAGGGTGGTCGCACAATGGGTTCTCTTTAATATGAAAGCAACAGATACATTCACTCATTTGTGTTGACTCTCTTCTCGGTGAGGGTGAGGTACGTATACATAATACATACCCACATTGAGGGAATTAGTATGAATTGCGCATTACCTGTGGGGAGTAGGTATTAGGCATGTTTGTCGCTCGACATGTATTAAAAAATATCGTTCTACCAACAGCTCTATAAATTTTGAACCACATTTTTACTCAAAACCAAAATATTTTCAAGTTGACATTTTTCTATTTAAAATTGGCTAAATTAAAATTCAGATCTTACTGTTCAAGTTGAATAAATTTCATCTTAAATTGAGAATTTCTGTTTGAAAATGGGATCTTACGCTTGAAATTTGCTAAATTCAATTTGAAATTGAGATTTTAAAACATGAAAAAAATCTATTTTAAATAGATTTTTAGATTTGATTTAAAGTTATATTTATTCCATTTAAAACTGCCCTAATTCCTATTAAAATTAAGATATACATATGGAAATGACTAAACTCCATTTTGAAATTGAGATTTTTCATTTGAAAAAGTGATTTTATATTTGAAATTGATTAAACTTAATTTGAAATTGAGTTTTACACTTGAAATTTAAATTTTTCTATTTAAAATTGGCTAAATTTCATTTAAAATTGTGATTTTACACTTGATTAAAATTCAGATTTATCATTAAAAATTCAGATTTTACAATTGAAATTGACAAAATTTCATTTGAAATTGAGATTTCCATTTTTGAATAAGATTTTTCATTTGGAAAATGATATTTTACACTTGAAATTGACAAAATTTCAATCGAAATTGAGATTTCCATTTTAAATGAGATTTTTCACCTGGAAAAATATGAACTGTTTATTTTGAAAGTGGCGTAAACTCCATTCTGTTTTTTAACTAAGATTTATTTATTTATTTATGTGAATAATAGTTATCGCTCATTTAAAAAAATAACGTCACAACTCAAAATAATTTTTTTGCTATTGTTCATACTAAACTGTCCTACATTTCAATATCTATAAGCTGATCTATGATTGGGCTGATTCCTGAGGAAGACAACAATCAGGGTTGTTGGTGAATCCGATTGCTGTCGGAATCGGAATTGAAATAGAGAAAAAAAAACTTTCTGTGATACCAAATTTATTTTTTTCTCGTTGTGGAATTCGACTGTTGTCCGAATCGGAATTGAAATCGATTAAAATAACCTTCTGTGACACCAAAGTTATTGTTTTTCTCAATTCCGATTCCGACAACAATCGGATTCCACAACAACCCTGAATATTTGGCGCACTTCAGAAGTTATGTCATCCCATTCGGCCAAATAGTTAGTTTTGTATAGATCATTCAAATCAAACTTAAGTGAAATGTCCTATTTTGAGTTGTGACGTTCTTTTTCTAAATGAGCGATATATATTATGTATTAACATTCAGTTCATCTCAAGGCCTCAATGTTTCTGTATTCAATGAAAATTTTGGCATTCTAGTTTTATAAACCCCCCTTTTTCTGATGGTGTATCGAGTGAAGCGGCATTTACCACTTTTAAAATAAACCGTTCATATATTTTAGACTTGAAATTAAGAACATTTCATTGGAAAATGAAATTTGACAATGGAAATTGTCCAAATTTTGCTTGAAATTGCGATTTTGCATTTGAAATTTACTAAATTTCAATTGGAATTTAGATTTTTCATTTGTAATTAAGTTTTACAGTTTAATGAGATTTCATTGGAAAATGAGATTTTACATTTGAAATTGAGAAAATTTCACTAGAAATTGAGAATATATACAATTGAAATTGAATACATTTTAATTCAAATTGATGGGAGAGTATGATGCCCAAGGCTCCTCGATCTGACCACATATTTGGATAGAGCACCTCAAAATAAGAAGAAAAACTAATTTGTGTGTTATCGAAATCTCGCTTAGTTATCGAGTTATCGGACTTTAAAATTTAAAAACAAAGGAGGACAAGGAAAATATTCAATAATTTTTTTGTTGTCGATATCTTCGATTCCATATACACATTGGTCCGAGCCTTTGTACATACCCCAAAGGAGAAAATGTTTAACCCCGAGACATTTTAGTTCGCATAGCCGTCTTTGTACACACAGTAAAACTTTGGCCCACGTAAACTTATTTTAGGAATTTCGATATCTTGAAAGTTATCGAAATATTGTATCCGATTGTAGGCTTTTTTCATTTAAATTAGCTGAAAAAAATTCAATTTCGATAAAAATCAATTGTTGTTTTCGGTAACTAAGGTAGTTATCGAAAACAAAAATTGGTTATTTATCAAAATTGATTTTTTTTTCGAAATTGAATAGTTATCGAAAACAAAAATTGGTTATTTATCAAAACTGAATTTTTTTCAACTTTTTATTATTTTGAGCTAAAATTTTTATTTTTTCCCATATTGAGATTATTTTACAAAAAAAATATTTTTTTTAAATCTATCGTCCGATAACTTGATAACTAAGCAAGATATTGATAGTAATCACACTATTTGTACTTTTTATTTTGAGGTGCTCTATCAAAATAATAAAAAGTTAAAAACAATCAATTTCGATAACTAATCAATTTTAATTTTCGATAAATAAGGTAGTTAAAGAAAAAATATTTCATTTTACAAAAAACATCAATTTCTACCTTTATTAAACTTTAACGTCAGATACCTAAGCCAGATATCGATAACAATCACATTATTTTTTTATTTTAAAGTGATGTATCAAATTCGATAACTTATCAATTTTTATTTTCGATAACTAATATAAGTATTGATTTTTTCAATTTTTATCACATATTGAACTCATTTTTGAAAAAAAATTAATTTTTTCAGATTTTTTTAATTTTTAAGGTCCGAGAAGTCTATAACTAAGCGAGATTTCGATGACATGCACATTATTCTTTTCTTCATATTTTGAGGTCCTGTAGGCAGATATATGGTCAGATCGAGGGCCGCGGATATCATATTCTTGCCAAAATTTAATTTTTCCTTTTAAAATTATTAATTAAATTGAAAAAACTGAATTTGATATTGACAAAATTTCATTTGAAATTGAGATTTAACACCTGAAATTGGTTAAATTTTATTATAAAATGACATTTTACAATTCATTTAATTTCAATTCATAAAATTAAAATTTTTCCATTTTAAATTATTAATTAAATTGAAAAAGTGATTCTATATTTGAAATTGACAAAATTTCATTGAAATCGAGATTTTACACTTGAAATTGCCTAAATTTTATTTTAAAATAGATTTTGCAATTGAAATTGAGACTTTTCTATATAAGACTGACTAAATTTCAATTGGAATTGAGATCTTACATAAGGAATGGAGTAAATTCAATTTAATTTGAGAAAATTTCTTTTTGGAATTTCATTTTGAAAGTAATCTCATGTATTTTGTGATTGTAATCTTTCTTTGTCTCAGACTACACAATTTTCAACAGTAATTGAGAAACATTTACTTGAAATTGAGGTTTTATATTTGAAATCGTCTCAATTGCATTTGAAATTGGCAAATATTCATTTAAAATTGAGATTTTAAAATTCGAATTAAGAAGAATCAATCAATTAGATTTAATAGAATCAATAACTAAAAAAATATATCGATCTTTTTTTCGATGTTTAGAACGAAAATACGATTTTTTCAAACTTAACGTCCGATAACTCAATAACTAAGCGAGATATCGGTAACCTGCCCCTTAATTGTTCTTCTTAAGTTCAGATGCTCTATGCAAATATGTGATATATTAGGATATCATGCTCTCCCCTAAGAGAATGCCATTTCATATTGAGATTGGCAACATTTCATTTGGAATTAAAATATAAATAATTTATGAATTTTAATTTTTTTACTTCTCAAACTCTATTTGCATCTAAAAAATATTATTGTCATATAAAACGCGGCCTTCGTTAAACACCAAAATTCCCCTTCTGTAGCCAAAACACATCTATTGTACATGAGTGTAAATACTCCTTGAGTTATGAGTAAATATACGATTAGTATCTGTGAGTGATATTTTCACACACATTCATATCTACTAGCCATTATCATATTCTCTCTGATACATACATGTCTATATGTACCACACAATGACTAATTGAGTTATGTTTGCTCTTGACAAGAGACAGATGTGCACATGTGAGTGCTGCTTCCTTGTGCGGTCGAAAAAGGGTCGACTGACCCATTGCAAAAGAAAACAATGCCGAATTCAATTCTGCTTTCAATTATTGTTTTTGTCAAGGTCGTAAAATATTGGTTTGGTGTGTGTATGCACTGTTTTCAGTTTAGAAATTCCCAATGCCAAACGCCGCAAGAAGTTGAGTTGATTTTCAAGTATCCTTCGTTCAATCGGAGATAGAGTTAACCTGGACTGCAATAGGTCGGTTCGTGTATTCAAAAGTTTTTCACAAAATTTTCCAATTTTTAAAATGTAATTGATTTTTTATAGGTAAGGGAATGCAAATATGGATCGACTATTAGAGAATTAATTCTTTAAAAAGTGTTACACGTCGAAGGAGTGAGCTAACATCTTAAGTATGTTGGTCGGAAATCCGTTTTAGGACATTTTAAGTACTTTGAGCAATGTCCATCCGTCTGTACTATAACTCTCGAAATGAGTAACCGATTGACTTAAAATTTGATATGTGGTAATATTTAAGTACGAAGATGGGCCATATTGGTCCACTCCTTCCAGTATCTCCCACAGAAAGGTTTAAAATATAGAGAAATATTGATTCTCTAATAACGTCTATACTACATATCCAAATGTTCTGTATTTCCCACGTTATAAACTTAAATATGGATGAAGACAATTGACCCATTTGTTAAAAAAGTAACAGCTTATAACTTAGTACTAGAAAATTTAATGCTTGCAGAAATGTAGTCTAGTGTAATGCTTTTACAGTTCGTACAGTCCAGTGAGAAATGGGCGTTGTCGACACGCCCAAGATTTAATTATAATAAACAACACCCGTTCGTAATAATATACATTGGTATATCCCTACGATTAGCTTAAATGACTGGTAGTTTCCATGAAATGTGGTCAATGTGTCAACAAATTTGAACAAGACAATTTATTCAAAAGATGAATGAGTCAAAGTCATAAAAAACAAATGATATAACCATTTTATTGATTATAGATTAAAGTACATTCTGTGAAAAATTACAAATATGGCTGTAATATTTCTTTTTTTTAGATCTTCAAAATATTTTTTGGGAATTGCGGGATTGTGTACCTATATTTTTTAGTTTTGTTTTTTAAGCACTCCCGAGAAGTTTAGAAGAATGTTCTGCTGGCGTCAGAATGTTGGGCATAACAAAAGCTCTCTTCTTGGACATCCTGTATCATAAGGTCCACACCTGATTGGGTTAATTTTGGGCTAAGTCCTTCCCTATCAAAGTATAGAACATTGTGAAACGATTTGATCCACGGTTTAGAAGGTCTAGTTTTATTACAACTTTTTTTTTGCAATCGGTTCACTGTCCTGGATAAAATTCTTTTAAACATTGCTCAAAATGTCTTATCCAAATAACACCATAAAATAGTGCAGAACCTGCAGACACATTAATGTAGGAGCAAGAAAGGGATATTTTCAAATCATCAAGATGAGATTAGTCTACAAACATTTCGTTGTCTAAAATTCGTCTGAGAATTCATAAATTTACAAATATACTTATATTAAAAATTATATATTTTTAGTTTAAAAAATAATATTATATTTTTCTTTTAGAAAGTGAATAGAAATTGGAATTGTAACGAAGATGATAGAAAATGAAGGACAAATCATGATAATTTGTGAGAGAAATATCTCCAAAAGGCACTATCTGACAAAAAAAACTCGAGGCAGAAACTGGTAGATGTATTATTATTCGCAGCAAAAAAGATTCCTTTCAAATCATCAACGGTTATTGCTACAGATATTAGAAATTAATACAAATCTCAACCTGCAGACGTATTCAAAGGTTATTTCTGAACATGTCTGCAAACGAAGATAATCCTCAAACTGTTTGTTGACGACTATTGGCATGGAAAAAAGGATAAGAATCGAATCGTACGGGCACTAAGAGGCTCAATCAACTCTCCAAGAAATTCCTAAAGTATAATCTGCTTATATTGTGGGTGTTTATGAGGATGGCCCGAGTCAAGTGAATTTAAAACAGCGGATGGAATAACCTTACTATACTCAGGAAAACCTATATCAGAGCCAAGTTCTAGTGGACGTTGAATTATGCTCTCAAAGGAAGCAGTTAACTTACTTCTTGAATGGAAACCACATAGTGACAGAATAATAACAACCATATTTCGAACTAGAGAACGTAAGATGGCATGTGCACAATGCTACGCTCCAACTGAAAGGGCATAAACTAGAGCAAAGAATGCATTATACGGTCAGCAGGACAGCGTAATGAATAATGTTTATCTAGTTATTCTCATGGCAGACTTCAACGCTCAACTCTTGGAAATGTAATAGGCATGCACGCCGAGGGACGCTTGAGCGGTAATGGTCATATGTGGCTCCTTATTCCCACATAAGTACATACATAAAACAATATGGGTCTCTCCAGACCATGTGACCGAGAATCAAATTGATAGTATGGACATCAGTAGAAAGCGAAGGATGTCCCTTCAGGACGTGAGGAACAAAAAAGGTAACCAATAAAATTTGCGTGATTGCAATTATGCGAAAAAGACTTCTAGACGCCGCCGAAAAATCTGAACCATAAACAGAACATACGAAAAATTTGGACATCTGATGGAAAACATTATATCAAACTAGCTATCCCAGCAAACTTTGTTCTGCCCGTTCTGTTCAGGATGTATTCGTTTGTTATTCATTGATATTTCATTCCAATATTCAGACATTCTGAGTTTCAAGAAAAAATCACCATAAAGTGTAAATTGGACAGCGCCATATGCGAATTAGAATCATGCGTACAAACTATTATTAAAAAAAACCACACAAAGTACACCGATTGTCTGTATGTCTATTTAAAATTGTTCCTTAAGTACAGGTTGCACTTTCATTCCGATCTTGCTGAAATTTGACAATAGATATAGGCCCCATATACATTTTCTTTCCGAATTGGCCTTTTAACGCCACAGAAGTTTTTTCATATCCATTCACTTTGAGGATGGAGTTTCTTGATCCAAGGGCCCACATTGTCGAATTTGGTGTAAATCGGCTCAGCTTTAAATGTAGCACCCAAGTACAAACCTTGCCAATTTTGAAGAAAATTTGTTCTGATTTGGCATCTAAGCGCTATGATATACAAATTGTTGTACAAATCATTATCATAGGATATTGTATTTTTTTAAATGTCCTCCGAATGTTTCAAACTCTCTTTGTAAATGTTACAAATGTCCTCCTTTTCTGACCCAAAAGTCCTCCTTTCCAAAAAAGGTTATGGTAACCCTGCTTGTGATCGAAGTGCAGGTCACAAATATGAAGCAATCTTTGCGAAAATTGGTACAGACACAAGCCTTAGACTAGGGACGATCCCTTTTGAAAATGGAAAATATTGGTCCTTGTTTTCATATAGCTCCCATATAAAGGTCCCTTCCGGTTAGACATCTTGCCACACCAGAGATCACATTTTTCAATCGATTTGACTGATATTTAAACCATTATTTTATTTATATTGTCCTAAATCATCCTTAGTGATAATGAGGCGTATGGGCCCATGTTTTGATATGAACTCCATATAAATTTCATCTTCGATGTCTCTTATTGATTGCCTAGAGAACACATTTTTTAACTGGTCTGGCTGAACGAATTGAGAAGTTCCCGCGTTAGTAATCAGTTCTGACGGGTACTACCTGATAGTCGAACACGCCAGAAGGTTAAGTATTGAGTCCAATGACTTCTGCAAGTGTTGTGGAGATGAGGAAGAAGTGGGAAGCATTTAGCACCTGCTTTGTTACTGCCCTGCATTGAGTAACGACGTCTGACAGATCATTCCGTTGCCGATATACGTACTATTGATAACTAACAGGTGAACCAAGTAGATATATTTTTTTCAATAGCCTTTTTTTTGACAGATCACGTGTGAGTCGTGTCATGCTGTCATGTTATTTTTGTTAAGTATTGTTTGGCATTTCATCATGGAAAGACTTACGCCTGAACAGCGTTTACAAATGGTCAATATAATCGGTCATCTTGAGACCCAGCATTCATTATTGGATAATAATCGACCGAAATGACCACGTCCTGCACGCAGTGAAGAAAATGTAGCGGCCGTAGCTGAGGGTGTACACGAAGACCGTGGAGAGTCGATTCGGCGCCGTTCGCAGCAACTCGGACTGACGTATAGAACGACTTGGCGCATTTTACGTCGAGATCTTAACTGAAGCCGCCCGACCTTCCCAAGCGACATCGCTTCGCTCTATGGGCTCTTGAAAAGGTCCAAGAAGATCCGACGTTTTCGAGCCAAATTTTGTTCAGCGATGAGGCCCATTTCTGGGTCAATGGGTATGTAAACAAACAAAATTGCCACATTTGGGACGAAGAGCAACCTGAAGAGATTCAAGAGCTGTCACTTCATCCAGAAAAAACGATGGTTTGGTGTGGTTTGTGGGCCGTTGGAATCATCGATCCATATTTCTTCAAAAATGATGCCGGTGAGAACGTAGCCGTCAATGGCGAACGTTATCGTGTCATGATAACCGATGCCTGAAATTGAAGCGTGATCTCGGCGACATTTGGTTTCAACAAGGCGGCGCCACTTCCCACACATGGCATCAATCAATGGTTTTATTGAGAGAACACTTCGGTGAGCAGATAATTTCACGTTTTGGGCCGGTCGATTGGCCACCAAGATCGTGTGATATCACACCGTTAGACTTTTTCCTGTGGGGATATGTAAAGTCTATAGTTTATGCGGACAAACCCGCTTCGATTCAGGCCTTGGAGCAAAACATCACGCGTGTCATTCACCAGTTACCAGTCTAAATGCTCGAACGAGTCATCGAAAATTGGACTCAAGGGATGGACATAATCTTCCGTCTCAGATGGACATAATCTTCAAAAAATAAATTCCAAAGAATGTTCTTTCAAATGATAATAAATATTCCCCATTCAATTTGAATTTTCTGTGTTTTTTTTTTCTTTAAAAAAGTAGGGAACCTCGAAGTGGATCACGCTATACTTGTATCGAAGTGCAGATCACAAATATGAAGTGATCTTTGCGAAAATTGGTACAGCTACAAGCCTTAGATTAGATCCCTTTTGAAAATGGAACATATCGGTCCATGTTTTAATGTAGGTCACATATAAAGGTCCCTACCGACTAGACATCTTGGCGATCTAGAGAACACATTTTGCAAATGATTTGACAGAAATAAACGATTTGACTGAATAAATAGAGAATAAATTTAAACAAATTATGTGGCTCAAATTATTGGCAATATATTTTAATTTGTCCGTTACCGCTCTTTGTAAACATTCGCATATCTGTTCACGTTTTGATATAAACCCACTATTATACATAAATTTCACTTCTTGGCTATGTAGGTAAAATTTTTTAACTCCTTTAACCTGCAAAAAATCAATGTAACAATTCTTAGGTATACCTCACCTATTTCTCCATGCATTGCTTGACAAATATTGGTGGAGGGTATTATACAGCGGCCCCGCATGATTTTAACCTTTCGTTACTGGTTTTGAATGAAAATATAATTTAAGAAAATAGGTAGTATTTCCAATCCAACTACAAAGCCCATATAGAAATAGCTATCGTCTTTTCACTTACACTTACACTTATCCTAGACCATATGGACTTGTTTGTAAAAATCCCTATTATATGAAAAATATACATATTCTGTTCTAAATAATATACAATAAGGCGTATCATTTATTCTAAACACACAGGCGTGTATTTTCAGCTACAGCATATAAGGACAATAGCCAAGATCTACCATAGATTATGTTACTCTCAATGAAACAGGTAACCAGGTAGCAGCCGTCACACTCATTGTCTAGCTAGTAGTATGTGTTTTCTCTTTAACTCTGCACGGGGCAACTGCTTAAATAATTATTTTCTTCCGCCTTAAAGAAAATGATTAGTTTCGTCTTTCAGATTGCATAAATCTCCAGCCTCCTTCATTTTCTTCTTTTGAAAACTGATAAACTGATCAGGTATCAGGTCGTCACAAATGAGGGATGCATTTAAATGCGGGCAATTGCAGGTGAAAAATGGCGCGCAGACGAGCAGCTGTTCTGTTCTGTACACGAAGTGGAAGTGGTGATGAAAGAACGAACCACATGTCTTATCTATTCAATAGATTCTATTGTAAGACTTAGCACCTATACATACACACGCCATTCCATGGTGGAAAGAAACGTGAACGAAACCATGAATTCTGTAGAATCTGTCTGTAGACTTTGGGGGATGATGAAATCTTTTTTGGCACATTTTCAATTTTAGCCAGAATTTCCAGTTGAATATCAAGACTAATTGGATTGATGACATACATACATACATACATACATACATGTATATATTTTTGAAAATATTTTAAACAAATTCTTTTGAACAAAATACTGGTATTTTGTTGCTGAATCATCAGAACCACCCCCATATTATAGAAGGTCGTGTGTGTACATAATATGTCACTCATTTCCTGCAAGAGTGTCACATCTCAAAGGTTCAATCTAAAAATGAGCAGCAAAGCGAAAATAGAATGAAATGTTTTTGAAAGTATTAAAAATATTGTCATATTCTCCAGTAATCAATCATTTCTTGCATTAGTTTAAAGATTTCGAAGAGCTGGACATTTTTGTATGACCATTTCGAAAATTTTCAAATGTGACATTCTTGTGCACAATGTATGCGCAATATGTTGAAAATTAAATGCGGTATTGACCGCACATTAACTGGCCTCACCTACTTTCCACACTCAAGTTCATTATATATCCAATTTGTGAATAAAACCCAAAGCAATGACATTTATTTAAGTATACATGAAATGGTACTAACCAATGCATATTAACCTTTTGTTTAATGGACTGGAAACAGAAATGTGCCCTTCTTTCTCCCAAAAGTAAAAACAACACAGAAAATAGTTAAATTGAGTTTGTTTGGAGACTAGTACTTAGTGTTATATAAAAAAGTTTGACTGGTTAATTTATTGTACCCAACAAAAACACGACTGTAAGCTTTTTGAAATTAATGCGCTAATTACACTAGCCAACAGTCGTTTTGTTATTTGGTTCTAGCATAGTTTTTCTCATTGATTTTGACCTACTGGACACGAAAATGAGTTTTAAAAATTTTTCTGTCGATTGGTTTTCGAGATACAAATTTTTGAACTTTTTTTTTAAATTTTTGGAGGTACACTTACAATTTTGAGCATATCTTTCGTCTTCTTTGACGTATTTGATCCTACTACTACTCAAATTAAAGCAAATTGAGCCGTCTACAACTCATTCTCAGAAAATTTTCAAATCGGGTGAGTAGTTTTGATGTTGGCGGCTTAAAAAGGTTAAAAAACTGCGTTTTTTTTAGTAAAAATGTGGCAGAAAATTTCATATAAAAATTCATATAAAATATAAAACGCGATGCTAACAGCGATTTTGGTTTTTTTACGTATAGCTGGCATTTTTCCAAAGAAAATAAGCACTTACTTAACAAAATCTGACAACAAATGGCGGACTTATAATTTTTTTGGTATAAGACCGAAATTCCGCTATTTCACGATATTTTGATTTTCATTATTTGCACAGCTAACCTACTAGGAGGGATCGAAAAAGCAAGTTTTTTATAATCCTTTTGGAATAGAACGGAACAGTTGCTCCTATACATAAGTTACTTCTGTTCAAAATTTCACCACCGTGGGTTAATGTCTTCTGTTCTGGCAAGGGACGTGAAATTTCAAAAATTTAGTGAAATCAGCAATTTTTTTTGGAAATTTTTTTCAAATGTCACAGCACTTTGCAGTTTTGATAAAATTTTTAAATTAATATTAATAACACAAATATTTCATAATTGTAAAAAACGTATTTACAATACCGTAGGGACGTTTCGTCGAAAATGGTATAATGAAAATGCAGAACATAGAAACACAGGTGCATTTTACGATACGAATTTTGGCAAACCCACTTTACATGTACAAAATTGTTTGGAAAAAACGTTTACGTAATTTTTATGATTCTCAGAATTAAAAAAAATAAGTAATACACAAATAGTTATTTAATTTTTATGATTGTGTTTGCAGAGTAATATACGCTTCTGAATGTGCGTGGACGCTCTTCGTGTTCCTTTATGACTGCTACTCCGTTCACAGTCAATTAAAGGGAAAAAAGGGAATTACACTTTTTTATTGATGTGTGTTTTCCCGATGGCTACCTGTATCGGATTTTTTTTACAGAAATTCCCCCCACATTTGTGAGTGGTCATTATTTGGAAACTTTTCCACAATTTGAAACGCACACTTGCTGAATCAGGTATATAGCCACCCTTAAAAGATGCGCCCATTCATAAGTACCTGTCAGTAAAATATTGTAACATACTTAGTATTTATAGGTGTTCATTTATCGTTTTTTGTCATTCAGCAAGTGTCTACGAACGCGAGTAGTACGAGTAAAAAGTGAAACAAATTGAATTTAAGTGCATATAATACCTACCCAACAAGTAAGACAATGAGTAAAAGACTACGTGTGTTCGAGTGTTTGAACAATCCAGACAATTTCTGCAATGTTTGTGGCGAGTTTATAAAGAATAATCACGCACACACGTTTACTCCAGCAGTGCAATTGCACTATTTGAATTATTTTGGTATTTCACCAAATATCACAGAACCATGGACACCTAAGTCGCTATGTGATCTTTGCTATATAATCCTAACCAACTGGGCAGCTGGCGGAAGGTAAGAATTTTTATTTAAACACATTAAGCAAAGCAAATATAGTAATTTATTTTAATTTTAGGCGCCATATGAAATTCGATACACCAATGATGTGGAAAAAGCCGCTATGCCATTCCACAAACTGTTATTTTTGCCTCACCACAAACAGTGGGGTAGGGAGATTTTTAAAATGGAACTACGCTCAAGTGGGATCGTTTGCACTTCCAGTACCACATTCGAATGATGTACCATATCCAGTGTGCCCTGGTGCATCTCTTCAAAAAGCAGAATCGTCAGATCAAGAGTCCGAGTCAAGTGCAAGCGAATTTGGGGCGTGCAGAAAGCGAAAATTACTGTCACAGGCCGAACTAAACGATTGGGTGCGCGATTTTGGTCTCACTAAGGAGAAATCCGAACTTTTTGCGTCTCGGATGGTACAGTGTGGATTTGCGGATTCAGAAGTGAAAGTAACAGCGTACAGGAAGCGTCACCAGCAGTATGCAAAATTTTATACAAAGAAAGACGAAATATGTTTTTGCAGCGACATTTCCGGCTTGTTCCAAGAGCTTCACCAAATTCACAACCCCAATGAATGGAGGTTGTTTATTGACAGCAACAAAGAGAGCTTGAAGGCAGTTCTCTTACATAATGGGAATGAAAAGCCATCTCTTCCTATTGCTCATGCGGTTCATTCAAAGGAGAACTATGAACATTTTGCTGAAATGCATAGAGTATAGCAAATATAATTGGAAAATATGCGCCGACCTCAAAGTTGTGGCCATTCTGTGTGGACTCCAAGGAGGCTATACGCGACATTGCTGTTTTCTGTGCCTTTGGAATAGCCGCGCTGATGATCAGCATTATATTAAAAAAAAAATGGCCGGAACGAACGAAACCTGTAGTTGAAGAAGCGAATGTTCAGCACAAACCACTAATAGAGAACCGTGAAAATATAATACTTCCGCCGCTGCACATAAAATTGGGTTTGATAAAAAATTTTGCCAAAAAATTGGACAACGAAGGTGAAGCTTTTGCCTATTTACGGTCAATTTTCCCTTACCTTTCGCTGGCAAAAATTAAAGAAGGAGTCTTCGCAGGACCCGAGATAAAAACAATGTTGAAAGATGAAACATTCCCGAAGCTGTTATCACCCATCGAAGCCGCAGCATGGAATTCCTTCAGGCTTGTTGTGGAAAACTTTTTAGGAAACAACAAAAGCGATAATTATAAGGACATAGTTGAGGATCTGGTAAAGAACTATGAAGCAATGGGTAGGTTTTTTTTGAAACAAATGTTAATTTAAATAGCGTTTTAATTCTCGTTTTTTTTCATTTTTGGGTAGGAGTGCACATGTCACTTAAAATACACTTTCTGCATTCTCATTTGGATTTTTTCCCTGAGAATTTAGGAGACGTGAGCGACGAACACGGCGAGCGCTTTCATCAGGAATTGAAGGCTATGGAACGACGCTATCAGGGCATCTATGACACGGCTATGATGGGTGACTACATTTGGACCCTAATACGTGAGACCAATTGCAGCGAATACAAAAAACAAAGAAGAAGTCAGCTGTTTTTCCACATGGCATAAAATGTACAGTTATATCTTTGTTTCTACTCATTTTTTTGGGCGTTGATTTGGTTAATTTCGTTAGTTTAGCTAACCTGGCACATCCATTTCTAATTGTGCCATACATTGGGTATGTAGTGCTCTAAATAAATTAAAAAATAATATACTAAGACTAATTTGTTTATTTTAAGTTAAGTTCAAATGTATTTATTCGTTTGCGTTGGGTAGGTAAGCTGTGCAAATAATGAAAATCAAAATATCGTGAAATAGCGGAACTTCGGTCTTTTACCAAAAAAATTATAAGTCCGCCATTTGTTGTCAGATTTTGTTAATTAAGTGCTTATTTTCTTTGGAAAAATGCCAGCTATACGTAAAAAAACCAAAATCGCTGTTAGCATCGCGTTTTATATTTTATATGAATTTTTATATGAATTTTTCTGACACATTTTTACTAAAAAAACGCAGTTTTTAACCTTTTTAAGCCGCCAACATCAAAACTACTCACCCGATTTGAAAATTTTCTGAGAATGAGTTGTAGACGGCTCAATTTGCTTTAATTTGAGTAGTAGTAGGATCAAATACGTCAAAGAAGACGAAAGATATGCTCAAAATTGTAAGTGTACCTCCAAAAATTTAAAAAAAAAGTTCAAAAATTTGTATCTCGAAAACCAATCGACAGAAAAATTTTTAAAACTCATTTTCGTGGTTAGTAGGTCAAAATCAATGAGAAAACGTATGCTAGAAACAAATAACAGAGAACATTTTGTTATTTGTGACCTAGTGTTATCTTCTTCTAAGAAATTAATTAAGCTAAGCGTATATAGCAAAGAAATTAATTTTATCGCTAACCCTATTGAAAATTGGTCAAATCGTTCGATGTTTTTATGTAGTCCTCATATAAAGACCCCTCTGATTTGACTTGTATAGCGTGCTCCATTTCGAGGTTCACTACTTTTTTAAAGAAAAAACACAGAAAAATCCAATTTGATTGGGGAATGTGTATTATCATTTGAAAGAACATTCTTTGGCATTTATTTTTAGAACATTATGTCTATCAAATGTTGGCCGCGGATACGTCTCAGATGGTCCATCGTTGAGTCCACTTTTCGATGACTCGTTCGAGCATTTCGACTGGTAACTGGCGAATGACACGCGTGATGTTTTGCTCCAAGGCCTGAATCGAAGCGGGTTTGTCCGCATAAACTTAAGACTTTACATATCCGCACAGGAAAAAGTCTAACGGTGTGAAATCACACGATCTTGGTGGCCAATCGACCGGCCCAAAACGTGAAAATATATGCTCACCGAAGTGTTCTCTCAATAAATCCATTGACTGATGCGATGTGTGGGAAGTGGCGCCGTCTTATTGAAACCAAATGTCGCCGATATCACGAGCTTCATTTTCAGCCATCAAATAGTCGGTTATCATGGCACGATAACGGTCGCCATTGACGGTTACGTTCTCACAGGCATCATTTTTTAAGAAATATGGACCGATGATTCCGGTACGCCGGATCGGGAATCGGTCAATGGCAAAAAGATAGCTCTTAACGAGAGCTAAAATATTGCTCATGGGTGTCAAGGTCGTGGGTTGACAGGAAAGTGTTTTTTTTTTATTTATGATAATAAAACTGAATAATTTGTAAACGTTGTTCAGGCGTAAGTCTTTCCATGATGAAATGCCAAACAATACTTAACAAAAATTTCATGACAGCATGACACGATTCACACCTGATCTGTTAAAAAAAAGGCTATTGAAAAAAGTATCTCTACTTGGATCACCCGTTATTTGCCCTAGGAGCCACACTTTACAACACAATCCGGCTGAAATTTGCCCGTTTATAAATTCTTTGTCCATTTACCATTTCAACTCCATATTGCCCATATTTTCATATAACCCCCATATAAAGTTCCCTTCCAATTAGACTTCCTGACACTCTAGAGAAAACATTTTTTAACCGATCTAATAAAAATTTAAGCATTTATATTTTATATTGCCTAAAATCGTCCCTAGTGAAAATGGAGCATATCGGTCCGGAATTTAATATAGACACTGTTTGAAGGTCCCTTCTTCTTGACGCTCTACAGTAACCACATTTAATCGATTGGCTGAAATTTTAATTTGAATTGCGTAAAATATTTCTAGGGAAATCTTTATAGCCTTCCTATAAAGATCCCGCCAGATTATACTTCTTGGCGCTCTAGAGAATATATTTGTTTGTCCATCAGGCGGAAATTTGGGAATAAATATTTCAACCCATTTAAAAGTCCCTTCCATTTTTTCAACCGATCTGTTTGAAATGTATGCATTTATATTTTTTATTGTCTAAAATCGTGCCTAGTGAAAATGGGACACGTCGGTCAATGGTTTGATAAAGCCACACAAGCCAAAAATAATGAATAATAAGATATGTCATCCCGAATAGATGTTCAAAGAGTGAGTTTTTCCGCGGATTTCGGACCGATTTTCCCGAATTTTTTGTAATTGTCACAATTAAAAAATTAATATCAGTCGATTAGTGCAAAAAAAGTTCAAACTATGTTCGCGGTCTATGTTTAAGGTCTGTGATTCAAGCATTTATATTTTATATTGCCTTAAAATATTATCATAGTAAAAATTTAGCAAATCCGTCAATGATTTGATGTAGCCACTAGATAAAGATCCCATTTCACTCCATTCAAAAGTTAGAAGCCGATGAAAATTTTGTATACACGACGTGGTATACACGACGTGGTACTTTAGGACCCTGTAGCTCCGCCTCTGTATGAGATAGGGGGCCCAAGTTCCGAACTTAAACTCTCTAACACCTCTTGTATACACACCTAAAATTCCATCGCCATACGATAAGTGGTTTTGAAATGGCAGAATTATGTTCATTTTTTCCATTTTAGCCCACTGTGAGCCATTGGGAACATATTTTTTAACCAATATGGCTTCAATTTAAGTATGTATTTATATTTTTTATTACCTAATATCGTTTCTAGTGAAAATTAAGCATATTGGCCCAGGTTTTAATGTAAGTCCCCATATGAGGTCCCTTTCGATTTAATATCTTGACGCTTTAGGAAACATATTATTAAACAGATATGTATGCCTGAAATTTAAACTTATTTATATTCCATTCCTAGTGAAAATGAAGCATTTCGGCCCAGTTTTAATAAAAACCCACATTTGAAGGTCCCTTTCGATTTGAAGTTTATTTAGTGAGTCAAGAAGATTTGCTTTATACAACTATGGAAAAGTGACTACTAAGTAATAGAACAGTGTCTTTCACAATAAATAATAATCACCCCTATCGCGTAGCAAATTTTCCCCAAAAAATAATTCCCTTTCCCAAAATTGCGATCATGCACATCATTCACAAAATGTGGCATCTTCGAAAAAAAATCCCCTTATCGAGAGTACCGTTTTTGGGATTTTTTTTTTCACAAAACAACAGTTTTATTCCCTGACATTACAGAAGGGAATGAATTAAAATGTTAGTGAAATTATTCAGATATAAATGTAATTAAGTAATTATTTAAGGAATTTATTTTCAGGAGTAATACCGTAAATAAAAAGCAACTGTGTGTTTTGGTGGAGAGGATGAAGAGCAACCCCGGAATTGCTGGCGGGTACACTAAGGACTCCATAGAGGTTGTGGCCCGTTTCTGGTGTGAACTAGTTGAGGAATTAAATACCGCAGGTCCCCCAATTAAGACAACCGCCGAATGGAAAAAGGTAAAGGTTTTATGTCCATACTATCTATATTAATTTAAATAATTTTGTTGTCCATATTTAGGTTTGGGTAGATCAAAAACGGTACGTGCGAAAAAAAGCTTCAGAGGAGTACCGTCACAGCAATGGGACAGGTGGTGGTGCTCCAAAACAAACCCAATTATCATCTACAGATCAGGCTATATTCGATTTAGCACGAATGAAGGAATCCGTGGATGGTGTTGGCGGTTCAAATATTTTTGGTGCGCAATTGACGGATAATGAAGATTTGCAATGTATTATTGAAAACGTGGATATAAATTGCACTGAAAATGTCATCATATTTGACCCCACACCATCTCCGGCACCGTAGTCTACTCGAAAATCGTTTAACCTGTCTAAAAGAGAAAAGTCCGCAAATGAACTAATTCAGACTGAGGTGAAAAACCAAGAGCAAATGTGCCAAAAAATGTCTGAAATGGTGGAAGTTATGAAAGAGGATATCATTGAGACTAGATCGGTCTCAAAAAGAATCGCTGATTCATTAGAAAAAATGAATGATTTAAAAGAAATAAAAGAACAAGTACGTCATCATGCCCAAATAGAAAAGTACAGACAAATTGAAATTGAAAACAAGTTGGAAAAGTGCAAGAAATTAATAGAGTTAGAAAATATTAAAATTTCTATTTTAAAACAAAAAAATAATTAAAAACACTTCCAGATATGTTTATATAAGTTTATGCATGAAGCATATGTATTTAAGTTTTTTATATCAAAAAACAAAAAATGTTGATTTTTACTTTAATAATAAAATATATAAAATGTTATATGGAGTTTGCTATTCGATTTCTTATACGTTTTGCAACAGACAAATATACACTTTCATCTGAGAAGTTGTATTCACCAAACTCAGTATCATAATCAGGAAGCGAAGAAGGCATTGGAGCACATTTGTAAAGAATACATACGTTGTGCAGAGCTGCACACACGTTAACTATTTGTATAGCTTTTTTTGGGCTGTAATATAATTGTCTAGCTCCCAAAATGCATCTCCAACGATTCTTTACCACTCCGTTTGTCCTTTCTATAATATTTCGACATTTGGAATGTTTCTCATTGAATTTTGATTCCACAGAACCTGGTTGTGCATTTCTGAACGGGGTCATAAGCCAGGGCTCTAGAGGATAACCTGCATCACCTACAATAATCGACAAATATAAATACTTTTTTTTATTTATTCAACCTACTCACCCAACAGCCACATATTACTTCCTCCCACTTCCAAATATTTTCTTTCCATTTCTCTCCTAAATGGACTCATGTTCCACACAAAAGAATCGTGACATCCTCCAGGATGTGTAGCATCTATGAAACATTACACAAAATTTAACATTTAATAATGTACATATAAAGATTTAATTAATTTAACGTATTACAAGGGTCACATTTAGGCTGAATTTTCCTTTTCTGTTGCAGTACAAATGTTTTGCATCTTTAGGAGCTATAATAATGACATGGGTGCCATCAATACAACCTGTGATTCCAGGAAACCCGAACTTTCTGTAAAAGGCTTGAGCGTTAATTGCATTATCTTCTTCTGTGGGATATGTAATCCATTGGCGACAAAGTGGGACTTCCAACAAATTAAGGAACTCTGCCAAAACTTCGGTGAATGCTGATTGTGCCATCGCTACTTGATAATCCCTCGCGATGCCTTTTTGGTAAGCACCTTCAGCAAAAAAACGCAAACATGCAGCCAACTTTACTATTGGTGGAATAATAGCACTGCTTTCCGTGTTTGGTAATGCGTTGGTGAGCATCTCAAGGAGATACGTAAATGCACTTTTATTCACTCTGTAATGCTTGCAAAACCTGAAAATATATTTTCAAATCGAAAATATGTACATACATAATTAACTATATTTTAACTTGCTCATTGTCCGGCAGCTCTAAAGGGTTTGAGGAATCTCTAAGGCCTCGTCTTGCAATCTTTTCTCTCGATTTTTTTCATTTTCTTCTTCGTTTTGTAAATAAAGAAGTGCACCCATTCTGAACATATTTGTTGACAATTTGGTTTTCGGTTTTTGCTCATTATTTTAAGAATATATCGACAGTTGCCGAAAGATCGTTTGTAGTAAGGGTTGCTCGAATATGGAACCATTTTCCGGTGTATTTGCGTAATTTCTCATTTACTCCGCATGTATTCAGTTGTAAATGTCTTGAATACTTGGCCGGTGGCCTATAATTCTGTGTGTTCTGTTTACAGGGTCGATTACTTCAAACTTTTTTTTGTTCCTTCTTCTTTAATGGCTGGGGAGCCATAGTTTTAATTTTAGTCAATTTTCTATCACTGAATGTTTTGTAATATTCATGATGGTCGCTACTTTTACTCGGTAAAATCTCCGAATAAAATCTAGCAAAGAAATAATTTTAATATAACTCTCTCTTCTCAGTTTACTCCCTAGTTTCACTAGTATGAATCTTTTAACTAGCGTAATTTAGGGGATAAATTTGTTTTGTGTAGAGAGTGTTATTTTATTTACATTCAGAAATATATTTTCCTTAGGTTAATTCTTTCTATCGTTATTTATCATTTTTTATTTTTACTATACATAATAATGTAAATATATCGAATTGTGTGCAGCTATGTTATTATAGTTTTAACTTTTGTTATATCTGAATTGTAACTTTCAAGGTGGATCACTTGAATGTAGATCTTATTATTTAATTTGAAATTTGTATAAAGATAATATAAGATTATTGGCCATATTGGCTTATTTATATTACTATTATAAATAAATGAAATGAAAATAAATGAAATGAAATATATTCATCAGCTGTAGTATTCGAATGCAAACAGCTGATTGTTCGAAAAAATTAATTCACAAAATCTGCGTGATTGCAAAAACTTGGGAATTCACAATTCGCCCAGGGAAAATTTTTCCCAAATTCTACGTGATAAGGGTGATTAAGTAATCCCGCTTAGAAACTGCAAAACTTTCACTTTGCATATTCATAAGAGTATAAAACAAGTAAGAAAGTTTCAGTCGTGTAAACCGACTAAGGTATACCCTCACTTTGTGAGTAATGTAATATTGAATATAACTCGAATTATTCTGTCAATTTGTGTGGGAGGTACCAGAAGGGGTTTATCAAATACACCTTTTTTTGCTGAACATTAGATACTTTAAATTCATTGCACTGTGCCGACT